>VXBW01008039.1:574857-632556 GCA_013400375.1 Thinocorus orbignyianus | reverse complement strand
GTTTTGTTTTGTTTTTTGTTTTTTTTTTTGTTTTTTGTTTTTTGTTTTTTTTAAGTTGAGCACTCTAACATGCAAGATCTTTCAGTACAGAACCTGCTAAACTTATACAGTCATCCAACTGTATAGCTGGTTTAAGAAATTATGAATATTATGAATACCCTTAGAAGGAACTACATAAGTGGAACATAAATTTGGAATACACAGGTTTGTCAGATACTTCAGTTATCTGAAATACTCTTCATTGCTGTCTGATATACAACGACAATTGTGGGTACTCCCTGCTTATAAAATGCTCTGCTTCCAGAATCTGCAAATTCTAAGCATTGTCATTTGACTATCGGATACACTATGAAGAAACATAGGGCCGTGCTGACAGTATAGGTTTTCAGAATTCTGTTTTGCTATCAGCTGACCTCTGTAACAGATTCAGCTCTTCTTCTCACCTCATTCTTCTTCCCTGTCAAACCTCCGGCCACTGTCCCCCTCCTCAAGCCTTCCCTCTCCAATCTAGGCAAACCTGTAACTAAGTTGATTGGTTCGTGCATTTTAAAATAAAAGTGGGACCCAGAGTTTTAGCATTTTGTAAGGAACAAAGTCTATTAACCTCACCATATCCCATATAATCCCAGCAAGTACTTAACTCCAGTGATAATAAACATAAATTTTTGTGTTTCCCTTACTGTTGTACTCTGTGTTCAAAGAATGTCTATATTTATTGTTTGGTGACTCCGTTTATTATAAAGTTTGCCTGATATTTTGTTGTGGGACAATGTTTTGGGAGCTTAAAACTTTGGGAAAAAAAAATATTAGCTGCTTGATTTGAAGTTCATGCCTACATCAGTCTGAATATTTTTGAGAATATCAGCTAAAACTGGATGGGGTTGGATGGGGCTTTGAGCAACCTGCTCTAGGGAGAGGTGTCCCTGCCCATGGCAGGGGGGTTGGAACTTGATGATCTCTAAGGTCCCTTCCAACTCTAACCATTCTATGATTCTATGATTCTAAAACAGTTTAAGCATATTCAAGAACAAGGCAACATTAAAAATCACTCTCGATAACATGTATGTTTTGGAGGGAAGAAGCAGGCAATTAAAAACCAAACACACACCACCCACACCGCCCCTGCCTCCCTCTCTCTCTCCCCTCTCCCACAATTGTCTTGCAGAATTAAACCCTGAGTTTTTTTGTTTTTTTTTTAATAAACATCTTGTTTTATTCTAAGTAGGGGTACAGAATGCGCAGTGAGAGACATAGGAAGAAAGAAATAGGTGAAAGGCAGAAAATACGTACATATATAAACTGACTGAAAGGTTACACAGTGGGCCTCTTGTATTTACGCTTCTTGGGTGGGATTTAGTGAAGTATTTTGTTTTGCTCGAATGTATTTTGGCAGGTTGTCTGCAAAGCTGACTGGCTGAGGCAAGTATGGTATGAAGAATGCTATATGGACTGTAGTTGGGTAGTTTGGTGTGAGCACAGGAGCAACCCGATTTGTGGAAAATAATTGTTGAAATCTGTAGCCTGTCTTGGGCTGTTCAATGAACAGAAGGTACTTCTATAGATTCCCATAGTTGGAGGTTGGAGAGGATTTTTTGGTGACTAGATTCTGTCAGTCTGACTTAATAGAAACTGGACCACAAAAATCTTACTCATATTGTCTACAGTAAGATATAGAAGTAAGAGATAATGTTATAATTAATCTTCCCCATCCTAGTCCTGTATCCCTTCTGTACTTCATTGGAATTGTCCAGACAGTGTAGTAATATATTTCTAATATCTGCTGTTCATGATGTGAGCCTGAATCTCATTGCACTTTTCATTTCTTCTCTCCACTGATATTAAGGACTAGACTGAAAAAGTTTCCCAATATTTCCACATTTAATATTTCAAAGCTTTTTCTGAAATCTTTTGGCCTGTTAATTAGATAGCTCACCAGAAAGTATGTTGGGTAAATATCCTTTGATAACAATTATAGTTCTTCAGAGATTAGGGATATATTGTTGAGAGCAGAGGAAATTTTGAAAGCCATGCCATGCATCAACCATAATAATAATAATAATAATAATAATAATAACAACAACAACAACAACAACAACAACAACAACAACAACAACAACAACAACAATAACAACAACAACAACAACCATCCATCAATTCTTCTAGGACAATTAAAGAAATCAGTTATGATTTATTTCAGCCAGCAATGTAGAAGCAGGAGGCCAGAGATAGCCAGCAGATTTCAGCATCAATGAGATTACTTGTTGATGACAGTATTTTATTATTTTTTTTCTTAAAATCATTTTACAGAATCCTTTTCCCTAGTAAAATGATTCTGCTCCTCAGTTCCTTCTTCTTTTTCACTAGCAAGTCTCCAGCTGGCCTGGGAGGCTTATCACCTCTATCTGGTTATTAACAGTCCATTTGCTTAAGTACCTACCATAATTACTTTGTTTGGTTCCTCTGAGACGCTTAATTTAAGAAGCTAGGAAAAGTTCTGGTCTGACTGGCGATCACACAGTCACATATTTGCCACCTGCTAGCATCTCTTAGGCCAAAATAAATTTGTGGGAAAGAGATCCTGCGCTCATTTGTATTTTAAAGATTTTACTTCCCAGCTCCTTCTTCATGTTTCCTGCTGCCTTTTTAAACTGCCTTTTTTTTCCAGCTTTAGCTATTTACATAGTATCAGGTACTGTGTTTTGATACTAGTGGCTCTTCCAAATTTTGTAGGTAGGGTACTGTGCAACACGTAAATCAGAGGGATTGCACTAACCGAATCTAGTGGAATTTGGTTCAGAACAGTCAGAAGGATGCTGTGAGTAAAGATCCACAAAGCTTCCTGGGAACAAAACATCACAAAATAGCTGTACTATGGAACACAAATTTACAGAATGATGCAAGATGTAATTCTGATTGTTGATTGGGTATTTTTCTAGTCTGCAGAAGCTGCTCCTTTACAGGGATGTGTTGCTTCACCTTGTCATGTTCACATAATTGCATTGTCTTTTCCTGACTCTTGCAACTCCATAGCCTATATAGAAATCTTTAAAGTTATTCTTTGAAATAACTAGAAGTTATAGTAAAATATAATCTTTAGTGTGTGATTTTAGTGATTTATTTCCAGGTTGTTTATTTTGGTTTCTTTCTCCATAGGTTCACAGCCCTCATTTTCTTTAAACTTTACCTAAAATGTTAAAGTGAAATAACGAATTTTTTCGTTATTCCATTTAAATATACAGTACTACATCTTTCAAATGGTTTGAATCAAAGCCCTGAATCAACTTCTTTGATAAAGTTAGGAACAGATTATCTCAGCTTCTATACATTCTTTTCATGGATTTGTTCTGAGTTTGGGTTTTATAACAGACCTTGAGCTATAAATGAGCCAGAATACGAAAATCTGTGCCCAGACACAAATTTTCCTGAAATAATGTTGTCCAGGATTTCAGGATTTTTGGGCTCAGATGAGTACAACAGAAGGAATGAGACTGAAAACTGGATTTTAGAAGGTAAATATGATTATAAAGAATGACAGGTAATGTTTCCATTTTTGAATAAGAAGTTATAGTAGTTATATAATTTGTGTCTCTCACACATCTCTGAGTGAAAGTATCATATTAAGCCTTCAAAGACAATGGAAAGACTCAGTGGATTTAGATGCTAATACTGTGTTTCATACTTTGTGTTTACTTTTTTTGTACCTGTGTTCCTAAAAATAATTAGGAGAAAAATACGAATAAAGCAAAGCCAACCAAACAACAACAACAACAAACCAACAAAACCCAACCAAACAAAAAAAACCACAACGCCCCCAAAACAACACCTCACTGCTATATTGCATTAGGGTTAATAGATTCACTCAAAGATTTCTGAACGTTACCCAACTTACCATTTCTATAGGAGAACAGCAAGAGGATATTTATCCACCAGGTGTGAATGTAATGACTCTAGCCATTAAAACAACAAAAAACTAACAACAAAGCTATCATTACGCTTAGGTTAGGCAACATGAAACACGTTGAACACTCTTGTTCAATCTTTTTAATGCACCGCAGTGTAAGCACAGTAGATTTCAGTCTTGTGCCCAGCAGAGCTTTACCTTCTCATTTATATCTTAAATATATCAAATAAGTATAGCACATTGAAAACAACTTTTGGTCCCATGAATGAGGCAAAAGTACACCTGTCAGAATAGACAGGTGCCATAAAAATGGCCTTCTGCAGGGCATTATATAATTTGTTCTTCTTTTGTAAGGCTTTTCTTGATAGTTCTAGAAATATGTTAACACTGAAGACTGACAGAAGTTGGACTGGAGAGGTGTGAACTACATTACTACAGCAACAGTAAACGCTGGGTATGTGAAGAGTCAGGTGAGACCCCTGTGGATCATCAAATGCCAACCTGGCTATTATAATGAATGGTAATTGGTTAAATTATTAAGCATTCTATTGCTTATCCCACAGTAACTAAATGGCCTTGCTGTTGCTATATAATTACTGAATGAATGATAGTCTGTTTTCCCTTTTGATTTTTGTAGAGTCCTTTCTGCCATGATAACAAGAAGAGCATCTAAAGCTTTCTTATCAATCATGGGTCCTGTAAGGTATTGAAAGCCTTTGATTCATTGATTTTGTATCAAAGGTAGCATGTTGAATTCCTTTGAGGACTGGTCATCAGGGTACTATGAAACAGTATTGCTGTCAGAGGAAGCTGGTTTTTTCGTCAAGGTCCTGATCTGAGATTTAAGCTTTGTTTGTGTCCTCTGCTAAATCCAACAGGGAGCCTGGGTTTGTACTCTAGTTTACCGTGTGTTCAGATTATAAAGTTCTTATTACAGTTTTTACCTGCATAGGTTCCATGGTGAGTGATAAGTTTGTCCTCTTAATTCAGCTCTGTTCTACTCAGAACAGCTGCTGACTTGCAGCCAAGAGCGATATTTGAGAGATGTTTTTAATTGCCTCTGAGCAATTAGGTGCCACTTCTCTGCTGAAATCAAGGCCAAGTGCACATATCTTCTTTTCTTCGTTGCTGAAGTGGCAAACTCGCACCTCATTTGGGAAAAAGATGCTATTAACCATTGCCTCCCACAGGCCTAAGGGAGGAGTGCAATCCTGTGTCCATGCTAAGTTTTGGTTATGAAGTTGCAGTTAACAGCTACTACTTTCTCTTTGAGACTGAAACTATAGTTTACCTCCTCCCCTCCATTATGGTGAAGTAAGCTCCAGTTTGAGGTGAGGAGTGTTTTCTTAACTCTCACTGCTCAGTGCTGTCAGAATTTGGCTCTCAGAAAAGGGAAAGAGAACAAGAACTTGGTGCTCTTAACTCCAGGTTCCCTTGTTAGCTACTGCCTCACTCACAGACACCCAACTCAAAACAGCAACAGATCTGTTAGGTTAAATCTTCTGGCTAAGACTAGATTTCATCTCTGCTATAAATATAGGCTAAAGATACATGGATTCTCTTTCAGATTAGGCCACTAACTTACTACATGAACTTGAATAAGTCTTTTTCTGGTTGTGTTGTTTTTCCTTTTTTCTTTTTTTTTTTTTTTTTTTTTTTTTTACCCGAAGTCCACACAGTCCATCTGTAAATCTTTGCCTAGCTAGTCTGTTTAAACTTAAGGATGTCAACATCAATGGGGTATTGTTTTTGTTGTATACTTCTGCCAGACTTGGCTCACTAGATTACCATTTGGGGTTGCCCAGGTAGTATCATACTATATTGAATTTTTTTTGTATTAAAACACAAAACTCATGCTGGTACTCTATTTTATACTGTATTTGAACCTCTTTACACCTGGGTATAGAAACTGCATACTGGGAAAGGGTTGGATAGATTTATATGATATAAGAACTGTCAGGTATGTCAATTAATTGAAACAGCTTTAGAACTAGTTGTAAAAAGCAATTACAGGTTTTCTGCTGGGCAAACCCATAGTCTTTTGGCAAAATGAATTAAAAATCACGAGTTCTCTAGCCAGATGCAAAGAGTCAAACATACTTAAAGAAACTGATAAAAGGGCAGAATAGGTTTGAGAAACAAAGAGGTCAGGGAAAACATAACCTTAAAAATAATAATACAAGTCACTGTCTTCCTTTTCAATGGAGCTTCTGATCCTTTAGGACTCACGGTCTCCTGAATATAAGTGCCAAAGACTAACACCCTCTCATGCTTTCATAGTTGAGGATGGGATCTGAGGTTGTCTTATAGAGGATCTGGCAAGTTACACTGATGGTGATAGGAGTGGGTTTGAATGCCTAATTAAAAAGAGGGATATGCTTACTAAATCTTTAAGTACTGCAACTGGGAGTAAGGATTAGGGTTAAGAAAGCTTGGAGCTGCAGAAAATAGCCTCATCACTCACTTCAGCAGTGCCTGAACATGACTGTGTACAGATAACAAGATTCAAATAACTTATTTTAACATTTTGGGTAGCTTGGACTGCTCATCTTCCAGAAGCTTAGGCCAAGTTTTGAGAATGGAATCTGTGTTTATTAGTGGAAGGATCACAGAGCTGAATTATGCAGTAATTTGATGTGTTCTGTGATGTAAATTTTAACAGATATATGCCTGTCTGATTCTTAATTACTACGCAGTAATGGATTCCTAGCTTTACACTAGGGGAAAAAAATTAGGGTTTGAGGAGTCAGGGGTGTAGAGGTGCACATTTGTAAATTTTTGAAAGCAAACTGAGGTAGTCGCACCAACTGATACAACTTTTCTCCTTGATTTTTCAAATGTTAGGGCATGTACTTTTTTTAGTAGAGCATGGTATTGAAGCTCAGTAAGATTGTTGCCACTGTACATGTATTGTTGATGAGTTCAGCACCACCCAGAGTCACAAATTGTGACTGGTTATCAATTGATATGAAAATCCATTTCTTGAGTTGGAGGCATCATGGAGTTCACAGTCTCTAGGGAAGGCTGGGATTAAGGAGGGAAAGGATGCAGAACCAAAGTAATTCTTGAAGTTTGGCAGTTCAGATCAAGGAAACTGAGAGGAGTTATCAATAGATATGAACATTGTCTTTTGCCTTTTTGGGCTGTGGTGAATGTCAACTTTTATATTGCAGACTAGGGCTAAAGTTAAGCAAACTCAGGGTTACAAAGCACAGCTTGTTGCTTATTTCAGGCAAAAACATTCAGGCAAGTTTGGACTGGCAAATAGGATTACTAGACAGAATTAATTCTCTTGCGATATGCAAGGGTTCCAGAAGGCTAACTGTAATCTCATCATTAACCTAAGAGCCTTCCAGTTTTAACAACAGTTGAATTTTGGAAGGTGCTGTGGGGTAAGCAATACTGTGCATTACTTCTTTTTATTTTTCAGGCATTTTTGGGTGCCTATTTTGTACTCAATAACATCTTTCAGTTAGGATTAGGAATTTACACAAGGAGAGCAAGGCCACAGACTGGAACTGTAAGTGGAAGTCAGAAGGTCCTATAAGAGAAGACAGAGCTTTTTCTAGGAGCAATGGATACCCTCACTTTAAATTTAAAGTTTAGGATTGGAGTATAGGCTAAGGTACTGCAAGCTGACGTTGAGAGATGTGGTGCCTATTTTATGGTGAGCTTGCAGAGTAAAATAAAGCCATTGCAAGTTTCAAGATTCAGTGCTTACATTTCAACCTAGTCTTGTGTTGCACATGTCTGGAATTACTGTCGGGGGTTAGCGTAAGGGCTGGCAATAGGACTGTTTCAAAGAAAGCCCTGTGTAGTCTCCTGAAGGTCTAAATACCATTATTTCTATTCTTGAAGCAGCAAGGCTCCTGTTCTTTGGAAATGGTTAGGGTTAGAGTATGGTTGTTTAGAACGATTGCTTTTTTTTTTTTTTTTTTTTTTTTTTAGGATAAACTAGTAAGGCTAAACCACGGTCAAGTGTCAAAAAAAATGCTGCTACTTGATTTTAGAAGTATAGGTCTATGCATTAAGTCTAATGTTCGCAAGCTTATACCTGAGAATCATGGACTTTAGCTGATTTCAGTTAGGACATCTGGCATAAACTAAGGCTAGGTGTCAGTATTTTTGATTGTGTTACTCCTTTAATTGCACATGGGAGTGTGTTCTTCATCTTTGGGTAAGTCTAGAACTGTAGTTATGGTAGAGATTCATGTTACAGTTAAGACTGGCTGCAGGACGGTTGGCTGAGGGGATGATCCTGTTAGATAAAATGGGTGCAGATATGAGGTGATGTGAATGATTTTCACAAATTATTTTCACTCAAGTTAGATAATGATTATTTCATATCTTTCTGTACGAAGGAAAGGTTAAGTTCAGGGCTGGGTCTGAGCAAAGTCTGGGGCTGCGAAAACTTTACCATTAATGATTTCAGTCAGACTGACAGAAAGGAACTAAGAGCATCTCTCATGAATCTGAAATATCCTATTTCTGATGATAAGTATGTATAAAGAAGTATATGTTTTCAAGTGACCTTGTCTGTTGAGGTTTTAGAAATTTTGAACTTTCACAGCATGATTTCTCCTGATTTCTGTCAGATCTGCAGATTTTACCTGAGATAGATGTGACTCAGTTCAGCTCATTCTTGATACTTTATTTATCAGTGGTTTCCTATAATTTCTCATTTTACATATGGGTTAGGATTTTAGAGAGAAAGGATTGTAAGAGATGGCACTATTTCTACTTTTTTTTTTAGTCCAACATTAATAGATATGAATATTTCATTTGTAATTTCATGGAGCATTTAGTTGGAGAGGCACTAACAACACAAAATGTATGTGATGTAGTGGTGCATATATTTCCTGATGGATTTTCGCTCCGCCACTTTTGTCTCCCATGTGAGAGTTCTAAGTATCAGCTTATAAGGCAAGAATATGTTCTGTTCCCGTGAAATAAGTAAATATTAATAGGACCAAAAAGGTAAACAAGAAGGAACTTTATGATCCAGTGATAGGTTATTAGTGTAGAGACAGGTGGATGAATCTCTACCTGCTGCTTCCATAATATTTAATATAAAATATTCAGATGTTTTGTGGAGCAGGAACTTGGAACCCTGTACTTCCTCCACCTACCAGTATTACCTTCTAAACCAGCAGACCATGGAGTGTTCTTTCTTTTGCCTATTATTTCATGCAAACTTGAAATAAGAAACTGAAGTAATCATGTCATGTAAACTACATATTTTTTAGACTTTTTTAGAGCCTTAGTGGTAGAATTTTAGGGACCTTTGACCCTGCATATATGGCGGTAGTTGACAGAAATTAGATGTCATAGATTTTAAACCCTGAGGTGACAGCTAGCTAGCTAGATTTTTTTGTTTGTTTTTTATTTTTGTTGTTGATCTAACTTCCTCTACCCCTTTAATACCTGTATAGTAGTAATAAGTCTAATCCTGGATATTTCAAACTGCTTAGAGTTTGTTTCTTAAAGAAAAAAATCAAAACAAATTCCAGTGAAAAGAAAGAACCACAATTTAACTTGAATTTACTTGGGAGGGGGGGAAGGAAACATCAGCTTCTTTGTTCTTAGAAAACCTAACACAAACAGATGTAACTAAAGAATTGTAATGTATTTTTACATTAAATCTGTTTCAGCCTCCAGACTGTCTAACAAACATGCTTTTAAGAAAACCAGGAGATTTGAGACAGCTAACATATTATTTAGGAGGTCCCAGTAAAGAACCCCAGTATCAAAATTTCTAGCTTCTATCCTGTTTGGGTAATTATGAAGATGTCTTGAAACTGTAATTACACATTGAAAAAATGAGTCAAACTAGCAAACAAGTTAAAAAAAGGCACATCAAGGAAACATACCAAACCTGTTCCTTTAATTTCTACCTCAGTTTCTGGACATCTGTTTGACGTGTTGAATAAGAAATATGTTTTCTACTTCCCATACTGGTTACATGCAAATGTAATGAAGATATTTCTAGTGCTTCATGCCCATCTATCATGATATCATTTGGTGTGCTATCAATGGAAGAAAAAAATATCAAATGATCGAAGTATTACAAGGCAGAATATATATGCTCACAATGGGGCTTTTTTTTAGACACTAGAGGAGCATTTGAATTAAATTCTTGATGTAGAGATGTTTCTGAAAAAAGCATACTGTGAAACAGCAGAAACCTTCTCCTGACCTATTGAAGTCAGGGACTGCAATTTGGCATCTATTAGTAAACACAAGAGGATGTCCTGGAGTTAAACTCTATAATAATAAATTAAAACATGTATAATAGAATCCTCTTGTCCTCAACAAAAAAAATCAAAACACAATGCTAATGATTAAATGAAGCTGAAGTTAACAAAAATATCTGTTTTATGCATTGATGTGCATCAAGATTTCTCGAACTTAATTTTAAAATATTTTCATATTTATTTATCATTAACAGTCAGGACTTGTATTTTGCAAATTTCTCTGAAGACATAGAACTGTGAAAAGTTAATGTTGTTTACTGTCAGAAGTTGAAAATACATTCCTTCCTAAGAAAATGTCCAACTGAAAAATAAGAGGTCAAGCATTTTATATTTTACAACATGTAGGCAAAATCTCCAAAGAAGCTACGCAGAATGTTGTTTGTTTATGGTGTTGGGGTTTTTTAAGCAAATGTATTTATGGTATGGTGATGGTGAAGGTTTTGCTCACAGATCTGTAATTTTAAAAATGAAGCCAAGTTTTTCTGACTGTCAATATTGTACATTGCAGACTGTGAAAATCAAAAGATCCGATTTTCCAGAGCGATTCAATTGACATTTTCTTTCCACACTCTAGACTTCCAAAATGTTAAGAGTATTGATTAAACATCTGGTATTTTGGTAGGTTTCCCATATCTTTAAAAGAACAGCTCTCAAATGGTTTGGAGACTCCAAAGGCTCAAAAGAGGAGCGTGCTGTTTCTCATTTTAGTGTAATTGAACAGATTTTGGTGGGAAGAGAAACTTACAAAAAGTTTTCTATATATGTTGCGTTCTATAGATGTATGTATATAAATGAAATAAATACTCCAAGTGGTGTCTTTCTTCACTTTGCATAGCTGTCCTTTTACTAATTCTCTATGACTAAGACGGGAGAACTTTTTTGTCAACTATTTGAGGAAATGGCAACAATAATTAAAAATATGTCCATAATCTGCTGTCATTATCTAAAAAGTCTCTTAATAGATTAAGTTCATGGCTGCATAACCATTCTTCTGTCTCTAAGCATGGCCAACAGTAGACGCCTACAATAAAGTTAAGAAAAAGGACCAGTGTAGAGTCATCCTTCCATTATCATGTCCTTTCATTTCGCAACAATCAGCAACACAGGAATGCCCTAAGCCTGAAGTACTGTCAGAAGTGCTGTACTTCATGAACTTCTTTAATCTATTTTTGCATGTGTTCAATAATTCTGGTGGCAATGAGTTTCGTGGTATGATTATGTACTGTATGGAAGTGTATTCTGACTTATTTTGAACCTGCTACCTGTTATTTTCTGGGCTGTTCCTTCATTGTTGTGTTTTGTGAATTAGGAAAAAGTAGTTTCCTCTGCACTTTCTCCACATCATGTTTCTATAGACCTTTCTCATCAGCTATCTCTCTTCAAACTAAGAAATAACTGTTTTAAACTTTGTTGACAGCCTTAGTGACCTTTCTATTTCTACGGGACCTTCAATTTTCTATTATCTATGTATATTTTAGTTTGTTCTTTTAAACAAGAAGAATTTAAGAGAAAATGAGAAAGGTAAGCAGTGGAATAAAAAAGCAAATGTGCTCTCAACTTACACTTTTGTGCTTCATACTCTTCCAAAGGATTTTTTTTTTTTGCTTTTTCCTCTTTCCAGAAGGTAGATTGCTTGGTTACACCTGTAAATATTTATGTGAATTAAAAATGTAAAATAGTAGATAAATAAGTGTAAATAAATAAAAAATTTCTTGAGTTCTATGCCACGAGTGGACTGAATCATGTTGCTATTGCAGTGAAATTCTTTTTCCAGTTAAAACAGTGGCATGTTTCAGATTGGCTTCACTGGGGTCAGATCTCAGTCTGGGAAATACAGAAAACATTTCCATTTCTACTGGGGGAATGTTTAAGTTGCTGATGTGCTACTGTAGCTATTTTGTCACCACTCAGATTTATCTGTTGTATCTCATGGTTTGGACTATAGATACTTGTTTGAATTAGAAGATGCAATGTAAACAAGGATCCTCAGAATAAAAATTCGAATTTTCTCTTAGATTTTATTGTTAAAGGAGAAGAGTTATATCCCAATAAAAAACTTTGGAGTTCAGATTATGCTGTAATAAATCCTTGCCTATTACCAGAATCTTGTGTTCTCTGGAAGGGAGGTGAAAGATTCCCCTCCTTAAAAATTCCCTGTCCCCTTCAATGTTTGGCGTTCCCTTACCATACTTTCACAGCTGTTAAATGTGTAACTTTATTTATGGATGAAAGCCACTGCTGTAGTGTTTTTCAGCTGCTCTTAAAGTCTGAGGGCTGAATGAATTTCAAAACTGGTACATTTTATGTATTATGCCAAGTCTCAATTTTTAACTCAAGACTCATTTCTCAACAAACCTTTACCCACTCAACAGTCAGCAGTCTGGTTTCTATATCAGCATACAGGTCAGGAATTAGTAAAAGGACAGATCAGATAGATGGGCTGTATTACTCCAGATACAAACTTGTCTCTTGTCTTTTTCACCGGTGTAGCTGAATGGCCGGTAATGGAAGCAGCTTTTGAGATGGGCAACAAGGGCATGAAACTCACACTGAGACTTAATTACTTAGTAGGATTTTTTACTGTCTTTCTAGTTCAAAATGTGAGACAGAAGCTCAAAGAAATTTGATCACAAGTTAATTTCTATATTATTAAGCTTCTTAGTGTTGCTTATGGGATTATGAAGACCAGCCACACTACTAAAAGCTATTTGAAATTATTCCTTATTTGTTAAAATTTTATATGGTTTTTAACTCAGCTGAGGGAAAGGGAACCAGAATTTTTATCAGTAGGAGCGTACACGTACCTTACATTCTAATGTGGGTACACGTATTTCTGGAATGCTGAATATAGCTCACTGCAAAGCTCCAAGCTAACCTGTTGCTAAAACCGACATGAAGTCGAAGTTTGAAACATTTTGAAGATGTTGGTAAAATTTTGTGAATTTATGCAGGGTAAAATGAGCATATATTTTAAAGAAGTATAAATTGTTTCTGACAGAATTTAGCAGTGATAACACTGCTGAAATTGTTCAGGTTTAGTAATAATTTTGAATTTTTTTAGGGTTGATGCCAAAGCTTGTTGATTTTCCATTGTCTCCAAGGAGTTTTGGATTGAGTTCTTACTGAAAAGAGACAGATAACAAGAGTGCTGGGATAGCAAAGAACTTTCAGCAGAACTCACTTGTTCTCTTCTAGATCATGAATTCTGGAAAAGGTAAGAGAAAACTACCGTGACTCAGCTTAATGGGGAAAGTGAGAGTGGTTGAGGCAGTTATAAGAAATGTGGAGTATTATTACCACCAGTGGACTATTCTCTTGTTCTTTCAATTTCACTCCAAGAACTAAATGGATCCTTCAAAATCTGGCTATCTACCAAGGACACAATCAAACATCTGTGCACCACATGCATAAAGCATTATATCCAGCTGTGTTACTGCAGCTACATCTGCAGAACATTGCATATGTCAACTGTCATGGCCAGCAGGAATACTATCTGTAGGAATTAAAGCTTGTAGCAGAAAGAAAAGAAGTGGGTATTTCGCTTTCAACATTTTATGTCTTCTTTTACCCCTCTACATTTCTTAACTGACTTACTTGTAAGTTTGAATTAATGGAGGGAAATAACATATGATTTTTCACCAGTGGAGACCTGATTTCAAGTTGCAACAAATAAAAGAAAATTAGTTTCCTCTCATTCTGCATTTTCATTTAAAAGTTAGGCTTTTCTGTTAGAAAATGATATAATGAAAGTATTCAGAAAAATAGTTTTTTCTTCTTTTGGAATTGGTATGTTAGCAAGGAAAACTGAGAGCATTTCTTCTAGAGGCCACTAGAGCAAACTTCCAGAAAAAATTTGAAAATTTGTCTGACTTGCTGAAGCAATGAGTTTTGATCAGTAGAATATATTGTAAGTTTCCCAATCAAATACTCAGAAGCATGTTCAAGTTGTCTTGCTACATAAAATAGCAAAGCTGGATTATTTGTTGCAACATTTATTTTACATTTTTCCTTCCTTTCCTTTTTATTCCCCTCAGGAATCCATTGTAATTGGCCATAAAAACATGGGGAGAAAAATACTGTTTTTGTAGATCTGCTTCCTAACAGTATAAATCTACCTTGATAGGGAAAACATTAACAAGTTAGCAAAAGGAAATGAATATATTCCTTTTTTTTCTCGAAAAGGAGTGGAAGCAGCACTTGGTGGATATAGATTAATAACGGTGAGCAAGCAGTATTCCTTGTGCTTTTTAGGCAATTCTTTTTCAATTATATTTATAATTATCACAAACAATACAAAGCACTAATTTCACACTACCGAATGCATAAACCTTTTTTTCATACTGATATGTTTGCATGTTTAAACTTAGCTGGTGTATTTTTCATTTGAAATGTCTTTTATAATTTTAAGGGTTGAGCACCTCAACAGTTTCCAATTTAGAAATGTTTTTCGCAAGAAAAAAGTGCTTTACTAGCAAAGTTAAAAAACCCCATTGATTTAGTTTTTCAGTTTCATGTTGCTGAATCATTCTTTTCAAAGCTCTTTATCTTCCGTAAATATTTAACATCTATCCACCATGTTCAATCTTGTGATTTTATTGAACACAATAATACAGTTTCAAAATCTGACCACATGCAAAATCAAAAGAATTATTATTTGGGGATCACTTTATACATGCAGAGAAAATATATTCAAACAGGTTTAATCAAAACCATGTAAAGAAATGCCACGATGTTATGAAAAAAGAGTAGAGATTTACAAGGAAAAAGTAACATAAAACCAAAATTTTTCACTATATCAATGTCTACTAGTACCAGACCATTTTTACATCTGCAAATACTGATTATTGACTACATATTAACTAAAGTTCCCTTTAGCTTTGATTCAGTGTTGTCTCTGTTTATTTTTGAACATTCCTCCTCTCTGTATCCTGCTCTTCCAGTAGTAATAGCTGAATTTTAAGCACATCTTGCCCTGCATATTTGCCTTTTCTGACACTGCCAAGAACATGAGAATGTTATAGTAGCAGGAGACATAAACAAGATAAAATACATTTATTTTCTCAAACTTAAATCATGAGCAGTGTTATCTAGACTCTGAACCTAGTTTGTATCCAGATAATAATGGGAAGCAAGATGAAACATTTTTGTTTCCATTCCAGGCCTTTTAATAGAAAATATTTCCCCTTGGAAGAAATGTTTTACTAAATTACTAGACATTTTCTCTCAAAAAATAGGAGTTCTACTCTGCTAGTAAGTAACTCATATTAAAGCTAATATCTGCTTTTTTACTGGTTTGTATGCTAACCTATCTGGAACCAGAATATAGGATATAAATTGTGATTTACAGCATGGATCTGCTGATGTGATTAAAGTGACTCATACATTAAGGAGATAGCAGAATCAACTCCACTAATATGATCTAGAATAAAATCAAATAATGGTGTGATGTTCTTAGTTAAATGGTATAAGGTTGTTAAGGTAACTTTTAATTTAAGGGAGAAGAGGAGTTGATACTGTTAGTCAGAGTATTATGATATTGAATAATATGTAATAGTAATATGATATATTTTACAATAATTTTTGTATTTTACTCGAGAAAAAATAATACTCCATTGACTATAACATATCCACATCTTATGCAAATCACATTTGAGATAAAATTGATCTGAGATAAAATTGTTCTAGTCAGAATTTGGGAGTTAAGAATTTTATTCCAAGATTAGTATTCTCACTAGAGTTCCAAACTACTTATAGACTTCAAGAATGTTGCCGTATTGCTTTAAAATTTTATCACTGTGTTGTTAAAGTAGTTCTTAGCAGTCACAGTTGCCTTCTGTTTCAGGTGTAGTTTTTTTTGTTCCTCCTCTATCCATTGCCTTTGACTTCTTCTGCAAGAAAAAGATAGTAGAGTTATGTGAAAGCTTTCATTTGTAGCTGAAAAATGTTGTTCCTTTGATATGACCTGTATGCTACTATGCTGTAAGTTAAAATGTATTTGTAAAACTCTGGAATTAGTGTCCACCGTCAGATGTGAAATAGTGCTCAAGACAGAGTTACCACTGAAAGAATAGGTAGGCAGGTTTGAATAAACAGAGAAAATGAGGATGAAGTCCTTATATTCTGAAAAGAAAAGTAGTATTTTTCTAGAAAATGTAGAAAATCACCTGGAAAGAATAGGAAAAAAAAACCACCACCTACGACAGCTGCAATAAATATTGGAGATCATAAGGAGCTAGGTACAGCTGGAGGTACATAGAAAACAAGATAGCTTAAGAAGCTCTTTTCATGGATTGTAAAGTTGACAAAAGGAAGCCAGAAATAGTTAACTGTTCACAGGTGGTCATAATTATAGTACTATTGGTCTGTATTCTCTATTAAAAACTATTATCAACTAATCTTTTGGGAAAAAATCTTGCTTATTTAGAAATTTAACAGATCTAATATTTGTTTGAAAGTAATAGTTGTTAGACATTTTTGTGTGTGACTGTAATTGCTATCATAAATAAAAAGTACCTTGGAAGCAAACTGAATTCCTGTAAATACTTTTGATTAATTCATGTTGAAATAGTCAGGAGTGGTAAATCTTAAGGTCTGTGCTTTACAACCTTGCCTGGAATTTCCAGTTGGCGATATTTTGTTACCATTGTAATCTCATCAAATAGGTCACCCAGAACTTTATTGACAAGCAAAGGTGAATATGAAAGATGTCTTCACGTCTTTGGGCACAGTCCCTGAAGTACCTATCATAAGCTAGCCTTCTCTTAATATTTTTCTTAATTCTGTTCATAGATGTTAAAAGCCAAATCTGAACCTTTTTAGAGAGAGATGTAAAATTTTCATTATTTATTATATCATCATATTTAGTGATAAGCAGCAAATGGGAAGAGGACATTTTTTCATATCAGTATTACCATGGAGAGCGAATAAAGTGCATGCCAAGCCAATGAGGTAAGCAATAAGTACATGTGTAGATCTGGCTTTATTCCTTTCTTTGTTGACAGAATTTGTTTCCAGACACGGTTCTGAGTCCTCCTGGTGCAGATCACTTATTTTTCTGGCTTCGTTTTTCTACACATTGTAATTTCCCTTTCAATGTAATTCAACATAAATAGAATTCCTGGAAGGTCCTTCCTTTTATGACTTTGTTTTTTAGAAGTAGGGTTTTATTCCCACCCCTGGGAGTGGTCTACATTTAGTAGAAATACTTAAGAGCTGCTAAAGTATTCAATGATACATGATATGCTAATCGGTTTCCTACAAGGAATTGTTATGAGGTCTACTGTCATCTTACACTGAGACAGAAGGCATGAGTTTAGGAGGGCACCATTAACTGCCTTGAAGAATAATTGGGATCAGTTCCAGAATATGTGTTTGCATTTTTATGCAGAAGCTTTGTCTGGCCACTTAGAACATCTATAGCTATTTCCCTCCCTCCCCCCCACCCTTCCTTGAAAGATTCTAAAACAATGACTTTCCTCAAGTCAGTACTCTCTCATAACTTGGTTAATGGCTATAGTGGTAAAAATTTCTAATTCAAACTACTTACAGATAGAATCTAAATCTTTTTCAGAATTTTATATGGGTTAAAAATTATTTATTGTATAGATGCTGCCATTTGTAGAGTGAAGTCCAAGACACACTTTTAAGGGCAACAGAAATTTTTAAAAGTCATAATAAGAGATCAGAAAGAATCTCGCCTCGAAGATTTCCATTAAGATATTATAACAATTTTGCTGTGAGTTTGGATGATGAGGAATTTTCATCCAAGAATAATACTTAGCTATTCCTTCTAAGAGATATTGTTTAGAAAGGTAACTTAATTTGTGGTACTGTAAATTCTCTGTTTTCTGGATCCATGGGTATTCTGTGCCTTGTTTTCTTCTCCTTCAGATTTGCAGTCATCTTAATCATTTTATCAAGACTGGAAGGTAATTCTTGGTGTTTCATTCTGCCAGTGTCAAAGGATAGTGTAAGCAATGCACGATGCTATTGCTATAACCCTGGCTATGGGACACATAACTGAATGTAGTGGGATTATGCAAATAGTCCAAGATACCTGTGTTCTTTCAGAACTGCTTTTAAAAGTATTCATTCTGCCAAAGATTTTTTAGAAGGTTGGGGTTTTTTCACATTAAGCCACTCTCTTTTCTAACACTGTATAATGTTTTGTATAATAACCATTAGAAGTTGCTTACCAAAAGTTCTTTATGTCTGATACACTAGTGTCATCCTACTGAAGAAGTATGGGAGTTCTATTTTAAATTGTGGTACATGTTTCTCCTTGTCTTTGCTGCTTTTATTTTTGTCTGTGCCATAACACTGATCTGCTGTGATTAACATCATGTCCTTGTAATCCAACATTCTCGCTATATGTATGATACTTTAACACATTTCATAGAAGGGCAAGTTCTATTTTGTAGAGAGCATCACTTATTCAAACCTGGAAAGATTAATTTATTTGGTCAAAGGTTCCAAGGTCTTCAATCAAGAGCAGATAATTTCTTAGCATCTGAATGTTTTTGTTGCAAAGATTTCAAGCCATGGGTTACTGTTACGCTTTGTTTCTATTTTATTTACTTATTTAGTTTTACTCTGTTTTTCTTAAAAATGAGCAGAAAGTAAGTAAAATATTAAATGTTATAGGAATAAAGATTAAACGCGGCATATGCTGTCATCTTAAAGCAATTGCAAATTGTTCCCTTGCAGCCTAGCAGAGACTGAATGTCATTGCTCTCTAATGAAAGCTAGACACTCACCAGTGTGAACTGTGTCGATTACTTCAATGCAGTTCTTGACAGATTTAAGAGAAAGCCACAATGACAGTTGTAGTGGATCCATGGTACACTATTTTAGTTTAAGCAGTTACTTCAGGACTTTGTTTTTTCTTTCTAATCTATGTTCCCTGATCCACCTCAAAGCAATCCAAAAAAGAATTTTAACACCACAGCTCAAAAGTGGATATTGTATAAAAGCTGTTGTGCCTAGGAACCATTTCAGCTGCTTTTGCTACCATCAGCTTTACATTGTCAAACCATGTCCTCAGCTGTGAAGATTATATGAACATATATGAAATTAATCTAATAGATTGGAAATGAGAGAAACATAAGACTAATTTTTCAGAAAATAAAGAAATATTGCCTTTTCTATACAGATCAAGTGTAGTTTTAAACTAAGTTAAATAAGGATTATTTTTTTTTAGTCTCACATCATTGTTCCAGTGCTATTTGAATGGGCCTTCTAATGTTAACAACACATATTGTTCTAAAAATAATTAACAATTAAACTTGTAACTAATGCTCAAGACAGAAGCATATGTGGTCTGAAAAACAGCAATACTTATTAAGCAAAACGACTGGGTCCTCTGGTGCAAAATGCAGTACCACTCCAACTAGCAAGGCAAAGGAATCGCAGTCTGAGAAAATTCCAAAGTTGTTCTTCTCTTTTAGTTATGTATTTGAATAAAAAATGCAAAAAAGTGTTTCAGAATTACAGTGTATGTTGGTTGAGTAACAACTACATATTTTGTTTCGCTGTTATTTTTTCAGTTTATGATACTGTACTAAATTAAAATAGCACTAACATACAGTTTTATTTCTCTTGGCCCTATAATTCAATTAAGACACCAAAGACTTGTCTGTTACTAGATAAACTTTTGTGAATCACATCTTCAGATCTTATTAATATTTGTCCTCTAAGTCCTGCATAATGTGAATGGTCTGAGAGAGGGAGCACACTTTCCTAAGCACTGTTGCACAAATGAAAATTTGCCATCCTGATAGTTCTGCAAAACTGATCAAGTTCTGAAGTTGAACAAAATATTACAGACCAAAACACTGCCTTCTTCAATTGATTAACACGGATTTTGAAAAATATGGTTTGAAATTGACCTTTTTTTTTTTTTTCTTATTCTTCAGAATAAGTAATGTATATAAGCATCAGTTTGCAGTGCTGTAAAAATCAGAATCCATTTTGATGATTGCACTTCAGTTTTCTACCTCGTTAGAATCTAGTCATCTAGGAATAATGTTTCTGATTTCTCTATGGATAGCAAATCTCTCATATACAAAGGCTTTGAAAAAAGTTCTGCCTGTATTTTCAGTTGCTGTCCAGGCTTCTTCTGTACTGCTATCCAAATTGTTGCAAATCCTTGTTATGAATTAGAATTTTGTTACAGCTCTCAGCATAATGTTTCTGATCCACCATAGCATGGATTAGGTCTTCCAGAATAGTTTTACTATATGCTGATCACCTCTCCCAACAGACTTCTTATTGTTGATACTGATTTTCTTTCTGTAATTTGTTTTCCTACCTGACCCAAACCTTCCAATGAACTAGTCCTGTCTCCTGGCGCTTTCTCAGTTGTCAGACTAAATGTTTCACAGTTCTAAGAACACACTATTTAATTATAGGGCTCAAGAAAGAGTTCTCTGCCAAATCTCTTTAAAGTTTTCTAAATGAAGTCCTTTTTGCTTGCCATTTTGACCTTTTTCCCTTCTCTTGGAAAAGTAGCTCTGTAATTGGATATTACCAAAATTTCAGCAGAACTGGTAAAAATGCTATTAGAAAATGTTGGTGATCTTGTTTTTGTCACAAGCTGTGTGGCAGTGGTGGGATTTTTAACCTTAGGGTTTTTTTTTTTGTTTTGTTTTGTTTTGTTTTTGTGACTTTTTCATTTCTCCCTTGCTCTTCTCAAGAGTGTTTTGTGTTTGCTTTGTGCTAAGGACTGGTCTTAAGGAATCTTGATGTTGCATGATTATTTGCGGCTTGGCTTTCTCTCTATAGGCTTGCGTTCCATTCAAGCCACTAAACTAACTGGCAGCTAGCTTCTCTCTGGGTTTTCACATACTGCTGGGAGGCAGAAAAACCAGTTTTATCCAGACAGTGCTGTGAGGGTGAGCTGCATGAAATTACTTACAAAAAAATCTACATTGCTTGTATACATATGCATCATCTATTAGAGCCATTTCTAGGACTTCAAAATTCTATACCATTTGAGAGAATAGTTTTCTACGTAGCATGACACACAGTTGGTCTATTAAAAAAAGTCAGTTTTGAGTAGGTTATAATTTTATAGTATGTACTTAAATGGATGAAGTGGCATGTATCTTACTACAGGAAATTAGAATAAATAGGTTAAATTAAGCAGCCATAGTCATCTAGAAATGGAAAGTAAAATGTTTTCTATAGACATTCTTCAGAGTCTTCATATAGATATATTATTTTTTTTACTTCACACTAAATATTGTTAAGCTACTAGTAGCTGCAAATCTTGTGTGTGAGAACACAAGATAACTGCTTTTCCCCATCAGTGAAGGCATGTTTGCATTTTTGTTTAATAACAACTTTGATTCTTCTACTGTTGGCAATGGTCATTGAGAAATCCTGACATAAAGAAGGTATCTGCAAGATAAAGTTCTACAAGGGATGATTAGCAGCACTTAAGTTTTCTCTTTGTTGAAAGGAAGAATCCCTGATTGAACAGTGCATTGAATGATATGACAAGCAAGTACTTGATCCCTGTCCAGCTGGAAAGGAATTGTATTCATCAGCAGCTTTTTAGCTAAGGATGTCTTTATATTTTCACTCTTTGTTTGAGTCTCTCCAGATCCTCCCTTTACTTCATGTCAGCACTATATAGTAGGTATGCCAAGTGGTTTTGAAATTTAAATTACAGTCTCTTTTTCAGATGTTATTGGAAAGAACATGTAATTTATAACCACGTGTTAGGAGTACAGGATGTTCATGGTTCACTGCCAATTCTTCTTTTGTAAAGTTAATAAAACTTTCATAAAACACTTATACACTTGTATATTTCATGGTAAAGATTTTTTTTATCTCATAGGCTAATGTAAAGATTTATTAAAAACATTTTTTTGTTAAGAGGAGTGTCAATAGTTTGCAGCTGAGTGTAATTTTGAATTCCCAGTAGATGACAGTCTGACTGAAAATGACACTAACAGCTTTGTTGATTTAGCACTAAAAATAAAGGATTCTTTCAAATGATATAAAGCTCTAATACCCTGAGTGTGCTGAAATACACTTGAGACCCTTAAGTAGAGTTTCAGCGAAATGTTCGCCAGCACTATGGATTCCGGTGAACAAGCGTTAGCATGCTTGCTGGCACTGACTCATTGGGCTCCCACGTAAAAATTAATGTGAAGGATCGGGATACTGCACTAACAAGAGAATCTGATATGTCTAAATATGGGAACCATCACAGCTTTGGATAATGTCATGGAATAGACTTCTAGTAAGACCTTGTGACATCATTGTGACTAAGTTTTTACTTTTTTTTTTTCCCCCTCAATAATCGAGCACTTGAAATATTTAATTCAGTAGCAGCCCAAAACTACTACCATCTGATAGCTATGAAGAGGTATGTGAAAAGAGTTGATGGGTTTTTGCCAGCTTCTGCAGGATGGTTGTTCGTTCTCTTTTTGTGATGTGATAATTGATAGCTTTGCTGGCGATCTTGGCAAAGCAGCCGAGGATTAAATAGCCCAAGAGATGGAACTTTCCTAGTCTCCTAAGTGAGAAACATACATGTTGGGCAGGCAGCATGGAAGAGTCTGCAGTGCTCCTGCTGTACTGCAGAAGGTTTTCTGCCATCTTTGAATAGTTTTTATTCAAACTTTTAGAGTATATAGCACTAAATACTGTGCATCTTTGTCTGACTTTAAACCTGTTTTTCACTAGTATTCTGGAATAGATGAGACAATTTAGTCATAAAAATATTTTCCTCAACTTTACAGCCACCTACCCTAAGCATTTACATCAATATAAGTGAGGTACAAAACTCTACACTTCTATAAATAATTGCATAAAAGAAAGTGAGGATGAGACTCTGGTGTAGACATAACACCAGAGTTGGTAACAAGTAAGAGAACACCCATAAATTTGTTACTTATAGGATCCAATTTTTTACCCTCTCTATTGTCATGTGAAATCTATAAAGGTACTACCTCTCTCAGTCTGCTAGCTACTACTTAAAAAAAATAATAAAAATCACTATTTACTCCAAGCCTGCCAACATTTGAGATTTCATCCATATGTTTTAACTACTGCAATACATTTTTGCTGTCTCCAGTGTTTTTCTTAAAACAATTCATCCCTGATTCACAAGTGGCTAAACTCGGGGAATGGAAGAGCTACATGGAGTAATGTTTGCAATATTAATACCTATAAATGGTAGTAATAATAGTATCTGTAAAGATAGTTTGAGATGTGAAAACAGTAGCACTGAATACTGTAGAAAGCAGAGAGAGAGCTACGAAAAAACTAAGGATTAGTTGTATTTTTCCATTTTATCTTGCCTATGTCATAAAATAGAAATGTAGATCCTTAGAGAATCAATTAGTGTGCATAGAAATAAGGAGGAGGTAATTATATAGAGGGAGTTAAAGACAAACTGGTTGAAAACTGAATGTGTTTATAAGAAAATGTTGAGTGGCTGCTGATTCTTGACCTGGATTGTAGAGTGGTCACAAATTTGACGTAAATAAAGTCGGATTTTTAAGGCATATTAAACATGGTTGATATAATGGAGCAGCTTTTGACTCAGATTGACCTCCAAACACAGCATGTGGGATGCATATACACAAACTACAATGACATAAGCTGCATTTCTCAATATACGTTGGCAAACTATTGTGCTTTTCATTCTGCGAGAGTAGCTTTCCAGATTCAGGAGAAATGGAGAGAGGATCTTCTCAGTTGTTACAACGATATCACCTATCCTTTCAAAAACAAGTAGCATCCTGAAACAGTTTTAGTCCTATGTAAATATAACAACTCAAAGTTCCAAGGTTTTGAGAAGCAGTGAGGATGACTGATCAAGTGTGACTATTTTCTGCAAAGAGCTCTGTTGTGCTGTGTTCCCATACCGAAGTCATCATGTCCATTTTGAATGTCAAATGAAAAGCAAAGTGAGGTTCAGGATGATCGGAGTCTGAGGCTTGCTTGGCACCCTTTGGTTAGTGAGGATTGTAGGAAAAGATAATACATTTTATTAAATCAGCTGGTGAAGCCTAAAAAAAAAAAAAGAAAACGGCTTTTAGACATGGTGAGCTTCTCAGAAGGATTATTTTAAATGACTAATTGTTCCAGATCTGACTGTAGGCTGAACACCACATTTTTCCATCATAGTAAATTCTTTCCCTCTAAATGTCCAATAGGCTAAATGTGTCTGGGGTATCTTTTGAATTTTTGAAGCAGTCCCATTAGCTTTTCAGAAACACATTTGCTAGAGAAGTCTTCTGTATTACATAAACATGAATCTATAGAGGAAATAGAATGATACTGGCACCATTAATATTAATATCCTTTAATATAATTAGAAAGTAGTCAAAACCAGTGTTAAACAACAACTTGGGAAAGGTGCAAAATGTCTATAGTCATTGTTAACACCTCCTAATTGGAGAGAAAAAACTCTGATTTTTACACACAATTATTTTATTCTGTGTTAAATTTATGAATATTTAACCTGTTTGACCATAATACTTGAAATACAAAAAAACTTCTAGGTAACTATCATGAATGTCTTTGTCTTGAATTATTCTTCTGTAGATAAGAACAAAAGTGAAAACAAAAAAGGATACATTTATAAACTAGTGGCTAGTAGTGAGTGTAAAAAAAAAAATTGTCAATTGCATTTCCCTCTTTTTCATTCTACTATTAATCATAAAAGATTAACAGATGGAAAAATTTGTGTCAGCTGGTCTGTGAATGGGATAGATTCACTTCAGTAGAGTGAACCATGAAGTATAAGCTATTAGAGCTGAAATCTAATGACTGCATTATTAAACTCTATACTGTATGTAACCTTTTTCCCTTTTGACATGAACAGACCAATTGCCCACGCACACTGTGATTAATCTGCACTTGTGAAAAAGACTACTGCTGTCTGGAGTGGTGGTTTCACTGTTCATAAGTGGTCAAGTAAGTCAAGTACTACCCTCCTTTCATCTTCAATGAAGACTTCCCGCTCTTTATCTCATTTCATCTTTCTGGATTGCTGGAACTCTTTGGAAAGAGGTCTACCATTGGTGGAGCATTGATACTTCTCTTCCCTGATGCTATCTTTTGCAACAACACCTCAAACTTAGTCCTGGCAAAAGCTGCATGCTATATTATTTTGATACAGTGGTAGCCTCTTCCCAACTAACATCTGCTCTCTGGATGAATACTAGACCATTGTCTGCTAACAAAACAGTAGGACTCCATAAAAACTAAAGGATAAAGCAAACACATTAGGCATAATACTTTCAATGATGTAAACTTGTTCATGCTAGTACAATCTTAGTTACATATTCACCAAAAATATCTTAAGGTGTTCTGAATTTTTTTCATTATAAAATATATGTTAGAAGACTAAAGCGTGTACAGAACATTCCTCCCACTCATTCATGTCAAAATGAAATTGATAATTGCCAGTTTTTAAGCAGCTCAAAAGATGCTTTCACAGCCCTCCCTTTGCAGGGATTACTTATTGTTGCCTTTGATGTTGACATTATTTAATAGAGATCTTTTTTCTTTATGTATTGTTTCAACTTGCTCACACTGTCTTCAATTTAATGAAGCTTTTGAGAAGGAAGACTGTAAACAAACGAGATAGGATGGTTTAGGAAGAATGTGAATTGTATTCTTTAGCAAGAATTGTTTATGATGCTGGTTTGATAATATGTAAAACATATGGACCACCAGAAATCTAGATGCCAGACTTTAGGTCTTTGATTTATTATTTCATGTAATTCACATTTTTGTTCACATTTCTTTCTTTATCCCCCTCCTTCTTTCTTTTTAGTATTTCTCTATTTGTAGAAATGGTATAGATATGAACAAGATATATTCCGGTTACAGGTCTCTACTATTCACTGAAAGACATCTGAAATACTGGAAGCAAGCTACCAAATGTTATTATTTCATAGCTTACCAGGGATCTGAGAGTGTTACAGTTGAAAGAGACAATAGAACTTCTTTAGTTTTTCTTGTGATCTCATTTTAAAAATTTATTAGGTTTGTCCACAGTACAGTTTTCCTGAGTCTGTTTTTGAGTATGTTTATAGTGCTTATTTATGCTTGTATAATATTTATAAAAGCTGGTTTCTCACCTGAGACGTTCAGAGGAACCAGCTTTTATTGCAAGCTAACCAGAACCAATTCAGTTTTCAGTATTATGTCTTAGCTACTAAAACAATAAATCCTGTTTTCTGCTTTTTAATTATGAGTGCACAAGTGTGCAAAAATCAACACAGTGTAACTATGAAGTGACTTCTTACCACCATCTTCATTTAACTTCCATGTTTTGCATTCTGGGTAGAGAAAAGCAGTATACAATCAGTGCAAATTACAGTCACGTTGTACAAAGCCTATTTTAATAATGCCAATGTAAAATAGTGAGATTCAGAAGATAGAATTTGCACTGTGTCCCTTTGCCTCTGAGAGCTTGATTTTTCCTGAGTTTACCTGAATTTTAGTGTTCTTGGAGAATTAAATTGTGTTGCTTAGTTTGTTCTACACCTGTAGACGTTTTGCTAATTAGCTACACAAATTTGGATCAAGTGTTGACTAGCACAAATTAGTGTGCTGCCCAGCAATAAAAAAAATACTAGTGTGGAATTGTCATCAGGGAAAATGGGAAAGGAAAAAAGTTGAGTAATCTTTGATCCTGCTTTCAGCAAACCTCTGCTCGGAGATCAAACATGAAAAGATTTGTGTGCTGTACTTTACTACAGGAATCCAATACCCCAAGAATCATATGTAAGTAAAAATAGGAAATCTGCCAAGGACATCATAATTGCATAGAAGTTATAACTGAGAAATGTAAAAATGTAGTTTGTGTATTTTCCTGGACTGATGGACTTCAGCTGAAGATAGTGTTGAGCTGTTGTCAGTCAAAATTCCATCTGTCCAGCACATTAGACTTTTGAGGCTTATGCTATCCGAGTAAAGTATCTAAGTAGAGTATTGATATTATTGCATAATATTGTATTTTTCTGGGTTTATGAAATTTACTTCTTCTTGAGTATTATAGCACCATTGTCATTATTGGCCTCTCTAGAGCCATGTTTTGACTTTTTATTATGAAATTATTCTATTTTAGATGTTTTCTGTAAACAGATCAGTTATGATGGCATTATTGTTCTTTGTTATTGTTCAGCAGAATTAATTCTTATTTTTAATTAACATTTTTCTAGAAAATGAGATTTTGTTCATTTAAGATACGTATCTTCATATACATAACTTCATGTGGTCTAAGTTGATCTGTATACATTGCACTCTGGTATAACTCTTTAGGGTTTACGGTAGCATTGTTCGGGTTTTTTTTTAGTGATACTAATGGAAACAATTCATACCTGTGAATGTAGTTATACCACTGACATATGGGTTTTCATTCCCATATGGCATGAAACTAGACTGGTACATACACATGTGTACAGGAGAAGTATGGCTATATGTTGAGGAAGAGGGGCTTTACATAGTTTTATTACATCAGAATCATTAAGCAATACAAGTTTTATTACATCAGAATCATTAAGCAATACAAGTTTTTTTTGTGTAAAGAAATCCCTAGAGAAATATAGAGGTTCAAGGAACACTGTCGTAAAGTGGATAGCTGATAAATGAAAGATAAAACTGAAGTCAGAAGGAGGATATTTTAGCTAAAACCCTGGAGTAGATTGAACTGTTATGCTGCATTACTATTGTTACTAGTATTATTTAATTTTGCTTTTCTATTGCTTGGGCTAAAGAGGCCTCCTTGGTTTGAGTTAAATTGCTGGCAAACTGATTTTTGTTCCTCAACACAGTTGACTTGCTCACAAAGCAAGTAAAGTCCTTCTGTTTTGGAATGACACCTGTGATTGCACCTTTTTACAGCATCCTCTGTGTGTTTGTATGTTATCTATGTGTTCGTGTATGTCTGTTAATTGCCCGTTGATTAGGAGCAGCAATTTCGGTGAAAAGGAACAAAGACTAAAAATCTGTTTCAGGTGGCATCCATGTAAGGACTGCTTCTGCTCCTTCTGCTCTCAGTTAAATCCCCATCCTTCAGTTAAAACGACTCTTTCTTTAAAAACATTCTAAGTCTTTGAAAAAAATATCTAAATATCGAAGCATCTGGATGGTGGCCTATTTAGGGACCTAGTCAGCTCCCTTCAACATTGTCACTCCACCCTTCTTATGCTACACACCCAGTCTTAATTCTGTTCTTTCATCTGTTTCATGCTGCAAATACACTTCTTCATTCCTCCCATGACTTTGTATTGTGCATTAAATATATGTTGAAGAACTTTAAAAGAAATATTTTCCTGTGGCATTTTAAGCTACAAGTTTGTAAGAGCTTTGTATCTTTTTTTTTTTTTTTTTCCCTCCCACAAGGAGCTGTGTTGCTGAAACAGAAAGATATTTTTGTATGTAAAGCTGAAATACATAGCCTTATTGGTATTAAGAAAGGTGTTGATAAGATGCTGCAGCAGGTTTTATCAAAACTATTTTTAACTCAAACCAGAACTCTTGATTTCCTTTCTGTAGGTATCTACCTATCTTGTTCTTCCAGGCTATTACTCTTCAATTTTATTTTTCCAGTATTATCTATTTAACCTCTGTTTTCCCTCCTGTGAAAATTAGTTCACGTCTCTCTGGCTCAGCCCATTAGGCAGTGATGTAGCCTAAATCACTGTTAGATCAATTAATAATAATAATTGTGAGTGTTATGTGCAAGTGGTTCTGACTGTTGTGGGGTAACAAGAGAATGGAAAGCGAGCTTTCAGCAGTGACTGTGAAGTAGCTTTTATTCTTGCATAATAACCTAGGTAATGTCAATTTATA
This sequence comes from Thinocorus orbignyianus, assembly GCA_013400375.1. Taxonomy (NCBI): domain Eukaryota; kingdom Metazoa; phylum Chordata; class Aves; order Ciconiiformes; family Thinocoridae; genus Thinocorus; species Thinocorus orbignyianus. The sequence continues at coordinate 603,573 of VXBW01008039.1, read as the reverse complement.
AAAAACAGTTACATCAGGGCTGGGAAGTCTACATATGCTATCTTTGAAGTGTCTCATATGGCAGTAGGAGAATAACATTTGCAGATGGTCCCACTGCCTGTCATGGAAGATAAAGCAGGCTATTACAGCTTATTTCTTACTCCTTTGGCCTGTGTTGACTAAGTCTGATCTCCAGCCCTCTGAGCCATCATGTTAGACCATCATATGTCATAATGTAGTAACAAAAATGCAAAATATTTCTCATTCCAAACAACAATGGCAATGCTTTCCAATATTTTTACAGGGTTTCACCATGATAGAATCATTTCAGGATATGAACCATCCATTCCAGCCACTCAGTTCCAGCCAAATATAGATATCTTCTTGTAATGATCAGGGTCTCACAATGTCCTGCTTTTATTTTGTGGGTCAAAGTATTTAAATGCTCTTTTACAACTGTGCTTTGGTATATCTCAGTGTGACTCTTGGCATATGAAAATCTCCTTCTGGCTTTAAATGCTATAAAGTTGGTTTCTTCAACACCGATGACCAAGGAGAGAAGTAATTATATGTGGCTTGGATTTGTTTTTATTCAGAAAAACATATAATTAGAAGATGATTATGGCTGTGGAATGATTTTATATAAGGGAGGTGTAAATGTAGATTTTAGATAACTGTCGATACATTAAAAGTCTTATTTACCTGTGGTTTTGTTCAGATTTTAAAAAAATCTTGCAGTTTGTGGCTTTTGATATGAGAAATTAACCAGTACAGAGCTATTCTTCCAGATGATTTACAACTTGTTTACGAATGTGCTAATGTTTCAATGACAGAACTTATTATTCTGCCCTTGTTGCCATAATGTCCCAGCGACATTTTCCTGAGACAGGACCAATTCTATCCGTCCTCCATACCATCAGAAACAACTGGAAAAGTGCTTAATTCTGTTAACCATAGGTACTGACATTAATATAAAAGAAATACATATGCTGCTTTCTGGAGCTCTTGCAAGGAAATGTCAGGTACACCTTCACAGAAACAAGGCCTTTTGAGCTGCCAGGGATGATGTCTGGAACTGTTTCTGTATAATTAGCACTTGGTTCAGAGCTGCGTGAGTAAACCCCCTTTGTTAGACAGAATCCCACTTTCTGAGTTGTTCTTGCCTCTGCCAGCTCCTAAAGTACAGGGACTGGTCAATCTAATGCCTCTACTGGAGATATTCAGGCACCTCACTGCCAACTGATTTCAGTTTCTTTGGCAATCATAACCTTTCTGTTGCTACTGTCTCATGTTTAACTGTCCATGTCTGCATCTTTTGCCACACCTTTAAGAAAGTTTTTTCAGTACTGAACTTGGCATGTGTCTGGCATTATCAAACTAGTTTCAGAAAATGGGATTTAAGGAGAAGGTATATTTGTACGCTGCCTCTTACTGCCAAAGTATTTGTGTAGCTGTTAGACTCCATGCTCACTACCGCAATGCAAGCATTTGTGATATGAAATCCTTCAGCTCTTAAATAGTTCAAAACAATGGATGTAAAGGAAGTTCAGTGACCTTGAAATTGAAGTGGTGTGCTATATGTAATTCAATGCCTCTGTATTTTATTTCATCCAAGCCAAATCAAACGAGACAAATAATATTGATATAAGACAGTGTTGGAAATTTTGTTCTAAGTGTAGGACTTTTAGGGAAATACAGTTGTGGCAAATATGTTCATAAAGCCAAAAAGACTGGTTCAGAAAGCCAAAATTTACTACCAACCATTTTGTAACTTTCTAGTTATAAAGAGCTTAATATCCCTGGTAAAACAGTAGAAAATAAGAACAGTAAGAAAAGCAAGGATGGAACTCCAAAATCATTGTTGTGGTCATTACGTATTGGTTTTGACATGCTTACAGGCACACGTTGATCTTGCCAGACCGGACCCCATTTCAGCATAAATAATTGTAGCTCTTAAGCTCTCTTGGACTGTGAAAATTCATTTCTACAAAGTTAAAGAGCATATTCACCTGCGAAATATTTTCCCTAGTGGGTAAAATGTTGTGAGTTTTCATAATGTCAATGGATTATTTCATCTCCTTTATGAACTTGGGAGGAGAAGGAGTAATCCTACTTCTAACAATTTAGTCTGGAAAAGGTTGTGGAGTTTTTTGGTGTGGGGTTGTGGTTTTGGTTTTTTTTGGGTTTTTTTTTTTTTTTTCCTTATAGCGCTACTTTTTTTTTGGTGTGTTTGCATGCCAGAATTTATGACTGAATAAACCAAATATAGAACAGACCACTTACATAATATTTAACATATGTTATAATGTCAGATGTGAGTTAATTTTAGAAAGAGTAATGGAGAGAAGCAGACAAAATGGATCATCACTCTTCCCTGAATGTGATTAAGCAAAGAGGAAGGATTCTATCCCACCCCACCCATGTATTCAGTATAAATTTCCTGCAAGTCCTATAGCAGAGGAATATAAAACTGACTTCCAAGTGAATGTAGACAGATGTTGGGTGGTCCTATTTTGCACATGATTACTCAGTACCCTCATATAGGAACACACTGGTTCCCATCCAAGTAAAGAGCCTAAAAAATAGATTTTTCATCACATTGTCCATGTAAAGGTAATGTATTCTACTAAGGAGTAAAGTTCAGCTAAAAGATGCCTCAGCTGTTAAGGGAACATTAAAAAAAGATTAAAACACATTTGTTGCAGAATTCTGAAGTGGCGTAGGTGTTGTACTGCAAACTATTAAGACTCTTCTTTTGCATGCGTAATACGTGTTATAATAATGTCTTTAAATCACTATTGATGCTGAAGAAAATTTGTTTTGAAAATATATTGAAATCATGTCTTTAAAGAAGTAACCAAGAGATAAACTCTGATCCATCAACTTCCTACACATAACTGGTAACAGATGTTTGTAGTCTCATGATGCTCAACACTGTGCATGTGTCTGGGCCTAAAATGCCAAGGCCCAGTGTCGGGCAGTTAAGACCAAATCTGAAACATACTATCCTGTGCAAAATGGTGAGATAATGAGAACACTTTACAAAGCCATGATGACTGCTTTCCTTTTGTTTTGCAAAGTGTAGAATAGTTACACTTTGGAGCATCTGATAAATTGGTTCTGATCAAAGATGGGTGGAAAGTAAAATATTATGGATGTGATCCTTTTGGACGCTGAGGAATTTCCTGTGGCATGAGATCATTTCTACTAGATTATGATAAGTCTCTTCAAGGACATAAATATGCGGGCTCCTCTTGTTTAGGAAACACAATTTTGAGGGACCCAATTAGGTTAGAAGAAGAAGTGGAAGCCCCAGAAAACATTCTTTGCTCTTCCACTTAAATTTTTTCTTGCTCACATATTAACCTTATTTACCGGTTATTTCATGTTGCTTATTCACCTCACACTAATTCTCACAACATCTGCTGCTTCTTCTCAAAATATTTGTAGACCAATATTTTGTTCCATATCCATTTGTTTTAAGCCAGATCACCTCAGATTGAAATTGTGTAAGTTTCAGTTCAATGAAACAGTTATTACAGGAAGATCTAGGGAGATTGGTTATAGAAATAATATATAGAAATGTATATAGAAAGACGAGAATACAACTTCAATTGTAGTGTAACTTTAGTTTGGAAGGCCTGTAGAAGCCAATTTTACTTAAGATAAAACAGTGTCATAGAAGTCTGTTGGAGTGCTTCAAATATTTAAATGTGCTTCAGGTAGTCACCAGAGCTGTGGTTCAACTTGCTTGGGTTTTGGTTTGGTTGTTATTTGTTAATTTAGTGACAAAACTTAAAAAATCATTAAAGTATTTTAGATCAATATAGAAATCCAAAGACCCTTTTTCCACTTTAGTTTCCTTCTTTTTAAAACAAAACAAAACAAATGAAACCCCTAAAGCTTCAAAGAACTTTGGGAACTCACTTATGAGGGGTTGAGAGACTATTCGTTTCAGTACTCTGCCAGATGAAAATCACCAAGAATTCTGGCCTAGAGATAGACAAATTATATTTTGGAAGACGTTACTAGCATTTCAGCTTTCTTCTTTTCTACTCATGCTTTACTGGAAGCATTATACAAGCTGAATTTCTTTGTAGTGCAACATTCATCAAGAAAAGTATGTGTAGAGTTCAAAGGTCATCAGTTGTTCTACATTCTCACAACTGTGATGTTACAGTATGTTTAGAAGAGCACTCCTTAATCATACATTATAGGAAATTAATCTCCTTCTTTTGCAAAACTGTCTAAATTACTTTTGGTGACAGGATATATCAAATGTCCATCCTGTGTGCAGGTTTCAGAAAAAGTGTCAGAAGTGAAAACCAGTGTTACCAGCTGTAGGAAACCAGCATTTTTCTCCCACAAGGAAGCTGGGGTCCGTGGATGCTGGACTTCTAGAATGTTTGCGGCCAACATTCACCATGACCTAACTCTGTGGTGGGCCGAGTCCTGTGCAAAGGCTGTGGAACCCTGACGGAAATGCTGGTTTGTTGTAACATAGTTTATTTTGGTTGAGTGAGGTTGCAGTCTAAAAGTTTAATTTTAGGTTATCCCAATGGAAAAATTATATGTCACAAACCAAAGGAAGAAGTTTTGTTTGACCTTTCATAATAAAAGATTGGGGAGTGAGGGGAGATGTGCGAGGGGATATATGTTAACTGGAAAACACAGTTGGAAGCAATTTTGTGTTCTAACCTCTGTCTGATTCCACGTTGCAAATAACAAAAAAACCCCAAATGAAACACAACAGAAACAAACAACTTCCCTCTTGCCCCCCCTGTTTTTAGGGTAAATTTCGATAGAATGCCATCTGGACACAGACTTAAGGAAGCAGATAGCACTATTGTATTCCAGGTTCTCATTTTTTAACTGAATAACCTCACTTGCTTAATTAATTTGCTTATATTCAAAATCTCATATTTTTGTTATATCTCTGCTTATGAATTAAAGTGACAAAAACACCCATAGTTTACGTTTAACTTACAGTCACAGTATCTGGAAGACAGCACAACTGTAATCAGTAACATAGTGTATATATAGCTGAACAGGTAAACAAAAGAAAACTCAACTGAAATTTTGTGATAGAGCAAATAATGGGTAAATAAATTCATTGCGCACAAGCAGTTACCTATTCATTCAGTCATGAGTCTAAAAGTCTACTTCGGACTTTTTAGTAGTAATTTTCTAGAAAGTCTAAAAGTAAGCCCACATTCTGAGAATAAACTCAACAGAAACTATAGTAAATACATCACCCTGTTATCCTGTATTCAGTAGTAGCTAACTAGTTGATTCAAGATCCAGCTTTGAGTGCAGAGGTTCCTCTTCCTTAAAAAAACCCTCTGACCACTTCACACTATTAAAGTGAAAATACTTGAAGCCTTGCTTTAGTTGTATTCAGATTAATTGATAATATTTGAAAATTAAACAGGGAGTGAGTCCGTTGCAGATTATCACTACAATATTGAGGCAAAGTTTGAAGGTAAAATTCTTTTATTGAGACTATGTCACAGCTTTAAAAGTCTGAACATAGCCAGAGCTTCCTGACTGTCTGTCAGTGATGTCATGGCCTTGTCAATAATGCTTTTTAAGTGCAGGCATCTGACTCTCTCTTTCTCTTTTTTGATTTATAAATTCCATTTCATAATAGCAAAAAGACACTTAAAGGAAAGTCTTCCGCTTCTTGCCTTATTGCACCACCAAAGGCATGTAATAATCCTCTGAAAATGCACTACCTGTCATGTCTTATTGCTTAAATATAGGCCAGAAAAATCTGCCTTTACTAGACAAGATGGTGTAAGTGTTACATTGGTATGGACTCTGAAGGCGGGGAAAAGCCCAACTATATCTTCAACTTCCATACCAGAAGAATCTGGAATAGCTCAAATTAGGTTCAGAAACATGGATGCAGGGAGGGAACAATCTCTCTTTTCTAATGTCGATCAAATGACACAAATGGCATTAAACCTGGGATAGGCTGATACAGCAGCAAGGCAGATGCTTTGAGGAAGCACATTCAGAGCAGACTGCTGCACAATTCCATTATTTAAATAAATCCTTCAGACTGTATTGGCCTCTTCCTCATTAGGTGTTTTTTTTTTTTTTTTTTTAAACAAAGACGCATTAGATCAATGTTATTCCTTGGAAATCTTTCTGTTTATAACATTGTTTTTAATGTTATCCTTGTCTCTAAATTGGAAAGGCATTAATTTGGTGGATGGACCACTCAGTGGATAACGAATTGGCTTGATGGCCACACTCAAAGGGTTGCGATCAATGACTCAGTGTCAATGATGAGTGGCGTGCCTCAGGTTTCAGTACTGGGACCAGTGCTGTTATTGTTATTGGAGATGTGGACAGTAGGATTGAATGCACCCTCAGCAAGTTTGATGATGGCATCAAACTGTGTGGCACAGTTGACACACTGGAGGGAAGGGATGCCATCCAGAGGGACCTGGACAGGCTTCAGAGGTGGGTCTGTGTCAGCCTCATGAAATTCAATCAGGCTAAACGCAAGGTCCTGCACCTGGGTCATAGCAGTGCCAGGCACAAATGCGGGTTGGGTGGAGAATGGATTGAGAGTAGCCCTGAGGAGAAGGACTTTGGTGTGTTGGAGGTTGGGAAACTCAACATGAGCCAGTAACACATGCTGGCAGCCCAGAAAGCCAACTATATCCTGGGCTGCATCAAAAGAAGCATGGTCAGCAGTTGAGGGAGGTGAATCTGCCTCTCTAATCTGCTCTGATGAGGCCCCACCTGGAGTACTATGTCCAGCTCTGAAGCCCTCAGCATAGAAAAGACCTGGACCTGCTGGAATGGGTCCAGTGGAAGGCCACAAAAATGATCAGAGTACTGGACTATGTTTCCTCTGAAGGCAGGCTGACAGAGTTGGGGTTCAGAGAAAAGAAAGCTCTGGGGATACCTTATAGTGGCCTACCATTACCTAAAAGGGGCCTACAGGAACGATGAGCAGGGACTTTCATCATCAGGGAGTATAGCGATAGGACAAGGGGTAATGGTTTTAAATTGGAAGAGGGGAGATTTAGATTACATATTAGGAAGAAATTATTTGCTGTGAGGGTGGTGAGACAATGGAACAGGTTGCCCAGAGAAGTTGTGGATGGTTCATCCTTGGAAGTGTTTAAGGCCAGATTGGATGAGGCTTTGAGCAACCTGGCCTAGTGAGAGGTGTCCACACCCATGACAGGGAGGTTGGAACTTGATGATCTTCAGGGTCCCTTTCAAACTAAGCATTCTGTGATAACTGAACTGTACCTATGTTTTAAAGATTAGTATCCAAGGGATGTATTCACTTCATATGATGATGGGGTGAAGAGAGGGAAGAAGGAAGAAATACAGGATGAGAGTATGTTTAGAAAAAGAAAATGACTGGAATAGTGGCACTTTGCACCTCCATACTATCTTTACCTGTGATAGAGATGCATGTGAAATGATACTGTTTGTAGTCAGTGGCTAAAGACAGGGCAGACTTTTATGAAGTAGAATTATTATTGAGGGACCTCCAGACTTATATGGTTTTAAAAGGCTCTGGATCAGATTCTTAGGTCACTGAAACTGATTGTAGTTGGTATCTAGGGCTGGAGAGAGATTTGATTTGACATGCATTCTTGGAAATGCTATAAGAGAAAAGAAATGTTTGGGCCAGATTTACCTGTACTGAATTATTGTTAAGAACCTCACCCCTACCCTTGTTGATTTGTCAATTATGATTTTAATTGGGTAATTAATAAAAAACTTAATATTTAAATAAATAGCTAAAACAAAGGAGAAGTGGACACCTTCAATTTTCTTCTATGAGGCCATATTGCTTATTTCAAGCAAAGCTGGTAAGATTCCAATGTTCTTTTGATAAGCATATTAAACAAGACCAAAGACCATGGGAACAAAAAGAAAATGGCATTGTGGGTTATACAAGTAAGCATTTTTGTTTTAATTTCTGTGCAAGATGAGTGGTATTCCAGGATGATACAGACCAGAACTCATTGTTAATGCCTTTTTGCTAGCAAATTCTCAGAAGACATGGGGTCTCTGGAAACTAAGCTTTCAGACAAGGTCAAGGGTAACAAAATACTTCTGGACACTATTCTTCAGGCTAGCAGTCTAGTCTATATTTTTCTCATACACTGGGTGGAAATATTAAAAATAAGTGAAATTTACTGTAATATGAAAAGCATGGTGTCAGCTTTGCTAAAAGAACTTGCAGGTACTTTCTCTGCCCTTTAGTCTGCAGGTACTTTCTCTACTCTTTAGTCTGCATTTTACTTTTTGCCGATTTATGGTAACTTTTCTATTTAAAATAAAAATCTTCTCTCGTTACTTTTTGAAAGCTCTAGCAAAAGATGAGAAATGGAGAGCACACTTGTGCTCTGCCTCACAGAAACTATCTAGTGAAGTTAATTTAAACCAAATAGCTGTCAAGTATACAAAGTAAACAGAGTACATACACTGTGGTTTCCAGCTAAAACCTTTAATGTATATTTATAAAAATGCTGCTTAGGACAACAGATAAAATAACCTATTATATTTCTATGTACAAACTATTCTAAGTTGATCATATTCCTTTAATTAAGGCATTTACGAGCTCATACACTTTCATCATAACAAATCTTCTATCCTTTTGTTAGTCAGAATTTTTTGAAAGATAGGAAAGCCTAAGAAAAATGGAAGCTATTAAGACTAATGTATTCATATTTAACAAATAGGTCTTTTTACATGAGCAATAAATCACCCAGAATGTATCACAACATGTTATTTCCGGCAAATAGAAGTAAACCATTTCTTTTTGTGCCTCCTTTAATATGACTACCTTCAGCTGCAACTTTGAAATCCTACTCTCTCTTCCCTTATCAGTGAGCTGGTTTTTTTCATTGAAGACAAAAGTACCCTGCTTTCTTTGACATGTAGAAGCAGATCTAAAACAAAATTACAGTGTTGACTTCCTGATTATAGAACAATTTGTTTGCAGTGTAAAATTTGTAGGATTCACTACTACAAATTAAATGTGAAAACAAAAGCAACCCCTCCCTCTGAAATATATAATAGTTGCCCCTCTTTGTATTTTTATCCCCAGCGGATGTCAATAAGTTGTGTTCTCCTGACAGATATTTTTGTGTTTAACTGTCCTTTTTGAAGTTGTTGCCAGTTGCTTTTAATTACAAGCAAAATTTCTGTAGCAGTGATGCTTTCTTGCAGTGACTTCCATTTTTTTTCAAGTAAAACTACAACCAGTTGTTACCGAATTGGTGATTGCTGTTGGTTCAGAAACGTTTTTTCCACTTATTATTATCTTTCTGAGGAAAAAAGAAACAAACAAGGAAAGGGGATGCATACTTAGATTAAATTTATCTTTGGCTGCAAATATGCACGGATCTTTCTTGTATGACTATGTCATACAGAAACTGCAGAGAAGAATCAAACAGATATTTATCAATCTCTAACGTAATAGTTTTGTAAGTCTACCACAATCATCTTCATCAGCTGTATAACTACTTTACTTTCAGATCACTACCTTGAGGATCCATTGCATATTAAAACAGTATTCCAAAAGCATGATACTTTTAAGTTTTCATGCCAGAATACACTTCTTTATGTGGTACCCTCTGGAGATAGCCCCCCTTAAATTACTGTTACAGATTATCTTCCATGACAATTCAAATTGTAATTAGAGTAATTTATGCAGTTGTATCTATGTTTTGATTGGGTTGAGACACTGTTCCCGGGAATGAGCTTGAAAACCATGTCACAAAGGTTCTTAGGTGAATCACTAGCGTGCAATAAAATCCTATTCTTACTCTACATACAAACCTTCTTAACTCCCCATCTCCTGACAAAAACTCACAAGGGGCACATTATGTTTAAACACTTAGGTCTGAGAGGATCCTCTGTCTTAGCTAGTCCTTGCAAAAATTGTTGCCTGTGTGGAAAAACAGCTTACTCAAAGGAGTTCTTGGAATAGGAGACATGGTGCCTATAACATTTAACATTTCTTAGCAGTGCTTTTTTATCTCTGCTGTCAGAAACTCATAGTGGTGGTTGAATATTTGCATCCCTCTGCTTCTAGTGGACTTGCTAAGAAAATTCCTAATGTTCTTTATGCTGTTAGTCCCATGCCACCCTTTTTTGCTGTCTTCTCTTATGCTATTCTGGATTTGGCTGAAGTTATTCAGCAAAGGCTTCGGGGACACCTTACAGTGGCCTTCCAGTACCTGAAGGGGGCCTGCAAGAAAGCTGCGGAGGGTCTGTTTGCAAGGGCGTGTAGTGATAGGATGAGGGGCAATGGTTTTAACCTAGAGCAGGGTAGGTTTAGATTAGATATTAGGAAGAAGTTCTTTACAATGAGAAGGGTGAGACACCGGAACAGGTTGCCCAGAGAATTGGTGGAGTCCACATCCCTAGAGACATATAAGGTCAGACTTGATGAGGCTCTGAGCAATCTGATCTAGTTAAAGATATCCCTGCTTACTGAAGGGGGGATTGTCCCTTCCAACCCAACACATTCTATGATTCTAAGAGTCTATGATTCTTTTCTTTCCCTCCTCCTTTGAGAGGGCAGCGGGAGATGGAAAAGCCTTGTAGCTTCTGTGGAAAGAATATGGGGCAATTTTTGCTTGCTAAAGTAGATAGCATGCTTTGTTTGTGTGTGTGGCAATGTTTGCTCTCAGACTTGTGCTTCCTGAGGTATAGTCTGCCATTATTATCACATTTATTCAGGTTGACGCTGTATGAAATAGAAGAGGTTATGTTGTGTGTGTTAACCTCTGAACTAAAGGTTCATTGGGATTTGAGGATATTGCTATGAAGCCTGGATTTGGGTCTGATACTGAATTTGATTCCCATTTTCTGTTTCTTGCAGAAAGCCAGAGTGCATAACTTGTCAGCCTTAATAAAAAGAAACCAACAAACAAGCAAAAAAACCTGGTACCACCAACTCCCATCTCAGAGNAAAAAAAACCCCCCCCCCCCCCCCAAAAAAAAAAAAAAAAAAATTCTGGGGAAAAAAGGCAGAGAGGGAAGATTGTTTTTTCAGGTTCTATGAAATGTTCACGGCATAACTCCACGAACTGTCAACACAATGAGACTCCTAGCAAACTTTGCCAAGAGCCAGGAGAAAAGCCCAAAGGTTTTAAACCAGCATTGCTTGAGAACTCCCTGTGTCATCAAACCATATAAATCGTAATATGCTTTTCAGAGAGAAGGATATACTACTGTTAACATCTCTATCAATTTAATTTTGCGTGGATCCTTCTTCTCCTGAAGGACCTATGAAATCTGATTCTGAATATTTCTTTTATCTGTGTCTTCTCTTGTTCACATAGACAGCAGCTCTTTTTCAAAATACCAGCCATCATTTTTGCTCGAGAAAGCTACTTGAATATGAATCTCAGTGATTCAGAAATGGTGTTGTTATGGGCACTGCCTCAAGCAGTTTCCCGTGCTAAAAAATTCAGGAAGTCATGCAGTAAAAGTTAACACAGCATATGAATTTTGGTTAGCAGCAATAGACTCCTAGCTTTTTTTCCTTTAAACTTCCAACAGTTGGAAAAAAAAATTATATATATATATATATTTGCATGTAATCATGAACAAGTTTGTTTTAAATTGCCACTTAGAAAGATTCAGGGAAGAAATCATGGATAGATCTGACTAAAATCTAATTCTGTTGCAACATTTGAAGTTTCAGAATTTATCTTCTTCAATGGAGTGAAAACAAATTTCCTGGCCACTTTTTGAGAAAAATGGAATTAAGTTTAAATAGGTAGGTGCTTGAGCAGGTTGAGATGTCTGAAGACAAGAAAGAACACTTTCATCACTCGTTGCCATATAAAGCTTTTTTTGTCAAACCGACTTCATCTCTACATTCCAGCTTTGATCAAACAGCCTTTTCAAATTCTGCTTTTTCTATGAATTTTAAAATGTTTCAACTACTTTTAGTAATAAGGTACAATTAAATACCCAGGAGTAATTCTTGTGTTTCAGGCTATAATTCATTGTTGCTTTCATTGCAGCTAAATTGTGAAAAGTTTCGGGGTTGTTCCCATAAATTTGTACATCATATTCTAGTTTGAGGACATCACATGTATATAGGCTTCAAGACCTGATCTAGGACAGAACACCTGCATCATTGTTGCTATTTTTACATGTCATATTCATTCATAGAGAAATATAGACTGAATGATTCCCTGGATTAAGTATATTTTTTTTTTCCCTTTCCTTTTCTTCTTGTAAAAAATAGGAATGAGAATGCTAATCATAAAGTGAGGAACAGATCAAATTGCTTCATGATTCACTGTTTTTAACACAATGGATTGTATATTTGTGTATATTGGGATGTAATATGATTTTATTAGATTAAGCTATTGAGTAGAGACAGCTCTTAAGTACATGCACAAAAAAATGTAGAAGTGGAGCTGATAGTGTGTTCTGAATCTGTCCTGTCTCTTTATATTAAGAATATTAGGTTGATGTTTTAATACAAGAATTTATTTTGAAGATGTGGAGTAACTTGCGGAAACATAAGTTACAGTGGCATTTTATAATTAAGGAGAACTATTAGTCCTATTCTTTTTGGCCAAATTTCAGGACAGTCACATCTATCTGATATCCCTGTGTTTCCTGCGGTTGTTCTATTTTGAAAGTAATATTACTTGACTAGTAAAACTATATGCTTTTTCCAGGAATGCTCGTGCTGTCCTCTGCTACAAGATAGCTACTGATGTCCACCCTTGAGGTGACTACAGTTTGGAGACTGTGAAGTCTTTCTGGCCCACAGAATCTATAAATAGCCTTTGCTATACTGCCTCATTGGAAGGTGCTATATAATTTTAAAATTTGATTTCCCTTCAATTAGCACCTGATTACATTTGATGAGCTATAACATTGTTTCCCCTGTGCGAATTATGAGTCATCACAGTCAGTGAGCTGTTAAATCTTCCCATGCACAGAAACAATAGGAAGTGATTAAAGTGGGGCCAATCCGGTCATTACAAGGGAATCCTCCTTATCATTAGAAAGTGAGAAAAACGAATAACTTGATATTACCTGTGGCTGTGCCCAGGCTGGATAGACAATACAGGTAAATAAAACCACCTAACAGCAGTCACGTTCCTGAAAAGAAATGCTGAATGCTGGCAAGAAATCTAATGCAGGAGTTTAATATTGATAGGAGGTCATTTTAGTCTCCCTTTTAATCAGTAGCATTCATTCCATCTCTAAATATGAGTGTTTTGTGTATGTATCCATTGTTGTACAAATATTGAAACTGGAAAATGGCATTTAAAGGATCTGAGTTCGTGTCTGAAAGGGTTTTTGCCTTGGTAGTACAGACTTACCCTAGTAATTAACTTAAATGGCAAGAATTCCTTCTCCATCATGAAAACACCTCAGTAACATATTGTGTAGACAAACTGGTTCTGCTATTTGTCTATGCAATATGTAGACACAATTTGTCTATTCTAGCACATCAGTATTATAACCTAACTACACCTTTTTCTGTCTTTAGAAGGATTTCCTTGTATTTTAGGCACAGGCCAGAGTCTGAGGAAATTTAGGTTCAGATTTCCTGTCCCAAAGCATGACACTGCTAGGTGATGATCCTTTCTTTACTTAGCCTCTTGGCTTAATTGCAAGGGCAGTAACACTTAATTTCACTGACTACCACCATGGGGAAGTCTGGTGTCAGAACGCATACCTGCAGAAATATAAGTACAAAGAACAGAAGACTACTGCAATGTTTTTACCCCTATGTCCTTCAGAGAGATAAAAGGCAGGCTAGCCGTATTTTTAGATGGAAAAATAAATAGTTGCTCTTAAGTGTCCTGGGGTTATGATGATGCTATAGTTATTTTTTTTTTTTTCATTAATTTCAAATTACCTAGTTTTCCAATTAATAAGCCAAATATGAGAGATGGAAAGGAGATGGTTTCATGGTTCAAGTCCTCTTGAGTCATCATCCCAGTTTAGGGAAAGCAAAGGACTGTGTTTTGATTTAAAATTATTAAATGTGTGGTGTAAAACACAATATCACGGTGAGTAATCTGTCACGGTGAGGTGAGCAATATGACATCAGTTTCCTCTTATTCTGGACTGTGAAAATGGTCTATGCAGCACTGTATGTTCAGCAGCATATGGCTGGACTGGGATGGATATAGCTAAAGGACAACTCTTGTATTCTGCAATAAACCCTTTTATCATCCAGTAAAACTTCATACGGTGAACTCTCCTCAACATCTTCAGTTCCACTTGAAGCCACCACACTTTATAGAGAAATTGTCCTCTAGCCATAATTTTCCTGATCTTAATGACATACTTTTTTTGAAAGATGATCAACTATTAAGGCAAAGCAGCACTGACTTATCTGGGTTGATTCCACTTCAGGAAACATACTTCACACACTCTTAAGATAGCTAGGCAGCTAGTAGTGATGGGAGAACAAAATAAGGAAAAAAATTATTTCAGACAGCCAAGAAACCCCTTGTATAAAATTCTGTGTTCCTCCTGGGCCAGCAAAATGCCCATCTGTTTTCATGAAAAATGTAAGTTCAGATACAGTTGGAGATTTGTGTTCTTTCTTAGTGTCCGTTTCCACTTAACATAATGCTTACATAGTCTTAACCCCATCACAGTGTATCCTTGTATCCTTAAAGGTTAACTATACTGATTAGGAGGGACTGAAAGTATGCTTAAAATTAAGCACATGCTTAATAACCTGTGACCTAAAATTTTGCAGAAGATTTTTGTATGGCCTTTGTTTTTAAGTTTAAATTCTAAAGCTCTGCTTTTGAAGTTTTTTAAATTCAAGTTTAGCAGTTCCTCCATCTGCTGTTGTGTTTCCAGGAACCCTGATATGGAAAAAATCCTGTATATTGGTCACTTGCTGCTTATGTATTTCATAGAAATTATAGATTAAAACTGTGTGCTCAGTCATCAAGTCCATGCTTCTACTAATACATGCTTGCACTTGGTTTGCACACGTTTTCTTTTTCATAGAACACACGTTCACAAGTTAAATAACAAGTACATTTTTCTGTCTTTTTTTTTTTTTCCTTAAGAGCAGCCTAACACACCTAATTTCTGCAATTTCTACCTATGGTTTTCCTCTTAAAGGTAATTTGTTTCCTTTCAAGTAATTACAAATAGTACATTTCCAGTCACATTATGCCAATGTCAAGACTGATAACTAACTAGTTTGATTCCACTCTTATCAACATTTCATGAAAATTAGAAGTGAAAACATCACACTGGGACCTTTAGAGTTGCTTTAAGTTGTTTTGAATAAATAACAGACTCTCTTATAGCTATAATGATTTGAACAGCTAAAAAGATTCCACTACAATGTGCAATGCATCTCTTTTTATACAGGTAAGAAACCTGGAAACCTGTTTATCCTGTTTATTTTACTTATGTTGCATAGTGGCATTCTTAGAGATACATGGGAATGCTATTTTAGATTCTTATGTATTCTAAGCTTTACGGGGCTAGAATAGTCTTTCTTGTACTACTATTTGAAATCTCTCTATCTGGGGAGGAATATTTTGGTCTGATTTGGCAAATATGGTCCCTTCACAGTCATAATTTAGTAAAATAATTTTTATTGTCTTTTTTCCTCTATATGTCTTGGACCTTCAGTAGTAAAATGATCACATTTTATAGATGATACTTTTTTTCTCAAAGCACTTTCTAAACTGTAAAGAAATAAGTGCAAGTGGTGCCTTCAGCAAGACTAGGACTTTTTTTTTTTTTTTTTTTTTTTTTGAACATACACCCAGAAATCTAGCACCCATACTGCAAGCTTTTCTATATTCTTAGGAACTTCGGTGGGCCTCAGACAAATTGTCTGTTAATTCAAGATAACCAACTATCT
Source organism: Thinocorus orbignyianus (assembly GCA_013400375.1). Classification (NCBI taxonomy): domain Eukaryota; kingdom Metazoa; phylum Chordata; class Aves; order Ciconiiformes; family Thinocoridae; genus Thinocorus; species Thinocorus orbignyianus. The sequence goes on along the minus strand of VXBW01008039.1, from coordinate 587,714 downwards.
AGAACAGGAAAAAGAAAATGTTTGATTTTTAGCTTTGTTCCTGAAAACAGTGCAAGGTTTTCCTCCAGTATCATACCTTTGCTTGAATGGTCACTAAATAGTTTTTATATTTCTTTGGTGACACACGGTTTTGGTATAGATACCCTCAAACAGAGCATGTGAATAATGTAAACATAGCAAGAAGTTAATTAGAATTAACAGATAAAAGAGAGGCTGAGAGAGATGCACTAATGTAGTGTCTTTGCCAATAAATCACCAACGAGAATGATTAAAGAAGGAAACACAGTATATACCTATTTTCCAGTTCTCTGATAAGCAATACGGTGGGAATAATTCTTTGGCTCTCAAGTTACATTCTGTGTTAGTGGTTAGTAATGGGTCACACATGACTGATTTAGCAGAATAAAGGCTAAGATTAGATTACTCTTTTAATAAAGTGAGCGTACTTTAGATGAGAATGTTTTGTCTATTCATCAAAATTATGCATGAGGTGCCAGGCATCCTTTTCTTTTAAATGTACCTCATTGAAAATACAGCAAGTTAAACACAAACCATGTAAGCACATGGAAGTAGATTGTAGCAACTGTGCTTTTTATATATGTCATGAAGGAAACAGGAGTGCTACAAATGAAGCTGGCTTCTAGACACCAGTTTCAAATCCCAAACTAGTGCCTGCAATGTTTTCTTATATATATATAAATAAATGGAATACACAATATTTATATGGAAATAGTCAGAAGAAAGGAACAAAAATCTTGTTCCCAAATATAATAGATGAGGTTCTGAGGTTGAAACATATAGCTGGTTGTCAGAAGATCTGACCTGTGATTTTGTGTGTGAATTTTTGTTTGCTTGTTTGCTTTTTTTTTTTTTTTAATCAGTCAAATTACTTCCAGCTAGTTGCTAGTTATAACTAAAGGTTCTCAAGCAGTTGCCAATTTATTCCATTATCTGTATAAAGGGTTATTTATTCTTCAGGACATCTAACTGCTATGAGAAGGTATGAACTTTGAGTTTTTCAGATGCTAGGGAAAGTAACAACATTGGAAAGTATAAAATATAAAAATGAAAATGGCAGCTTGTCTGTGAGACACTGTATGTATTACCCTTTGATCACCTATGAAATGTGCTCATTTTACCACTTACCCAATTCATGTTTGTACTCAGAATCGTGGAATGGTTGGAATCCACATCTGAAGGTCATCTTGCCTAATGCCCTGCTTGCACAAGGTCACCTAGGGCAGGCTACAAAGGACCAGATCCAGATGACTTTTGAATATCCCCAAGGATGGAGATTCCACAAACTCTCTGGGTAACCACTGCTAGTACTCATTAACTCTCTCGGGGAAAAAAGTGTTTTCTGATATTCAGACAGAACCTCCTGTATTCCCCTTTGTGCCCATTGACCCTTGTCCTGTCACAGGGATAGCTTGAATATTGGCAAACCTTTCTTTACTGTGAAGGGTGACTGAGCACTAGAAGAAGTTGACAATAGAGGCTATGAACCTTGCAGATACTAGAAAGCCATCTGGACATGGTCCTGGGCAGTTTGCTGTAGGTGAGACTGCTTGAGCAGGGGGGTTGGACAAATGACCTCCAGGAGTCCCTTCCATTGTCAATGATTCTGTAATTCTGTGAATTTTATTTTCATTTAACATTTTATATATCTAGTTTAAGAAGGGAGCAAACACTAAAAGCAAGATTTTCCACTAAGAACTATTCAGGGATCCACAAAGCTAGAGAAATAGCTTTGAGGACTGGTTTAGATAAAGGACTAGATGACCTATTTTCCATGATCAGTTGCCTCCACATTGTACAGGTCTGTCACCTAGGTGAGAATAGCTGCAGTGAAGCTTTGGCAATTCTTTTGTCCTGAACTCAATGTTTGTCCTAATTTAGTCCCTCAGACATCCTCTGCCCAAGGAACATTGACCGGCAATGAAGGGAAGGCTATAATCACTTTGTGTAAAAGCTCACAGAGGAACTAAGCTACTTCCTAGTGACCATTTGCAAACTGAAATATAAGTGTTCCTTGAAATCTAAAGGTAAAGAAGTTTTGATCTTACTAACACTGGGAAAACATATTTAGTTCTTCTGTTGCTTTCTATGTCCTAAACATAATGAATCACTGACAGACCTTACTTAGAGAAAAGATGTTTAGGAATTGAATATGGGGCCTGAAGTCAGCTCTTTCCCATTACAGGCCTTTTTACTGCTCATCAGTGACCATTATCTTCAATTCAAAGCAGAACTCCCTCTTATGCCTTTTTATGACCTGTTGCATATAATGTGTTGTTGAAGCTTTCATAAAGTCTAGGAGGGAAAAAAAAGCCTGACTCCTTGATACCATTGATCAATTCCAATGGTTTGGAAGTTCTGTCTACCTTTTTAAAGACCATAGTTGGCTAGACCAGGAAGTTAGGTTCAAAATATGGGAGCTTAGCAGGTACCACCCTTGAGGTGCCATAAGGGTGCATATGAGAAGATAATAAGGCCCCAGCAACAGCTGGAATTAGTCTGGAAGAAGGGAAAGTTGACAGTAACCTTCAAAAATAGGTTGGAACAATCAGAGAAAGAGGGATGACCTGCTCTGTATGACATACTGGTGGGTACTGTTGCCAGATGAGTTAATAAAGCCATGGTCTAATTAAACCACATCCTTTGCATCACGTCTTCCTGCACAGTCAAGCTGTGTGCTTTCTGGCTTGTATGGTATCATCAATAATACAGATTCGACAACTAGATCATCTGTTGGTGGTGCAGGAGTTAAAATAGAATACAGCTCACTTCCTCTTAGCTGTATTTGGCTGTACAGAGCTAACAGGAGTAAAAAATGGTGACAATTTATTTTTATCACTTAAGTGATTACATGTGGACTAACTACATATGGAGAACAGATTGACTGAATAAGACTCTTGCCTAGTAACTTTTTCTGACTGTAGCCACATTTAATAATTGTGGTTGAAATGCTGGCTTTACATTTAAAAAAATGTTGACAGAGTATCTTTCACAAATGGGAACATGCTCACATGATTCTAAACATATGCTACAGTCCTTTCCCACATCTACATCTGTTTCTTTAATTGATATTGTGTTTTAATTATTTTAGCTTATAAATACACACTAGGGCTGATAAACACGTTTTCTATCAGATGTTTCTGGAAGGAAAACTGTCTCCACAGTTGCTTTTTTTTTTTTTTTTTTCAAAGTATTTCTTATGGCATTTTTTTAAGCCTTCAAAACTTTGTAATGGAATTACTTTTGTTAACTCCTGCTGAATAAAAATAGGGCAAAGTGCACTCTAAATAGTGAGGTAATCTCCTGAGTAAAAAAGAAAGATCATAATAGGAGACTATCTCTACTGGGCAGTGCATTAACTTTTGCTCAGAGAGAAGGAAGTGCTACTATAATAAAAAGACAAATCACAAGTTAATTCCAGTGAATTTCAAAAGGAGCACAGCAGCAATGCCATGTGCTGTAGTGTTCTAACACTTCTTTATCTCAAGGCATAATTGAAACTATCTACATTTAGACAAAGCGGTCAGAAAACATACTAAACTAGCCCATGCCAGTACAGGTGAGTGCCTCTTTTCAAAGATCTCTCTTTCACAAGGTTATTTGTTTGCATAGTACCCAGTTCCTTCCCGTTCTCAAATGAATTCATGGTAGATGGATGAGAGCTTCTTTTGTCAAAGGGAAAGGATTAGCTCTTATGCCAAACAGGGGTCAGAATTGTAAGTGATGTTCCACCCAGTCTGGTGCTGATATTCCTAAAGGATTCCTTTAGTGACAGCCTTATCAGTCAACTCTTCACTTTTATTTACTTTAGCAGCTTCTTTAAAAATTCATTCCAACATCTGACTAAAATCAAGAGAGAGAAGTAAATATATCTGCTCTGTCTCATTAGTTAACAGAGACATATAATGATTTGATATTAGTTTATGTCAGACAATATTCTATAATTAAGCACAGACCATCATCAATTCTCTACCAGAGTGACCTGGGACGTTGAAAGGGTTTTTGTGTTTATTGAAACATAATTCAGTGAAGATGAACATTTTGGACCAATTTTTTTTCTGGTGTCTTGAGTCACGGTTCCACCAGAACTAGTGGACTCTCACAGCAGCAGCAAATTTCCCTATTTATACAGATGCATTTCACATTTTAATTACAGAAGCTGCTACTTCTTTATCCTCAATTACTACTTTAGTATTAGTAGTGAAAGCCATAGAATATTTTTGGTTTTACTCATTTAATGACTGAGTGGCGCTGGCATCTTAAAGGAAATAAAATACTCTGACTTTGACAAAAGTCAGAAATATGTCTTGAGAATAGGAGGCAGACTGTATTCCCACACTGAGCGAGAACGGCTGGCATATCATGATTGAAATGCATGAAAAAAGAAACAACTAGTGTTATAATTTATGTCTCATGGATTAAGAAACAAATAATGTTGTAAATTTTAGCTATTGAATCTAAGTGTGGAATGTCAAATGGAATATATTTCATTAGGCCCCAAGTCAGGTTTACAGCTGATGTCAGTTTCCTTCAGATCATAGACTTTATCTTTGCTGAAAATAGGTGACTCCAGGCATTCTTTCAGTGAATTTATCTGATCATGCTCTTTCCTTTTAAAGTGAATCCAGTGATGCTGATGTTGTCCTCCCTTTTACAGCAGTACTTAATGTTTAGAGTACTTGCTCAGAAAGTGAGTAACCTGCACTCTTTCTCTCTTCAAATAGAACCTCTTTGAGCTTTCATCTCCTACTTCTTATATTAGGGCAATTTGGAGATGGTAGCATTTTTCCTTTCCTTTTGAGCATGAATCGCATTGTAGAAATGAACTCCAAATTCAATAGGAAAGAGAGGGAGGACATGAAGGGTCAAGGCACTGTAGTTCAGGGATTAGTGCAATTGTTGAGAGAAAGGAGCCTGGAATTTCAGTCTTCTGTCTGTAAATTGCTTATGTGATTTATGCTGAATAGTTACTGTATTTAAAAAAAAATGACACAGCAAATGCTAGGAAACTAACCCAACCCTCTTTTTACCTAGGGGAGTAATCTAAATACCAGGTTATTTCTGAACACAAGCATCAGGCTCTGAGTGTGATGATGAAGTCTTAGAAAGTGGGGAAAGTTAAGGAAAAGCCCTCCATGTGTGGTTTTTTTTTTTTTCTTCCCTGCTGGATAGCTCCAATCACTCTGTTCTTACATACCTACATTTTATCTCACGTGCCTAAATTTTGCCAGCCATTTAATGGAAAGACTAGATTCTGAAAGGAGTTTCTGAATGTCCAGCCCAGTAAGTCCTTACCTATCTCTAGAGTGTAGGTAGTTTGGACTCTAAGTGGCACAAAAAGTCCAGTATATGTTATATACTTAAGCAAGCATTACTTGATACACCGGGAATATTCAACTAGCTGTGGGCTGTCATCTCTTGCCTTGTTGAGACACTTCTTCAGCAAGGTCTACTATATTTCTCAGAGAAACAGGGTAGACATTACCCAGATCATTGAAGTGTTTTTGGAAACCTTACTCATTGTATGAAAATGGCTTTGACTCATCTACCGGTTTGATTGCTTGTTATGCTGCTGTTAGGGGAATCATGGCAGCATCCTCTGAAAACAATGTTCACACTACTGGATTAATAGTTACGAGACAACAGGAAATCTTTGGACCCCATGTGAAGTTAAATTAATTAAGCTGAATTAATAATGAAGTATTTCTACAGGCAGCCTCACAGTGTATTGGAAGGCAAACTGTGGTGTAAAATTGTGTATTAATGCATCTGTATTATAATAATCAATAGTAAGTTGGGACATTTCTGAATGCAAGAAAAGATCCAAGTAACAGCCCGAAGGAGAGCCTTGTTGCCTTACAACAGTGAAAATACAGTGTTATACATTTCTAAAAAGAAACATTTGGGTTAAAATTCCTTTCTTTTTCCTAATATCAAATACTACAGGAACCTTCAGTAGGGTCATCTGGTACAAATGCACTACCATCTCAGCTTTGTCTCTCTTCGTAATACGTCTACAAGTAACCTGCATTCATTATTGTCACTGAAATGTTTAAGCTTCAGTTTCTTAGGATATCTATACATTTAATATTCCCTCAAACTTTGCATAATGATGAGAATGATAGCAGGAAGGTCTGACAAACAGTATGTATTCCATTCTCTGCAATAGTCGGGGAATTAGAGGTAGCTAGATTTTCAGCACAGATGTAGGTGTCCCCATGAAATGGTAAGGTACTTCTCCAGTCAGGTGTGTGCATGTTTTTCTGGGCTGGTAAAATACCTTGTCAGGACACAGCTTCCTTACTAAGTGTTAGCAGTGCCTCCCTGACAAACCAATAGTAGAGTTAAGGTCTTAGGTATTAGAGCTGACCTGAGCCTGTCACATAACTCAGATTCTGACACTGATATATCAGAACTATCTTGTGCACAATACAGGTGAGATTAGATATGTTTTGAATAGCAGATTCCAATTAATTTCAAGCAGTTGAATTAAAAAAATTAATTTATTTTAAAAACGTATTGTAGTAATATTTTTTCATATATTGCAGTCCTAAGCACAACCATGATTTTGTTTACATAGTGAACTCAATATCCTGTTTTCTCCTTGCATATAGCAATCATGGCTATCTAGTCATTTATCTTCCCCTATTTTAACCTTCATCCAACATAAATCTGTAATTTGTTAATTTGCATACAAATGCTTTTATGTATCAAGTTCTGTACTATTTGTCTGGATTTTTTTGACGCATCATTTTTATTATTCTGTAGATTTTGTTATGGGAATCCATATGAAACAAGACCTTGTCGGTTCTCTTTCCTCAGCTGCTAGGGACCGTGAGAAATAGCTGCAGATGAAAAGGTTATGGCAGCTTGTTTTCTTCTCATCTGTCATTGTGAAACTGTTGCAGCTTCTGCCAGGTATATCTTTCTGTACTTTGCCAAATCATATCTAAGAAAGGGAGACACACACTACATTTTCATCCTGGTTATGTGACACAGGCAAGGAGAAGGGGGTCCAGCCTCACCTTCTGCAGGAATTGCTTATATTTGTGTCTAAGATTCTTGTAAGGCTTCTCTAGAAAGCTCTTTTAAGCAATATTAATTTTGGTTAGTTAAACTTCTTTATCCATTGTACCTGAATTTTACGTAGAAATAAGCCTTCCTGATACAAAAACCAGAACTGCTGGATGTACAGAGGAGTGCCACAGCTCTACCGCTTTCTGCCCCATATAGTATATGCCTCTGCCCCAAAGACACAGATTGTTGCAAGAGAAACATTAGCAGGTGTAGCTCACAAATGCTGTTCCCAATACCCCTAAAAAGTACTTTAACAAGTACCACTTAGGGTGTTCTTCATTAAAGTGCTAAGTACCTAAGCCTTGTCCACTTTAAGTACTGAAGTGCACATAATTTAAGAGCTTAATGAGTCTTGGCTGTTAAGCACAGTAAAAATAAGGGAAGAAATAGGTACTACTGAATCACAAGGGTGATTCAGTCCTTGAGCTGTAGTTTCTTGAAAGTAACCTTTTTGTCAGGAGTCACAGTTTAAGCAGTTTTGATTTTCAATCACTTGTTCCATTTCTTTATCGTTTGTACTGGTACAGCCAAGTGTGATGCTACACTGTGAACGTAAAATAAAATAAAAATATAGTGAGCTGTATATTGTAATATGTACAGAAGAATGTATTGTACTGTGATCTGTTGCTAGATTTTCTGTGGTGTTCTCTACTGCACTACTCGATCATTTAATGAGTATTCATTTTGATTTTGACTTATGAAATTGTTAAAATGGATATTCTATTCCTGTTCAAATGAATCAAGTATATATATAAAAAAATATTTACTTACGTAAAATCAAGTTAAATGCCCTCTGATAGAGTGAATTGTTGTCTATATTTTGCCCATAAGAAGCAGTTAGGAGGGATCAAATGGTTTATCCAATATCATATTTGTAAATGCGTGGCTGAGGATCTGAACTGACCTCTCCTCAACGTCAGGAGAGGAGATCCTCTTTGCTTGCAAATTAAAGTTTTGCAAACCTTGCATAAGATTTCCAATATAATGGCTCAAAAATGTGTGAATTTCTATGAGCTTGGTGATTTTAATATTCACTATAGAGGTTTAACAAAATGAAAAAATTAGTTTTCATTTCTGTTCCCATTCAGTCACAGAATGGTTGAGGTTGGAAGGGACTTCTGGAGGTCATCTTGTCCAACCCCCTGCTCAAGCAGGGTCACCTAGAGCAGGATGCCCAGGACCAAGTCCAGATGATTTTCCAGTATGTGCAAGGATGGAGACTTCACAACCTCTGTTGAAAACTTCTAGTGCTCAGTTCACCCTCAGAGTAAAGAAGTGTTTGCTGATGCTCAGATTGAACTTCTTGTGTTTCAGTTTGTGCCCGTTGCCTCTTTCCCAATCACTGGACACCACTGAAAAGAGCTTGGCTTCCTTTTTACATCTTTTCTGCAGGTATTAATACACAGTGATGAGGTTCCCTGAAGCCTTCTCTTCTCTAGGCTAAATGGTCCCAGTTCTGTCAGCCTCTCCTCACATGAGAAACGCTCCAGTCCCTCAATCATGTTTGTGGCCATTCATTTGACTCAGGATGTCTCTGTTTGTCTTGTACTGAGGAACTCAAAATTTGGCACAGCACTCCAGGTGTGGTCTCACCAGTGCTTAGCAGATCAAATCCCTTGACCTGCTGGCAATACTTAGTCTAATGCAGCCCAGGATACCACTAGCCTTCTTTGCTGCAAGGGCACATTGCTATCTCATGTTTGAATTGCCACCCACCAGGACCCCTATGCCTTTTTCAAACAAACTGCTTTCCAGCTGAGTGGCCCTGAGCATATATTCATGCCTGGCATGGTTTCTCTCCATGTGCAGGACTTTGCATTTCCCCTTGTTGAAATTCCTGAGGTTCTTGTCAGCCCATGTCTCCAGCCTGTTGACATCCCCCTAGATGGCAGAACAACCCTCCAGTGTACCAACCACTCTTTCCAATTTTGCGTCATCAGCAAACCTCCTGAGGCTGCTCTCTCCCCCATCGTCTGGATGATTGATGGAGATGTTGAAGAGGATTGGACCCTGTATTGACCCCTGGGGTACATCTCCAGTTGCTCTCTTCCAAATAGACTTGTGTCACTTATTACCACCCTTTGGGCCTAGCCATTCAAGCTCAAGGGCAGTCTTGGTTGCTCTGACCATGAAATGGAGTTCAATATCATTAGGGCAGTGAGCCCAATCCATCAGCCAAACGATTACCCAATGTATTATGGACTTGTCTACCTGTGTGCTGGACATTTTATCCAGAAGGATACTATTAGAGATAGTATCAAAAGCTTTGCTAAAATCCCAAACCACCACATCTACTGGCTTACCTTAATCAACTGGATGAGTGACCTTCTCATAAAAGGAAATTAAGTTGGTTAAGCAGGATTTTCTCCTTGCGAGCCTGTTCTGGCTATGACCAATGACTGCATTGTCTCTCAGGTGTTTTTCAGTAACTCCCATAGTGCCCTTCTCTATAATTTTACCAGGCACTGACAGACCTGTAATTACCAAAATCTTCCTTCTTAACCTTCTTGAAAATTGGGACAGCATTTGACAGTTTCCAGTCAACAGGAACCTCCCAGTATCCAAAGGGGATGACAGTGGTCCAAAGGGAAATAACTCATACCATTCTGACTATGAAAGTGCATCTATGAATAAGTTTTAGGAGTTAACAAATAACTATTATATAAACCCACTCCTGACAAGCGGCCTTGCCAGTCATCATATCTAGCTTCAAAAGGAACTTGTTAAATATTAGTTATTTCAGAATTTTCTTTCTTATTTGTCTTACTGGAGAGTTTTAGACTCACTTAATTTACTTACATTGCTTTACTCATGATTTTTACATTATTTTCTCATTTTGGTAAAAAAAAATAAAAGGAAAAATACTGTTTTTACTGAGTATCATAAATGCCTATTAGAGTAGATTTTAGACACAAGTTAATGAGATCAACAGCAGAGAAAACAAGGATAAGTACAATTCAAAGTATAACTTTTATATAATTTCAAGATGCTGATTTCACATGCAAGAGTAGTAATATTTTGACCAGAATTTACCTGAGCAGTCTCTACAGAAAATAATTCCTTCTCTGTGTTAACATTCAGTGAACCTCATATTCACTTAATGTGAGCACAATGGGATCAGCTGTCTTGTCAAGTTAATCTATAACATTAATGCAGTGTTTTATCCCTCTTTCTCAGGCTCCACAGGCATAAAACTTTAATATATATAGTTTTCAGCGAATGTTCTTGTGCCTGTCAGTTACAAATGCATGGTTTTATCCATGCAGTAAAGTGCCTCCATACCTTGATGTTAGTGTATATGGTTGATTCCTAAATCTTTTACAAAAGAGCCTGCAAATTAAAATGTCTCCTATATGTGTTCTAAAATCAGTGTCTAGAATATGCTTCAGTACACATTGCTACTTATGCTAATTTCTGGCTGGTTCTTAAACTAGTTTGATAGAAAGTAGAATCTTTTTGGAAAGACCCTTTCTGAAGCTTCTAACAAAGGAACCAATACTTTGATTTGTAGAGGGAGACCATTACTACATGTAATCCATTGAGAAAGCATACTTTTCATGCACTGTTGCAACGCCACTGTTACTTGCAGGCAAATCTGTAAAGAGGCACAATGACCACGTAGAACAGGCTTACTTCAGGCTCTTCTGTTGATTTACTGTGTGATTGTTAGTCAGTTATTGCCCCTTGTGAATGATTGTTTATAAAGATTGTGAGTTGCTTGTTACGGCACCTGCATGTTCAACATCCCATACACTGGGTATCGTTTATTACCTCCAGCTCCTGCTGTAGTACTAACAGTGGAAGTGTTTCTTTACATTTATTCTTCTTCATTGAGGACCTTGCATATATATTTGAAAGTGAAAGTGACAGATTAGAAAAGAGGCTGCTAGATTCATATATTTAGATACTCAGACAAGTGAATGATTTAATATTAACACAGGAAAAGGAAAAACAAGGCAGTAAAATTATTGTTTCTCTTTTGTAAAAGTTCTGCAAACAACTTCTCAAATTACTCATTTGATCAACCATTTTGGTTTAGAAAGTAATTTTTTGTTTTGTATTTATTCAACAAAAAATAATTTGTCTGTAAGTGCAAGAAGCACAAGGAATGATTGGTTTGCCCAACAACAGAGTCTGCTGTTTCATTATTTGGCTTTGCAAATGTGTAGTTACACTGTCCAGGGCTCAAGCACTATATGAAGTCTAGTATAGTTCTTTTTCAGGCCCTCTGTACAGGGTTTGAGTTTCATCTTTAATCAACAGCCAGCTGTTAGGGCTGCCACTGATTCTTGACCTGTAATTATCCCAGAACCTCATCCTGCTGGTTGGCTTCTCAGAGTCTCCTGATAAGTATCCTACAAGGTTGAAAGTGGCAAGAAATCCTTTGCAAAGGTACCAAGAGATTTGTACCTTTGCACTACAAACCAACTCAAATTCTGAATGCACCTAAAGCTGTTCTCCCCTTATTCACCACACTACTTTCTCCCTTAAATTGTACCATGTATTTTGAGTTGTAATTAAGACTAACAACATGAAATCAAGAAATTTGCTTTAACCTGCCTTTAGAAAAAGATCAATTGGCAAATTAAATGCACAATGATACTTACTGATGAGATCCATGTTTCTTGCTGGACTGGCTGGTTATATGTTTTACTATAACCTGTGTAAGGTTTCTAATGCAATGCATTTATTCCAGTAAGTTGCAACCATGAACACACTTTGTAAGTACTATAGATTTTAGTTGTCAGGAAACATTTACTTCATTGTCATCTCTGTCTACTGTATTCTTGAATTTTGAACTACATAGTACTGCCAACCAGCAAACACACATTTTTATATTCCAGGATGAATGATGATTGCAAGCTTTGAATCAGTTTCAATTCTCTATCCCTTTCATCTGAGAAGCTTGTTTTTTAAAATATATGCCATGTCCCTCATAAGTGTGTTTTAGTAACCACATATTCACAGGAAAAGCTAGAATAATTATAAGTTTTCATTGCTGTTATTACCAATTATATAGATAGCTCCTTTTAGACTGGCCTCAATAACTAGCTAAATCTAGATTTATCCTTCTTCCGTTAGGGGAAATAGTCTCACATCTGTTAAAATATTATCACCTGATTAGAACATCTGAGATTAGAAGCACTTTACACCAAGCTTAGCTCTCAGCAATGCACACACTCTGGATCACTGTCACAGTACATGCAGCCAGAATGCTCACATGAAAGGGCTGATATATTCTGAATGCTGGCGGACAAAATTGCTAAGCCGCTTTCCATCATATTTGAGAAAATCGTGGCAATCTGGTAAAATTCCTGCAGACTGGAAAAAGGGGAACGTAACCCCAATATTCAAAAAAGGGGAAAAAGAGGACCCAGGAAACTATAGGCCAGTCAGTCTCACCTCTGTGCCTGGAAAGATCATGGAGCAGATCCTCCTGGAATCTCTGCTAAGGCAGATGGAAAATAAGGAGGTGACTGGAGACAGCCAACATGGCTTCACCAAGGGCAAATCCTGCCTGACAAATTTGATGGCCTTCTATGATACTGCCACAGACTTGGTGGACAAATGCAGAGCAATGGACATCATCTACCTGGACTTAAGCAAAGCATTTGACACTGTCCCGCATGACCTCCTAGTGTCCAAATTGGAGAGTCATGGGTTCGATGAACGGACCACTCGGTGGATAAGGAACTGGCTGGATGGCCGCAGTCAAAGAGTTGTGGTTAATGGGTCAATGTCCACGTGGCGGCCAGTGACGA
>VXBW01008039.1:516276-566909 GCA_013400375.1 Thinocorus orbignyianus | reverse complement strand
AAAAAAGGCATAATTTCAGTTTTATCTGTATTTCTTTGGAAATAGTTTGTATTAATTTACAATGTTGTGATGGTTTTTTAAAATAGCACTGTAATTGATGAAGTGGAAAATGGTGGGATGGAAGAGGCTTTAGGCATGATGGCTGCAGTGTGGAATATTAACAGAGTTTTGATAGGTTGATTGTGTGGGAGGATAAATTGGGAAGATTACAAAAGAGCTCTGATTTTGCATTCCTTGTACACCTGAAATATGGGAGCTTGAGGGTATACAGAATGTGAAACTGGATGAAAAAGTCTGTCAAAGAAGAACATTCTAAGTCTCGTTTATTATTGATTCCTGTTTCTTGCTTATCTGAAAACCTGGCTTGGTAGATTTATATAAAAAGTGCTCAGTCAGCACTGCCGATTATTCTCACATTTTCACCAGTGTATTTTGAGCTCAAAATAGAGACTTTTGGAAGTGCAAGGCATCCACTAGCTCCTATCTCAAATACTTTGAACTGACCAGTGATTAGGAGTGCTTGGTTTGTTTTGTTTCCTGTTTTAATCTCCAACTTTTAAAAGCATGCAGTTGGAAGCTATTGAGCGCATAGTGTTTTGAAAAGCCTGGTCATGCATACTGCTGGACCCGGACTTTGGGGTTAGCCAAGGTAAAACACGTTCTTTGTTTATAATTTTGTGGCCAAACTCTGTTTCCAAAGATTTCACATATTTAATTACAAAAAAAAAAAAAAAAAAGTGAAGTTAAAAAATATTGTTGTGTTTAATGTTAATTCTGTAATTATAAAAGTTATCCAGTGATTATAGATACTTTTGTATGAATTAGTAGTTTATACTACACATAGGTGTAAGGAAATCAGTAGAAACAGAGGCAAAATGCTGACTCACTTAAAGTTGTTTGGAGTTTTGCTTTTGATTCAGTAGTAGTGAGATTATTTTAACCTCTTTATGTTAGTCACTCATCACCTAGTTACCCAGAAAATTAAAAATAAAAATAGTGGTTTGATAAAATTGATAATTATTAATTACTTATAATGTTTTTCAAAAAAGGAAAACATGGAACATAGGCAAGAAATAACACTCACCTCTTGCAAGAAATAGGTATACTTTATTATGTCTTCAGTTGAAGGAAAGTCTCCAAAGTCAGAAGCCAAAGTAACAGTACTTTCATTTAAAATTGCCCTTTTTATGTTCAAACTAAAAGGAAATAATTGACCATGTTATGGGTGAATGCTTTTTTGATTTACTTCTGCATTATCTTGTTTTATGCTGGTAAATTGAATGTTCTCAATGAAGCTGTGCTAGTTTAAATTGGAAATCATGCATTGACAATTTTGATTGTATTTGTATGTGATATGTCTTATTCTTTGTTATTCTTTTGTGCTAAGATGCACCAAATATTTCATTGTACTCCTGCTAACTGAATAGAAGGCATCTCTGAGATAAATCTTCAATCATGCTGAACATGATGAGTGGCTCTCAAGACATGTCAAAGTTCTCTTTGAAATGTATCTAGATTTTCCATTTTCTATGTTGTTTCTTTTGATTTTTCTTATACTTTTAGCATTACCAAATTCCTGTTGTCTGATTAAATTAGTTTTTCTTCTTTTTCCTAGAAGACATTGCCTTTCAGTACTGTACATTTAATTTCCAGTCATATGATTTTACCATTAATGTTTCTGCATTATGAATCTTTCAATGACTACTCTTACTGTGAATAATTGTAATTGTTTACTGATTTTTTAAATCAGAAAGTTACTGGGTTTAGGTATCTAGGAGTTCCTAGTTAGGAGAGGGTTGGACTTACTTAGAGAGACTAGATGATCTCCAGAGATCCCTTCCAACCCCATATCGTTCTGTGATTCCATGATTCCTTAGTCTTTCATGGACAATGCCACAAGTGTCTCTGAATTTTTCTAAGTAACAGGGGAAAAAATAAAAGGCATAGTATAACATTCACTGTTAACTACAAATTTTGACACTCACAAATAGCTTTTGAGTTTAAAATAGATCCAACTGAAGTACTGCTTCCAATGTGCAAAGTGTCGGAATTTAGGTGTGGGACTTTTTTTTATTCTAAGATTGATCGCTCTGTAAAATTTTCCAAAATTGGTATTAAAAAATTCCACTTTTCCTTAGCTCATTAGAAAAAGTCCTACAAAATACCCTGGTGCTGGATTGAGCTGCAAGTCAAAGAATCAAGTATGACATTAAGATATGTAAATAATACAAGAAAAACAGAGGAAAAAAGCAGAACTGTATAATAAGATGTAGCTTAGTTCTTTCAGGAAAATTGTTGTAATTGATTATAGTAGATTAATATGATTTTAGTAGATTAACCTAAATAAATTAAACTAGGGAAATGGTAACTTTTGTTCGGTTTATTGCTAGCCTGCCAACATCTTTATTCACATACAGAAAAGTGCTGCTAAAAACTCTTCAGGACATGTGAATTGTGCTTGCTGTGTCAATGGATATTAGCTGAACATCTGGTCCAGATTGGTCTTGAAGGTAAGGTATGACTTAATTTGCTTAAGCACAACCAAACAAGCAGATAGAGTTAAAGCCTGAGAACGTCCTATTAATGGCAAAAGAGTGCCTAGAGGCTGAAAGTTCTGAACTGGCCTCCTGCAAGTCACAAATGTTTTGCACCTTTTATGCTTTGAAGTTCGTCTGCTCTGACATGTGTAGAATTCTCTGTGGAGTTTTGAGTACCCAAATATCTCTCAGTGCCTCTCTGCTTTGCTTTCTTGGTCTGCCAGAGATAAGACACCATGTGTCAGGTTCCCTGGTGAGATAAAATGAGACCAGAGCTGAATTTGGCCTAATCGCCGTTTCCATGAAATGGCTATTAATGTGACTTGTAGTAGAGAAATGAGTCAGTTTTAGAAGATGAGCTGCCATCACCAGTTTAGCAGATGTTGAACGATAGTTATCCAGATTAACAGCATGGTATTGACAGAGAAGTGCTCTGACTGTCACAGACATAGAGATCTGGAGATTAAAATATCTAGGAAAATTATTAACGATGAGAACAGCTTCATTTTTGCAAATGTGTGACAAGCTTAGAGCTGGGCATGATGAATGATGTAGAAAATGTGAGTAGGAGGTGACATGTTCTTGAACAGAAAGTTCTCCAGCATACTTCCCCACCTCCCTACGCAATCTCAGTTTTTAAATGTGTATATGAATACATGGCTACTTGTCTGGTACTAGAAAGACATTTGTGGNTAATAGAATCATAGAATAGTTTGACATAATGTGAAGAGTAGCGTAAGTTTTTGAAACACTAAATAGAGATATAAGGATGATGTTTCCTTTGAAAAACACATGGTATTAAAATCTTAAGCTTGGGAGAAAACATACTGCTTACACAAAGAGAAGAAGGTGACTTCTGTTGATGCAATTATTTTCTCTGTGTATTGTTCTAGTTTTGCGTATAATATCTCCAACTACCCCTTCTGTATCTAAATTATTTAGCAAATAATTTAAAAAAGAATTTTCTAGAAAATAGAAACTATCCACGGTTGCCTTCCTAGCTACCCTCATGTCCCTGGTTTGTTCATTCCTAAAACAGATATGACTGATGAGTAATTGTTTCTCTTTTTCTTCCTTTCCATTTGCAATTGTTCCTCAATCCAGTTCTAGAATACGTTTGATGTCTAACTGTTAAAAAAAAAAAAAAAAGAAAAAGAAAAAGAAAAAAGAATTTGAATGTCCGAAGGAAAGAGATTCCCAAAGATAAACTGTTACATTCATGAAAGAGACAGGATGGAAAGCAGTGTTAACATATGGTACAAAAATATAACTCCAGCTAGGGAAAGTTTTTTATTTCCTTATGAAATCAAAGAACTGAAAGAGGTCTGTAAACTGCTCTGAAGTGAAGTGAAATCTCTTATGTGCAGGCCAATGCTTAAAGCATCCTAGGAAACAAGCTGACTAATCCAGTGGTGCAGTGAATTAAAAACAACAGGTTGAGCTAGCCTAATAATTTTTTTTTTTAAATATCGATTTTTCTGAGACTCAGTATGTTTTACAAAATTGTTGATTTGAGATAAAACTGTGCATTGGTTTCTTGTAATATGGCAGTGGTCTATGCTTGTTCTTTTGTCTTTCTTCATAGTTTCCAGTTATCTTCCTGAATGAAATTATAAAGGTTTATATATCTGCTGGTTCTAACTTCTTAACATTTCTAATATCTGCCAGAGGTAGCATGTCTCTTCCACTACTTGTCACTTCTTGTTGCTACTTACCATAGTTGCTGATTTATAGCTGACGGAAGGGCTAAGAGGAGAATTTGCTGTACTTGCTTATTATTTTTTTCTTTTTTCTGACTTTCTCACTCATTACTTTTGAAGCATTTTTGCTTTAGAATAGACCTGGTTTTAATTGTTGAAGAAATATTCACTCGGTAAACACTCTGACCAGGAATCCATGAACCATTTCGGTTCTGTATTCTAATTCAGAAGATGATCTGTCAGAATTAATTGAGAATGCCTTAATGTAATCAAGTCCAGTTCATTAGGCAAACACTTAAATTATTAATTTAAATACTGGGTAGTTCAATAGCATTTATGACAGTAACAAATACCAATGCATTTTAATTTTTAAATTCCTCCTGTGTACAGAAGTTGATGTCCTGCTATAGCTACTGCTGTTAGGCATAAACAGTTTTCACAGTGCTACTGTTTTACTTTTTGGAGTCTGCTAAAGTATTCTGTTCAAAAAAGTTTTATGAAATAAAAATGTAACTCTTTAAGCACAAGGTGCTTAAAATGAATCAAGCACAGAATGTAATTTTCATTCTTGTAACTCTGTTTTGGATCAAATAGAGTTATATCAGAGATGAACTTGAACCAGGAAGTTTAGTATCATGCCATTTCATCAATTTTTAGAGCACTGTAGATTAACGTGCAATTATTTAGCATAGATTGAGTGCTTTAGTGTCTTAGCCATTCCCATTGCTTTAGTGATGAGAAAAATGATCTCTTTGTAAAATGAACTAATCCTACTACCATTTCTCACTATCTTCTACCTCTGTAGTTTAGGACACAGAGATTCCCTGGGGGAAAAAAAAAAAAAAAAAAAAAGGGAGCTGGGAGAGGGGAAGAAGGGGGACAGGAAATAAAAGATGAAGGAAATTGTATAAGGAGATAGGAGAAGCAGTAAAGTGAATAAAGGTGCCTGTGAGCTGAGGACATTGCATGTCTTGAAAAGGCTGCGTGCATTCAAACCATTTCAGCAGCTATAAACACACCGGCTGGTGTCTTTCAGCTGAAACTGAGACAGCTAGTTGGAAGAAGTCACAGGAAGCTTAAGCGTGAGGGAGTTCTGAGCAATGGCTCCACCTCTACGATGAAGGGCTAAGCATCTCCTTTTGCACCAGTAGCTCTTTGCAGAAAACAGTGGGCCAAAATCCGGGCAGAGCAGTACTTCTCATTTTGGTCATCTGCAACATGTGAAACACACATGCAGTCACTCAAATATTTATGTAAAGGGACAATGAGCTCTCCAGGCACTTTTCTTCTTCTGTCTGAACCTAACTCTTTGGACTCTTCATCGTGACCATAATATTTAGCATATGTCACCTTATTTCTCCAGAAGTAGAGAAGAAATAGCAGCCTTTCCATCCTTCCAAATACTTCTGAGGTCTGGTGATGCACAGTTTGAGGCATTCTGAATTTACCTGTAAACCAGTCTTTAGGTTAATGATTGGTCTCCTCAGTCATTAATGAAATCCAAATATGTCATTTGTAACTTTAATGGCCACAAGATGACCAATGTATAAAATCTGAACTTCCAGACTGTTAATGTGGTTCTACACTACTCTTTCACTGGATTTTCTATAAGGAGATGTTGACACTTTAGATTGCAGTATAATACACAAGTGCCCTACATGTTGGCATCAAATGAGCAAGCTTTATGTCAGAAGCAATTTAGGTTTAGTTAACACAGACCTTTGCCTATTTTCATTCTTCCTGCACAGCCCTAGATGTTACAACTGAATGTGTCAAGTGCATACTAATCTAATACATTGAGTTTTGCTTATTTATCATAGAATGATTTGTGCTGCAAGAGACCTTTAAAGTTCATCTAATCCACCCTCTCTGCAATGAAGAGGGAGATCAACTATATTAGGTTGCTCAGAGTCCCGTCTGACCTTGAATGTTTCCAGGGATGTAGCATCTACTGCCTTTCTGGGCAACCAGTTCCAGTATTTCACCACCCTCATTGTAAAAACTTTCTTCATTATATCTAGTCTGAATCTACCCTCTTTTAGTTTGAAAACACTACCCTCTGTCCTATTTCTACAAGTCCTATGAAAAAGTCTGTCCCCATCTTATAAGCCCCCTTTAAGTATTGAAAGGCCACTGTAAGATGTCCCTGGAGCATTCTCCAGGCTAAACAGCAACAACTCTCTCAGCCTGTCCTCACACGGGAGGTGTCCTACCTCTCTGATCATTTTTGTGCCCCTCCTTTGGACCTACTCCAATAGGTCCATGTCTTTCTCGTACTGACGGCTCCAGATCTGGATGCAGTACTCCGGGTGAGGTCTCCTGAGATCAGAGTAAAGGGGCAGAATCACCTCCCTTGACCTGCTGGCCATAATTTTTTCGATGCAGTGCAGGATGTGGTTGGCTTTCCGGGCTACGAGTGTACATTGCTAGGTCATGTTGAGCTTATCGTCCACTAGCATTCCCAAGTCTTTATCCTCAGGGCTGCTTTCAATGCCTTCATTCCCCAGCCTATATTGATACTGGGGGTTGCCCTGACCCAGCTGCAGGACCTTGCACTTGACTCTTTTGAACCTCATGAGGTTCATGTGGGTCCACTTTTTGAGCTTGTCCAGGTCCCTCCCAACGACATCTCATCCCTTAGACTTGTTAACCACACCACTCAGCTTAGAGTGCACACGAGTGTAGCTGAGCGTACACTCCATCCCACTGTCAATGTTGTTGATGAACACACTAAACTGTACTGGTCCCAATTTCTGCTTTCTGCTGAGTTGCCCAACAAGTCAACCTTAGGAATGTTTTTTGTGCACCGTTTTATGTGATTGTCTGGATTATGCTTGCCTTAAACCATACCTGCCTATATGGAGATGAGAGTAGATTCTCTGGGGCTGATTTATCTACTTGTGAAAACACTGGCGTGATAAGTGATGGAGTGACAAGTATCTTTGCCTGGTATTCCAGAGGGATGTGCTATACCAAGTTCAGATCTAGCAACGGGTATTCTATTCATATAAAACAAGCGGAAGCTCAGAGGTATGCTGCAGTAATTGCTAAAATATGATGGACTTAAAGGACCTGTTGTAAAGCTGTAGTCTTGCCATATATCATCTTTACTGCAGGACTTCTAATACACACTTTTTCTTTTTAAAAAAATCATTATTGCACAAAGTTAACTGTTCAGTTGTAATTCTTTATACTCAGTTTCACTTCCCTTTTAAATACGTTTACATTGTATGTCTAGTTTCTAGTCTTCATTTTACTAATTTGAAATGCTTTTAAGTTATTTTGGTCAAGTATGGCACAGCACTGTTAGCATGCTTAATAATTTAGTGTGACTTTTATTTTTTCTTTATTCATGTTCTGGATTATTGAAATATTTGTAGTAAGTCTTTGCTGTTTTTTAAATAGTAGCTTGTGTAGGCTAGTTTATAGAAACATTTTCTTAGAAGCAATTGGATCTTTGCCCTCATTGCTTTCTGTGTTATTGGAAGCAAAATAATTGAAAGTGTCTGAAAAGAGGAAGTTTCACTTAATAAATGGTATTCACAGAGTTAAGAATAAGAGCATTTAAGCTGAGTCTTGCATTTTGATCTAGGTAAGGGTCAATAAACAATATTGAAGAGGTGGATTTTAAAAATCCTTCCAAAGACAGCGTGTATGGATCAGAGAAGCCACAGAACTGAAATTAGTTTCACATACAGAGCAGAAAGTACTGAAAGAAGGTACAGAAATGTGTGAGCATCATCTTCAGAAAAGTCAAATAAAGAGGGCAAGAGTGATTAGCACCAGCTCAGAATTTAGCTGATGAACAGGCATGCCAAGTCCCATCCTTTTAGTATGAGTCATTCAGTTGGTCTTCTGGCTTGCACTCCTCCCTTTGGTACCAGTCACATGTACACTGCCTGAACAATTGGCTGTTTTTTGCATATCTGCTGAATCCGTGTGTCAGGGCTAGTCAGGAGCACATGACATGTGAGGCCCAGCAGCAAGACACAGGTGGTGGTGTTCTACTGCTCTGGGAAACATCTCTCTTAGCTGGCTGCACACAGAACAAAGCTTGGTGAGAAGTTTTGTTCCCCAATAGCCTTACATAGGTCCCCTCCTGTCACTTGATCTAGCATACACATAAAAAACACAGACACACACGCAAGCACCCTTGACCATGTGTCTGAGCACATCTCTATGTACACCTGTTACATGACCTGGCAAGCTTCCTTTTTTTGTCTTTGACATATCCAAGCAGGTATCCTTGTGTGTCAGTACTTTCAGCAGTTTAAAAGCCTGGCTATAGAGAAAAACTGTATATATAATAGTGCTTGTGATTAACTGATTTTATGAGTCACATATTCAGATTAAAAATTTCCAATACTGTATCTTATCTGGTAAAAATAACAAAGGGAGAAAAATTGACCAAGAAATTTTTGTCTTTTAATTAACCGATTTACCTGATTCTGTTATTGGAAATGGGATGTAAAACTACTGTAGAAGCCTTCCTAGACAATATGTTTTTATTTAGTCTTATATTACTGGTATAATAATGCCATGTTTTATATGCCTACTTAATACTTTTTGCACCTCTCTGATAAGATTTCTGCCAAAGAAATATAAATATCTTTCTTTTATCACCATCTATTCTGTATGGCAAAAGCAATCTGTAGCTACATCTAAGTAATTTCTGTTCTCTCTTTTCTTCCTTGAAAGTTTATTGTTTAATGGCAAGAGGGCTAAAGAGACTTTATTTCCTGTCTTTCCCCATTAAGCCTATATTCCATTCCCTTTAGACAATGGGGCTATTTGACCTCAACATCTAATGTGTCATCCCTTCAAAATTCAAATGGTGTCAAAGAAAGGGGGAAACCAAGACAAAGTTAATGAGGTGGCAGAAAGAACTTAAGCATCTTTCCCAAATGTGTCATACTTCTGAACAAAGAGAAGAAATTTGGCTTTGTAATTTCAGTGACTGTTAAAAAGCATTAATGCTAACCAGAAAATAGATGAAACAAACCTCTTGTGAACAACTGACGGTTCAGATGTTATTCATGCTGTTTTGGGTATCTGGGAACACCTCTATATTTGAGTGGAAAAGCACACAGAAAGTATGACAAAACTAACTCTTAAAAGAAACATAATTTTTAATTTTTTCTGTCTCAAGCAACTTCCTGAGGAAGATTTTCCCACACAATCAAAGTAAGTAAAGAACAGTGATTGTATCAGAATTTATGTATTCCTAAATCTCATTGCCGTTTAAAAAATCTAGCATTTTATAATGTTTTTAATTTTTATTTTAAAAATACAAGTAACAATTTTTTATTTTTCTCATAATATTAATTCAGTGCTATTACAAACTTTTACAGTGACAGGATCTGGGATTTCAATGGAGATATTTGACCATTTGAATATTCTAATCTGAATTTACACTTTTCATTTTACCCTTTGCTCTGTTTAGAGCATATGATAGCATAAGCAGATTACCACAGTGACTTTATCTCACAGCAACCCAAAAATATTAGATAACCCTCATAAGAAACGTATAACCAAGTTGTTGTTAGGTATTATAAGACAGCTTTGTAGTTGAGTAAATATAGGCATGGGAGGGGAGTTAATTTGCTTCACAATGTTTACACAGCAAGTCAGTGTCACTCTCAGGAGCAGAACGGATGGGTCCTTGGCCTTAAGCACATTACTTACAACTTTCTTTGTAAAAAAGGCAAGTGTTTCTGGGATACTGTACAAGTTATTACTGCTTTATATCACTTAAGTTCTGAGTGTGTCCAATGTATTGAATAATGAACTTAGGGCTTGTAAAGGATGGCTGAAACCAAAATGTCCCATTGGGTGAGGTTACTTTTAATAAGGATCTTTCTGTGGGTGGGGTGAGGAGTAGGAGGCAGGGTGGGGCATGAGGGAGAAAAAGTCGAGCTCCTCTTTTCGTAAAAAAAAATAAATTTCTGCAGTAGATCCAAGGTCATCCTTTGCCTTCTCCCCCTTCCTCCATCCCATTTACCAATATTTTTCTTCTGTGATTGAAAAGTTCTTAGTTTTGCTCAGGGGAAAAGCCTCATGCTGAGAAGTAAGGGATCCCAGTTGTACACTTAATCAAAGTGGTATGCTCCACACTTTGTTTCTGAGTAATTTCCGTAGCAAACTCATGTGATCTGTATGTTTCACTTCCATGAATCAAGTCCAAAGTTTGAAACTGACTCAGTTGTAACTCCTTCTGACAGGCAAAGGAAAAGGTTTTTTTGGGGTAGGCAGGGGAATAGGGTTCAACTTAATTCAAGTTGCTGAATGGGAATGAATAGGATGATTTAAAAATCACAAATACTGGCATGAAAGATTACAGATATAGAACAATAACTGTCCATAGTAAATTGTTGATTGGAGTATCTGTATGAGGTGATGTTTGTAGTCTCTTTGTGTAGGATGATGGAAAACACAGATTATGACAGTGCAAGTAGAACAATGGAGTCTGATTCTTTGTTTCCAGTTTNAAATAAAAAGTTTTTTTTTTTTTTTTTTTTTTTTTTTTTTGATAAGGCCCAGGAAATTGTTAGTGACATGCTGGTGGGAACCTATGGAAAAGAATACACACTATATCAATGGTGCAGTTTTATCCCAAGAGCTGTGTTGGTGGGTGTGGGAATAGCGTGCTCTCAATGTGAGCTGTTGCAACGAGATAGCATTGAGAAACCAGGGCAAAGAACAGCACAGATTTAGTCTAGGGAACTAAGAGCTTTATCCAGCAGTAATGTGTGTAAGGACAGACAATGTAACTCTATATTTGGTTTAACAACAAAGAACTGTAAAAGGATTTGATAGTAAGGGATTGGCAGAAAACCTGAATATATCTGCACAGCGCAGTAAATATTTTTTAAAAGGGTATTTAAATGATATACTTAGAGCTTTAAAAGATAGATTTAAAGATTTAAAGTTAACTATAATAGATATTATTTTAGGGTAGAGTCATTTATCAAAAGTGAAGGCTTATTAAGCAAAGGAGTCAAGAAAGAGCTAATATTTTGTTACAATATTGGAATAAGGAGCAAGAAGAGCCACATATGGAAAAGCAGGACTGACAGGTCTTTTTTAAAAAGGTCTCTTTTCATTTCTACATTTTATTTCTGGATATGTTTATGGCCAACATCACTGGAAAATCATGGAAAAATATTAATCTCTGTCTCCCATTCTGTATATATGTGTTTTAGTTTGATATTTAAATGGCAGCACGTTTTGGCTGCAACTTCAGCAAGACACCATGTATTCATTGGAAGTACTTGGTCTTAAAATGAGAAAATGTCTTTACGAAATCTATATGGTCACAGGTAAATATCAGAACTTTTTGAAGATTACAGCAAAGGCATCTCTGACTAAAAAAGATCATAATAATGGATGCTTAGGTTAAAAACATATAGATTGCTGGTGCATAGTTAGTGGAAATTTCTATTGAATTGAGAAAGTTATGTACCAAACGTCCTCTGCAGTGTATGGACCTATCTCTGGACTTAAAATACCAAATTGTATTTTATGTTGTTTTGACCAACATGACTTCCATTAGGGAGTGAACAGAAGCATCTAAATCCTTAGCAATTCTCTTAAATGGAAAGATGCCCTTAGGAATCCTTCCTGTTGTGAATGAAAGTACAATTATGTAGTTAAGATTTTGAAATATAAGTTAATGGCTGCCACTCTGTTTGTTTAGATATCTATTGTATAAAATGCTAGCTGCATTGTCAGTCTCCAGAACAGTGCATTTTGCACTTCTCATGTTACAGAATAATACAGCATCTTTCTGACCGCCTATAGACATCAGCTAGTTTGCTAGGTGCTTGAACGTTATAAAGTTTATCAGGTAAGATACTTGAAAACAAGGAATAGAAAGATTCTTAAGGTCCATTCCAAATTTAAAAGACAAAGATTAGAAAGTTCAAAAAGGCAAATGTAGCTAATAAAACATGATTTGACTACATTTGCCCAGCAAAACAGAAGTGACAGTGTTTTTTCCCATTGTCTTACATGGATTTTTAAGATGCACCTTATAGAGACAGTCTGCTAACTCCCAGTGAATAGACAAGAGTGTATGATGTATGTCTAAATTCCATAGCTTCTTGTTGGACTTTCACTGCATGTCTGCAGGCAGCAGAGACGCTAAATAAAATTAATGAGGGAAAATGTTTTTTGGGTTGGGGGAAGGGAAGGTTAGAGGCAAGATTAGGGTGAGTAGAGACTTCTTAACAACATATTTTCATTTATTTCACTGTAATATCTTTTTTTTTTAACCGCATACACTTCAAAGATAATGCAAAATTGGAATTACGAATATCACTGCTTTGTAGTGAATATATTGCAAGATTCTTAAATAATTAAATTATGCAAGTTCTTAAAATGGAGTGTAATTAGCCATTAATGAGCAAAATCTGTTGCTGTGCAGAGTTGATACACTGTATGCAGACTGTGCTTAAGTTTTATAGGATTTGATTTAATTTCCAAATATGTGTGTGTGGTAAAAATCAACTATTGTATATCTCGTAAGATAATCACTAAATTAACTAGTAAGTTACATAATGTATCAAATACTTAATTTTAGTATAATAAATTATAGATTTGTCAATGACTCAGTTTACTGCTTCACTTTAATGAGAAACTTGGTTTAGAAGCATGGTAAGGAAAGGATTCATACTAAGAGGGATTAATAAATTTAAAAATGGTAGGTCTGACATGCAAAGATGGCAGTTTTTCACTCATAAACTCAGAGTTTGAATTCATACTACACAAGATCTGCATGAAAGACGTCATCTAATGGGCACTGGATATACAAACAAATACATTATATTGCATCTTGCTCTTAGTGGAATAATTCTGGATATCAGAGACTATTTTCTTAATTAGGACTAGCAACTAAAAGCTTCATTTTTAAAGTGTATGAACATAAAGGGTAAGGAATTAATGGAACACGGTGCTCTGGGAGGAGGTCAAGGCAGATGCATATTCAAGACACTGCAAAACATTTACATTTCTGCTCTTGGATTAAATTCCCTATTACTGAACTAAGCAGATGTCTTGTTAGAATCAATGAACAATTCCCACCCCTAAAAAACTTTAGGATTAAGTACATTGCAGGATTAAGCCAACCAATAATGGAAATTTATTTTGATTATTTGTTAAAAACAATCCTTAATAAGCAGCAGCAAAATAGGAATAGGATCATAGACAATTTCATTAGGAAAACATGCATTTTCCTGACTTTGACACTTCTGTAAAAATACAGTTAACCTTAGTTAAATAAACTCCATGTGTTTAAAACTGTGGTTAACTTGAATAAATTGTAGAAGTTTTCTTCACAAGCCAGTCCGTATGAGCTCTATGGTATACATATAGCACTGCCTTCAGTGATTGAATTAAGGATATTGCAAAGATGAAGAGCTTTTTAGACTGGCATCCTATGTTTTATTACATTTTATTTAATTTTCTTTATTGTCAGTGGGTCAAATTCTTTACCTAGTGAAGTGCTGAACCTTTGCTTTCATCAGTCATACAACTAGTTACGGAAGTGTCCTGGTTTGAGATAACAAAGAACTCATTTTCTGTTCAGTAATTTTACTTTTTGGCTGGGCCTCTTCTAACTAACTAAATTCTGAAATTAATAACATATTGTTCAGAAACTGTTCACTCTCAGGGTGATAAGACCTGATTATAAAAAGCGATGGTATGCAGGGAGGCTCTTGCTTATACTTGTTGCTATAAAAACCAAGGTCAGGTAACTTTGTTACGTGCCCTGATAGAGGGTCTGAGTGGAAAAGCGAAGAGGGGTCACACCTGTAGGGAGGAACAGACAGGAGAGGTGACCCAAAACTGACCAACAGGGTATTCCATCCTATCTGCATCATGCTCAGTATAAAAGCTGATGGATCAGAGGGTCAGCTCTCTTTCATCAATGGTCAAAGTCTGAGGAGGACCCTGTCTGTTTGTCTGCCTTTGATCCTGACTCCAGAAACAAAATCCAGTTCCTGTCCATTGTCGAGTCCAGTCTGGGACTTTTTGCTGTGCTGGCTGGTGATGTGATCATCATCTTGGGAGCTTGATACAGTTTTGTCTATACTGTACATAAATTTTTTTTAAAAATATTTTCCTCTTATTATTATTATTTATTAATTTCATTAAAGTAGTTTATTTCTTTTTCTAAACTGATGAATCTCTGTATCTCTTCCTCTCCTCTCTTTGAAGAGAGGGGAAGGAGGGGCCATCTGTCATTCTGGTTGGTCAATTTGGCCAAAACCATGATAAGAACTGAAATGTTGATCTTTAGACTACATCATTAAATCTTTGCAGGAATTCTCCTGATCCCTTAGTGAAATACACAGCATGTACTACGAAATTACAAATGCTTTACACTCAGATGGCTTTGTCTGATGTAATCATATGCTCTCTTTATAGATCATGACTAAATCTCAGTGACACTGGGCAGAGAATGATGCTAGTGTTTCAGCAATTGTCATTTATTCTTCTTACCTTGTATCGAAATTGGCGTAGCATTAGGGGCTAGTGCGCAGCAAATGTTCCTCATCAGAGGTAAAGGAGAAAAAAAATGTGTGATCTGTTTTTCTTTGTTCCTCTTACCTGAAATACAGGAAATTAAATTTACATATAAGACTTTTTATTTTTATTTGTCTGTTTGTTAGGTTGGTTGGATGGGTGGGTGGGTTGGTTGATTTTTTTTAAACTGTGAGGGTGTGCAACCACCTGCACGTGTTGTCCTGTCTTGTTGTGGAGACTCTGTCCTTGGAGATGTTAAAAACCTAATTGGACAGGGCCTTGCTATAGTTAACTCTGCTCTGAGCAGGATGGTATAGAGGTGCCTTCCGACCTCAGCTATTCTCTGATTCTCTAATAAGAATAAACATCTGTGAAATTAATGGAGACAGAAGTGATTAGGAAGAATTTTATTTTATTTCCTTAAAGGTACCAGTCCACCTAAGAGATTGAACATTTCAAAATGCAAACAGAAGTTCAGCTTTATCAGTTAAGAAGAGAGAATTATATTAAGCATTTCATCATTCCAAAATATTCATGGTGCTACATGCTCACCAGGCATGCTGTGACTCATTCTCTCACTTTAGCATATGTAGCTATATTAGGAAAAATTCAAAAAGACAATGAAAGAGAAGTTTTAGACCAGACAGAAAACAGATTAATTCATGTGTACAAGCAGTGTACAGAACTATATGACTGGTTCACAAAAGTTCAAGAATTTGCATAAATGGGAGATAAGCAATGGAACAAAAGGCTAAAAACGCAAGTTCATGAAAGGATTGTTGTTTTAATCAATGAATAATTCATATTGGAAGAGAGGCTCAGAATTCTAAGAAATGTTTTATGTTCTGTTTTTCTGTAGTATTATTTACATTACTAAGAATAAACACATAGATAATGTGTGATAGTCAAAGTCAGGTCTGATTCATGAGTGCAGAATAGTACTCAGTGTGTACTACGCTTCCTAACTTCCCTAACTTCCCTAATCTTCTTCATGCAGAAACATTTCTGCTGTAAGAGAGAGTAGTCCAGTCTCCCTGCACTAGAGGACCATTTATATTTGAATAAGATGTGCCACCAAACCCATCCTTGCCCTAAGAATTTGGGATTTCATGCAGGGGATGAAAATACATGGTGGCCATAAATGTGCTGTATAAATTTCTCCTTTCTACAGTGGAGGCAAAACTGCTGTGCTGCTATTTTTGCTTGTATTGTGTTGTTGCTTCAAGTATAGTCAAAGTCACACAGAATAACAAATGGAATTATTTTCATTATGTTCTTGAAAATAATTATTGTTAATCAATTAACAGTTTTAAAGCTTTTTGAGAGGTTCTAATGGAAGTCACTGTAAAAATGCAAATATTATAACTCTAGTATTTAGTAATGTTTGTAACCTAAGTACAAAAATCTTCAAACTCTTAGAAAATGGTAAATTAGCTATTTTCCTGGAAGCGTTTGCAAAACACACACACCATAAAATTACTTGTTTTTAAATTTATGTTAAACTGGTAGCAAAAATACATATGGTTACTTTCACTGCTGAAGATGTGCTGCTGTGTGTTGATCATTCTTTAGTGCATTTTGAATGATAGTTAGTCTAAGGGGACCAGTGAAGACCTCCAATTAATTATTACTGGAGAACATGAAATCATAAACAAAATTCCTTGTAATAAATTTTTAAAATGAGATTGCATGTTTTATTTACGGTACTGGTCCATTTTGGGGCTTTAAATCTATGAACGAAAACAAACATGCTTTTTATCAAACTGAAATAAAAAATATCAATAATATTTCTTTCTTATCAAAGTAGGACACAATATATGAACTGGACTTCTAAATAACTGCAGGGAGAAAAGCCGGGAAGAAGAAGAAAAGATTTATTTTTCTCTAATTCATAGAAAGTGATTGAGAATATACGTAAACAATACGGAAAATAGCAGATGCTTCCAAGCATAGTCATGTTTGTTAATCATTAAGGTAGCTGATATGATGGAATTATTTTATAGAAGTGTTAATTAAAGAGAGGACTGTGAAGAAAGAACTCCTACAATTATCACATATATTTACAGCAGAAATTGGCTTTGCTTTAGACAGAGGTTCAGCAATGCTGAGAGTATGCTGTAGTTTTGAATACGTTTGGAGACAAAATCCTGCTACAAACATACAGCTAAAGGTGCCTTGTCCCATAGGGATCACAGCTGAAACTACAAACCAAAGAAGTAAATATGATCAAATATTAAATTTAGTGCTGTTTATCACTGAAATCTTTCACTAGTCTTGTATTTCTTTTTTTTTTTTTTTTTTTTTTTTTTTTTTTTTTAATTCTCACTCACTTGTCTTTGGATAACAGATTCAATCCATCTGTCTAGAAAATGCCAAGTATACAGTAGGTATGCAGTAGTTTAATAAGCAAATATTAATAGATGAGATTGAGGGCTTCTTTCATTGAAATGTGTGGGAATTCTGTAGTCTTCTTTTATTTTTTTGTTTGTGTGGGTTTTTTTGTTTGTTTGTTTTGTGCTTTTTTTTCCATTGAAAATCTCTTTCTCCCTTCTTACTGCAAATAATATGCCTCCTTTCCCATGTTACATCAAGTCAATTTACTTCACAACTCAGACTCTAACCAACTAACCTACAACTTCATAGAACATGGATATCTCAAAATGGTTTCTGACTCTGGGAGCTGTGCGATGAAACCATGATATCAAAATGTGTTTTAAGCAAAAAGCTTTAGCAGAGTGGTGAGTGTCTACTAGAGCCTGCATATATTTTGTTGAGCTTAATCCAAATA
This sequence comes from Thinocorus orbignyianus, assembly GCA_013400375.1. Taxonomy (NCBI): domain Eukaryota; kingdom Metazoa; phylum Chordata; class Aves; order Ciconiiformes; family Thinocoridae; genus Thinocorus; species Thinocorus orbignyianus. The sequence goes on along the minus strand of VXBW01008039.1, from coordinate 549,357 downwards.
TATCTACAGGCCTTGTAACCTTCAAACTGCTGGTCTAAGTGAACCCCCTAATTCTTTATCAAAGCATTATTCGAGCTCTTTTCCTAATGCCATCAATTTTTGCACTAGCCAGACAGAGAGCTATGTCCATGACCTATATTGCTGCCTCTCTCTTTATTTACATGGAATTATACAGTTGTAGCACAGTGTCAGGGCAATGCTGTGTCTCAGTTGAGTTTTCTTAAATTCCTTTAATCTCCCTGTGATACAATTCTGTTTAATTTATACAGTCTTTTCTTCCTCATTAGAAAAGACATCATCAAATCACTTCCCAGTTTTCCACAACTTTCTTGTAGGTGGCGCCTTATTCTCATGGAGCTGTGAATACCTGATACATATTTTAGTCTCAGTTCATGGATCACAAACCAGTAGGAGAGCACAGTGCAAAAATTAAATTTTCTTGGCTCTCCCTGATGATGGGATAAGCATTGCTGGAACTTCTCCTGTGAAATTGTTACTGATGACTGCAAATCTATTCCTTCTCCTCCAGCTCATCATTTTACTTTTTGTTCCAGAAATGTGAGAGGAGCAGGTTGCATGCAACCTTATTACTATGTGACTACACCATGTTTGACAGCAGTCAACTCAGTCATCCTTTCTCATATTTGTTGAAGACATGCATGTTTCTAGTCTCAGGTAATATTGTCCGAATCACAGTAGTACTGGAACTTCAATGCATATGTCACTGTCATTTTTCAAAAAGTGATATGAAAGTACTTGCAAGTGCTTGAGAAAGTGCAACAAAAGTAGTAATTCAGAATCTGAAAAGGGATTGCCAACAGACCAAGTTTGTCAACATTCAGACCTTTAATACACAAAAATCCAAATGTGAATATTCAAATAGGAAAAAAGCTAGTCACAATACTCTTCTCTCTGGGCTTGAAAAGTAGGGCCTTTGATATACTCACTCTCAGTTTACTTTGTGTTTTTGTTAACAAAGGGATTTGTAGCATAGAACTGCTACCACATGAGTAAAAAGATACATATACAGAGGAATTAAGAAGTCCATTCAATGTGGAAAGAGAAACAGAACATTTTACTAACTCCAGATACATCCAGGAACAACATAACCTGTGGAAAAATACCTTTTGCAAATATATCAAGAAAAGGAAAATATACTCACTTGCAGTTTTCCATACAGAACAATGCAGCACAGAATTATCACTCACTGTTTAAGCATAGGATTACTGGTCACCATTTGCATAATAGTATATGGAAGGTTTTTCAAGATCATGGGCAATACAAGATTCATCTGCAAAGAAATCCTGTTTTGAATCAACACTAGGATTCCATGAGTGGTATAGAATAGTAGAAAAGACACCTCATGTAAGACAAAGTGGTAATAAGCTCAAACCTGAACATAGTAATTAAGATCATCTTGAATAGATTTAGTTGTCTTAAGGTTACTTGTCTCACAAAACTATTCTTCTGGACTCTATTTACGGCTGAGGGGAATTAGGCACCTACTGACAGGAAATACTTCTAACTGGACAGCTACACTAGGGATAGATCATCCACTGGGCAAATCTAGACAACTGAATTAGAAAACTAGTATTTTGACATCTAAAGATATTTAAGGTGGTTATAGAAGGTGTATATGCTCATATTTTTATTTGAAAGTGACTGAGATTTTGGACTCTGTATCCTTTAAGATTTTAAAAATCCTTTCTCATTTTGAAAACAGCATGGCAATAACTCAGACGCTTTTCCCTCTTAAACTAGTTTTCTTCTTTCTTTCTGATCTCTGCTCCTCGAAGTCTGAAGTTTCTGTTCTCAACAGAGCAAAACTGGATGACACATCAAGTTTTAAGTTTATTATTTTTAATGACTCATAAAGCTTGAAGCATGTGATGCACTAATGGTACTAAACATCATATGAGACTTGTCAGGACAGAACCTTTCAGGTCAGGATTTTCTGATTTAGTAGTTGAAGATGAATCTTCGTGCATACAGCTGCAGCACAAATAAAATCCTACGTGAAAAAACAAATGTACGTAAGTTAGAATTATAATAGACATGTTGGAGTTTTAATAAAGTAATTTACATCAGGCTGAAGAGTTGTACTGTACTGTTAGCATTTGAAGAGGACCAATACACCATGATGAGTAATAGCATGTGCAAGAATCCACAACATAAGTATGGATGTGATGGACTGGCCACCCAAGTAGTCAGTCTGTCAGACCCTTTCAAAGTCACAGAAAAATGGGGAACTGAAACCATTAATTTTTATTATTATTCTTATGGAGGGAAGTAGCTGTTTCTCATACTGTAGTTAAACCTGTGTGTTGCAGAAGCACGTTCCTCTTCCACCACCCTTCAAATAGTCCATTCAAGCCTAACCTCTAGAGTTTTTTTAGTGAAAGTGAAGATGCTCTGAAGTCCAAAGTTCTGGAATTTCAAAAAATATCAGTGTAAGAAATCGAATTTTGTTTTATAACTTAAATTTCTAGAGTGTTTCCAAAAGTTGTATTCAAAATAATTACTAAAAAGCTTTCACAACTGTTTTAAAATGAATGTTTCAAGTTATGGTCTTAGATGGTGGGAGAAATAATCAGATGGAAAATAATATTCCTTTGTGATAAAGGAGGGCCATGAAGATGGTCAGAGGAATTGAGCACCTCTCCTACGAAGACAGGCTGAAAGAGCTGGGGCTGTTCAGCCTGGAGAAGAGAAGGCTCTAGAGAGATCTTATAGCAGCCTTCGAGTGTCTGAAGGGAGCTACAGGAGTGCTGGAGAGGGACTCTTTGTCAGGAAGTGACAGGACAAGGGGTAACGGTTTTAAATTGGAAGACGGGAGATTTAGATTAGATATTAGGAAGAAATTATTTCCTGTGAGGGTAGTGAGGCAGTGGAACAGGTTGCCCAGAGAAGTTGTTGATGCACCATCCCTGGAAGTGTTCAAGGCCAGGCTGGGTGAGGCTTTGAGCAACCTGTTCTAGTGGGAGGTGTCCCTGCCCATGGCAGAGAGGTTGGAACTTGATGTTCTTTAAGGTCCCTTCCAACTCTGACCATTCTATGATAAACATTATGAAAGTAGACAAGTAGAATATTCCTGAAGGACTTAGCCATTAGTATTTGAAGGCCTGTGGCAGTATCTGAAAGCCAAAAAAATAAAGAAATAATTGATTAGTGGATTTTGTTTGGTCTGCTCGGGCATCAAAGGGCTACAAGGACTGAAAGAGCGGAGAACTGCTCTCTATACTGCCTCAGTTACCTGGTTATTCATATGGTCTTGATGTACGTCAGAGCTTCCTGTGCTTGACTCTCCACCATGCTTGAAGGAAAAAAAAAGCAGGTATACTGTGCTGCAATTCTGAAAGGTTTCACATTAATCAGGCATGAAAAATATAATTTAAAATCTATAAGATGGAATGCTGAATCTGTTTGTTTGTTTGTAAGCAATATTGACTTAAATTGTCCATCACATAATTGTGGCTTTATTTTTTTTTTTTTTACAAAAGTAGTGAATGTGTTAAATTTCTAGCACAGAAATGTACTGAAGACCAAAACCAGCTAATTGCCTGTTAGTTTGATATGTTAGCCATAGATTTAAATCCTAAATGGCAAACATTGTGTTCTGCTTTAATTCTGCTTATTGCTAAATTCTAGGCCAAAGAATAGATGACTAAATTTTGAAGCGTTGTAGTATTATAAAGTTACAAAATACTGAAATGGAGTAAGGAATAACTGTAGCAGTGTCATGCCCTTCCCACAAATGGAATGTCTAGGGTTTGGATTTGGTATATCCTAATCCACCATAGTGAACTACACACCCATTTTACATACTGTATGGTGATACAGAATTTATCTCTTCTGTTCTCTCTGTATGTATTTCTCATTTGTTTTGGTGTATTCTTGTAGAAAGCATATTCACTAATTGATGGATTTCAGAATTTTTTTCTTCTAAAGCAACTGATCGCTCAGGTCTGAATTGCTAATTAAGTTCACAGTTACGTGAATGCACATGTACTACATTAGTATGAATCTCGGTATGAAGTGGTGGTAATTTAGAGGTTACTGGGATACTTTTTTTCACTTGAAATATGAAAAAATGTGCAATTTAAGTCAGTGCCTAAATATGGCAGACAATTCTTTAGCCACTCTTCCAGAAGATAATAACATCTGTGAGAGCTACTTGAGGACTGACTGACTGTGCTCTGGAGGCCAAAAGTGATCATAAATATTTTTTGCTCTGGAGGCCAAAAGTGATCATAAATATTTTTTGCTCTCGGTTAAAAAAAAAATAACATATGTGTGTGGGTCCTTGCCATCTTCATCTGTTTTGTTCTCACATCCTTCTAAACACGTAGGATCAATGTTCTAACCAAGACCACTATGTGGCCATGGTCACTGCCAAAAGGAATTTCATGTAGTTTCTAACAGGGCCTAGGAGATACTTCAAAACACATTTACTTAAACAAATGTTTCAGAAGATTAAGAGCACCTTGTGAATGAGATAGGGCAGAGAAAGGACTCATAACAGAAGGTATTTCTGCCCCCTCCCTGCTCCCGTCACTCCCCAGTTAGTCCTTGTATTTGAAGACATTTCACATTCTTGAGGAGGAGGAAAAGGTGGAGGGAAAATGAATGCTGATGTTAAGTAAAACTAATTTGTGATATTTTTTCTGTAAAATTAGTGAGAATTTATTATATTTTTATTTTGGAAATAAAGTTGTTCTGGAATTCAGGCTTAAAACCCTACCATCTATTTAAACTATATTTTTAATTTACTATTGGTAGTGGTTTCTAACATTAGAATTGCATAGCAAATAACAGAAGTTCACACTCATGTCCTGCAGCTGTTCCTGTAGAAGTTAGTGGCAACATTCTAATTGTCTTCTAAAGAGCAGTCTGATGCCCTGAATTAGTAGGTGACTTGGGTATATTAGATATTACAAATAATAGTACACATCTGTATTTCCATGATTTTGTCCACTGTCCTTTTGTTCATGAAAATGATTGAAGACACAATGAACACCCAACACTGGAAAAATTTTCAAATTTAGAGATTAAGCAATAAGTAGCAGACACATTTACTTCAAAAGTTCCTATTAAACAAATCCTATTTTTTTATTATTCTTAGTGTACATGTTTTCTTCTTTTCTACATAAAGAAAAATATGTCTTCTAAATTCTTTTTATTAATGCTATTCTTCTGATACTAGACAAAATACTCACAGGCCAGAGTTTCTTGGATCCATGTTTATATCTGACAGAATCTAAGTTGTAACTTATTCTTTCCATTTGTAACTTGAGGCAGTTTTGTGCCACCATCCAAGTCTTTGTAAGCTTTATAGTGAAGGACCAAAAAACTTCAGCTGTCTGTGAAAGTCCTTCCGTTACTATACACAGCAAAAGGTTGAGTTTTCATATTTCATTGATTCTGATTGTCAGGAGGTAGTCCTACCCCTTCAAGTCATTATTTGATGAGAATTTTAAGCCAACATTTGTGGCAGCACTGCCAAGGGAAGTGTGATCATATCCTATATCCTTTAATTCCATCCTCATGTTAGCTTCATTATGTTAGCATAACCTTTTTCTGTGACTCTAGGATAAGCTATGTAATAAAACTAAGCCAACATAAAGTAATCCTTTTTGTGGCTGAATTATTTTCCTAGAATCATAGAACAATTTTGGGTGAAAGGGACTTGAAGGAGCACCTAGTTCAACAGCCCTGCCAAGGGCAGGGACATCTTTCACTACATCAGATTGATCAGAGCTTCATTTTACCCAAGCTTGAATGTTTCGATGGATGGAGCATCCACAGCTTCTCTGGGTAACCTGTTCCAGTGTCTCACCACTCTCAGAGCAAAGAACTTCTCCTTTACATCTAGTCTGAATCTACTCTCTTCTAGTTTAAAACTCCTTTGTCCTACCACTAGACTCTCTGATAAAGAGTCTCTCTCCATCTTTCCTGTAGACCTCCTTTAAGTACTGAAAGGCTCCTATAAGGTGTCCCTGGAACCTTCTATTCTCCAAGCTAAACAGCCCCAACTCTCTCAGCCTTTTCTCACAGAGAAGGTGTTCCATCCCTCTAATCATCTTTGTGGCCCTCCTCTGGACTCATTTTAAGAGACCTTTGTCTGTCTTGTACTAGCAATCCCAGAACTACACACAGCACTCCACGTGGGGTCTCATGAGACCTGAGTACATGCACAGAATCATCTCCCTCTACACACTGGTCATGCTTCTTTTGATGCAGCCCAGCATACAGTTGGCTTTCTGGGCTGCGAGTGCATGTTGCCAGCTCATACTCAGTTTTTTATCCACCATTATCCCTACATCCTTCTCTTCAGGGCTGCTTTCACTCCATTCATCACCTGATCTGTATTGATACTGTTGGTTGCTCTGTCTCAAGTGGAGGACCTTGCACTTGGCCTTGTTAAACTTCATGAGGTTTATCCAGGCATACTTCCCAAACCTACTAAGGTCCCTGTGAATGGCATCACTTCCCTCAAGTGCATCAGCTGCATCATTCAGAGTGCTGTCAGTCACAAACCTGCTGAGGGTGCACTCAATCCCACTACGTCATTAATTGAACGATATCAGTCCTGATACAGACCCCGAAGGGACACCACATGTTACTGATCTCCATTTGGACATTGAGCCATTGACTACCATCCTGGAACAAGCTTGTGTTGGCATATGGAGAGGGTGAAACAAAGCTGACACAAGCCACAAGCTGTGGAGAAGAGGAGAGATTACATATTTTCATGGCAGTGATGGAGTATAGCCTCAATACACAAAACTGATTTTCAAAGTGCAGCTTAATATATTTAAGTTCTGAGCTCCAGCTTCAGGCTGTATGAATGAAGGATTTACCCAGCTGTTCTACAGCCATTTCATTACTCTTCTGTGTCACACTGGTAACTTGAGAAGAAGGGAAAAATTTGTACATACTCCATATGTGTTTTTATATGTGTGTTCACATGTACATGCACAGAGCATGTTCTATTTTTGTATTTTGTTTCTTCACATACTGCTCAATGATTTTTTCTTTATTTTATCCTTCATACACTGAAAACTCATGACAGCTGTTTTTGTCCTTCTCTCTTGTCTTATGTTTGGGACATTGTTTCCCTCACCTTTGACCTTATAGTCAAAGTATAACCATGTGCCATGTATAGTCAAAGTATAACCAAAGTATATAACCATGGCACACTTTTGTTTTGAAAAAGACATACCACAACTGTTCCTTTTAAGAATAACTAATTTCATAAACATTCATTTTCATTCTACAGCAGGAATTGCTTCATAACTCATTACAGAACTCTTAACATTTTCGCCTATATTTCTATTTGTTCCAAAACTACTCATTTATGTCATTATATGATGAAAGAATGTTGACCAGGTATAGGAGTCTAGGTTAGGCAGCAGTCAAGTTTTTCAGATTCTTGTAAAGATGAGGGCCAGAAAACACACTTGAAAAGTCACTCTGTTCTACATTTATCAATGTTTCTGTTCCAACCCCACTTCTTTCAGCATGGTCCAATTTGAATCCTATCACAAAGCCTGTTTCAAATTGTGACATTGGTCAGGCTATTCAGTAAAATAAATGTAATATCTGACTTCCACAATTGCTTTACAGTTGAATTTTTAAGTTACTTCACCAAACCCATGACAGTCTTGGTACCTTTCATAATATTTAAGCCAGAGTCCGGAGCGGAAAGTAAAACTTGAGAACGAGGACAGTCATTCCTACTGGCTGTTGAGTAAAGTACACTATCTGCTAGTATGGAAGACCTCTGGTACCTCTGCTGATATCTTGCCCAAAGGTTGAGTAGAAAAACATGTAAAGAGGTCAGTCAACCTGATGTCATGTACAGATCCTATTATAGCTGGAGAATCTGTATAAATGGAGTAAAGTATTGAAAGGATACATGCATTCAAATTCATCCTCATTAGGACACCCACAAACATGTAATCCTCATTTTTTATGGAACCTCACCATGTCACAGGTCATTTTCATTTACGATTCATTGAAAACTCAATGTTTATGCAGTTTAAGTTTATACTATCTCTGTACTGAAGGAGATCATGAGGGAGTCAAGCAAATTTTGACGATGGTCTCATTTCATCACAATGCCAGTCTGACCTAAAAGACCAGCCGTTCTCTGGGTATTCATCCCCCAGGGCTGGAAGATGGGGGTTGAGAATAGAATGAAGCCCCCAGAATCCAAGGGGAAATGACTGGTGACCTGCTACACCACTTAGATACATACAGGTCTATAGGGCTGGATGTGATCCACTCAAGGGTACTGAAGGAGCTGGCAGAAGTGCTCACCAAGCCTGGCCTCCAGTTGACTGGAGGTTAGCAAATGTGACACCCATCTGCAAAAAGGGCCAGAAGGAGGAACCAGGGAACTATAGGCCTGTTAGTCTGACATTGGTGCTGGGAAACGTTATGGAGCAGATCATCTTGCATGCCATCAGGTGGCATATACAAGACAACCAGGTGATTAGGCACAGTCAGCAGGGGTTTATGAAAGGCAGGCCCTTCTTGACTAACCTGATGTCCTTCTATGACAAGGTGACCTGCCTAGTGAGTGAGGGAAAAGGTGTGGGTGTTTTTTACCTGGACTTTAGTAGAGCCTTTGAGGTTATTTCCCACAGCATACTTCTGTAGAAACTGACTGCTCATGGTTTAGATGGGTATACGCTTTGTTGGGTAAATAACTGTCTGGAGAGCTAGGGCCAAAGAACGGTAGTGAATGGACTTAAATCCAGGTGGCAACCAGTCACAAGTGATGTTTCCCAGGGTTGGTTCTGTCTAATGTCTTTATCAATTATCTGATGAGGGGACTGAGTGCACCCTCAATGAGTTTACAGACAACACCAAGTTTGGCAGGAGCATTGGTCTGCTTGAGTGTAGGTAGGCTCTGCAGAGGGATCTGGACAGCCTGGATTTATAGGCCAAGGTCAACTGTACGAGATTCAACAAGGCCAAGTGCTGGGTCCTGCACCTGAATCACAGCAATCTCACACAACGCTACCGACCTGGGGAAGAGTGGCTGGAAAGCTGACTGACAGAAAAGCACCTGGGGGTATTAGTCAGCAGCTGGCTGAATATGAGGCAGCAGTGTGCCCAGGTGGCCAAGAAGACCAGTAGCATCCTGGCTTGTATCAGGAATAGTATAGTGAGCAGGACTAGGGGACTGATTGCCTCACTTTACTTGCTACTGGTAAGGCTCCACATCAAAATCTATGTTCAATTTTGAGCCCTTCACTACAAGAAAGGCATTGAGGTGCTGGAGCACATCCACAGAAGGGCCACAAAGCTGATGAGTGGTCTGGAGAAAAAGAGTTGTTTAGTTTGGAGAAAAGGAGGCTTAGGAGTGATATTTTATCACTTTCTACAACTGCCTGAAAGGAGGTTGTACTGAGGTAAGCTGAGTAACAAACAATAGGACAAGAGGAAATGGTCTCAAGTTGTGCTAGGGGAAGTTTAGATTGGATAATAGGAAAAATTTCTTCACCAAAATAGTTGTCAAGTATTGGAGGGCTACTCAGGGGAGTGATTGAGTCACCATCCCTGGAGGTATTTAAAAGATATGTAGATGTAGTGCGTAAGGGTATGGTTTAGTCTTGGACTTGGCAGTGCTAGGTTAATGGTTGAACTCGATAATCTTAAAGGTCTTTTCCAACCTAAATGTTTCTATGATTCTTTAGGAGTTTTTTGTAGTTATTCTCAGTTATGAAACAGAGGTATCCTCTTTCCTCTCTGATCAGATTTGAGGCTTTGTGAAAATGTTTATTCTTTCTTACATAAATCCTTGCTTGTTGAGCCATGAGCCAAAAAACTACTTCTGACAAGTATTCTGCATAGGATCTGTTTATGCTGCACAGAAGCTGCCTGAACAGCTGTTTGATGCAGATTGCCAGATCGCCTCATAAAACTCCCCAGTAGCTGGAAATCACGAGAAGTCCTGAATGACCCTGGATCAGAACAGATTTTGCACATTTCATAAAAACTTCACCTATTTCTTTTGCTCATAGATAAACAGATTAATACCTAAAGATCTGGTCAAAAAGACTCAGTACCTTCTTTCACCATATACAGATTTTACCAAATATTCTTCTTTTATTAAGTCTTAGCTACTCCAGACTTTTCATATAGTGATAGTAATCTGTCTCTAAGCTGTTTTAAGTGCATCTCTGCTCTTCTATTCTCTCAGAGTAACTGACTGACAAATTTCACTCTTCACTGAAATGTGAATTTGAAGACGTACATGAGAACACAAGTACTGATTCAGGGGCAAAAGAAACATGGGAAAGAATGTTGTTTTGTTTTTCCCACCCCTAAATTCTCTACTGTACAGTTTGCTAGAAAAAAGAAACTTAAGGAATTATGGTCTCATCCTTCCCCCCTTTTTCTTTTCCAATTTTTTTTTTTTTTAAAGGAAATTTTCACTTGCTTCTATTCCACAGCAACATTGTATAAAGCAAAGTTTCTGAAAGCTTTGGGTTTTTGTAAGTCCCTGTTTGAGCATACATCTAAACAAGGTGTCTGTGCTTATATTATGTTATGTAATCTTCCAAGTAACCAATAATATATGATATATGGTGATTATTGTGTTCACAGTGGCCTGGTTTCAATATCATCATACTAATGCTCTGGAGACCGGAGCCTTTCCCTTCCGTGCCTTTCATAAAACTTTGAAATTCACAATGAAAGTTGCAAAATAGAAAGCATTGTTTATTACTCTTAAAGTATATCTCAAGTATTATATAGTTCTTAGAACATACCAGGTGAGAAGAATTGTGTATATTTGTCATCTAATGGGAAATGGGAGTCAGAGAAACTGATTGGCTTACAAAGGAAACATTTAAATTGCTTTTTGTGCCTCTTACATGTTTGGCATCTAAAAACAGTTTTCTTGTTCTTTTCCTTTTTCACCTGTAACCAGTGATCCTGGCCCTTCATCGTAACTGAGAACAACTAAATAAAGCTCTCTCATAATATCCTTCTCTTTGCATTCCTTTCTTTCTCATTGCTCTCTAAATGTTCTTCTGTGGAAGTTTCATGGTGGGTAAAGTATCCAGGAGCTTCAAGGACTTCTACTCACAGAGTCAGAGGTACCACATCTGCGATTTATTAGCATAACGTTTCTCTCAAGGGACACCAAATACCTGATTTGTATTGACCTAAACTCACTTGATAATTTCATGATGAAGATAAAAATCTACTGAAAAGAAACCAGCTCCTTCAGATTTTTACAAAACCATATGACAGGCAGAAAAAATGGTCCTTTGAGTATTGTGTGCAATTTTTGGGTGGATATTAAGCTACTAGAGAGTGTCCAGAGAAAGGTGACCAAGATGGTGAAAGATTTCAAAGACATGACTAAAGGGGAGCAGCTGAGGCCACTTGGTTTGTTCAGCTTGGAGAAAAGACGGATGACCTCATTGCAGGCTACAACTTCCTGAAAGGGAGCAGCAGAGTGGGAGGTACTGATCTCCTTTCTCTGGTGACCAGTGATAAGACGTGAGGAAATGGTATGAAGGTGTGTCAGGGTAAGTTCAGATTGGACATTAGAAAAAGGTTCTTTACTGAGAGGGTGGTTGATGACTGGAACAGGCTTTCTATGGAGGCGATCAGAAGCCAGTCAGAATACAAGGACCATCTAGCCAGTGCTCTTAATCATATGGTTTAATTGTAGGTAGACCTCTGAGAGGCAAGGAGTTGGACTCAATGATCCTTGGAGGTCTTGTTCACCTTGAGATACTCTATGATTCTATGGTGAAAAATAAGGAAACCTATCACACAGGATCTTTGCATAGTCATTTGGTCAAAATCTGCTTAATCTGCATGAATGTTCTGTTAACATTTAAATGTGGGTTGATCACCTCCAGAGTACTTAATTTCTTCTCTCATGTTCACCAATTATGTCCACTTATCCTTCAAAAAATACCTTTACCATTGTTATATATCTAATTTCCACTGAATTAAATGAGTTGATAGAGGAGAGGAGGTCCTTGCCATTGTTCACTGACATCTCTCTACTAGAAATAAAAATCTATCTAGTAAAATACATCTTTTTCTGAATGGGGCTTAATTTACTATAAGGGGAACAAGATTTGAAGTACTTTTATTTAGAAAACAGTCCCTTCCCACTGGAAACTTAAATTTTGAATTTTGCTGGGTTTGCCATCTCTCAAGCTCTCAAAAGTTGGGTAACAGGCTTTAAATTTGGTCTGGAAAGATTTTAGCTGATGGAGAAAGCCTGTGTAATTTTTGAAGCAAGCCATAAGAGGTTAACATGAAATGTGAAAAAAAGATAAAACATACAACTCCAGTGAAATTTCTAGGAAGGATTTGAAAAAAAATATAAATAAAATATGATTTATTAGGTTCAGGTAGCTGATACCTAGTTTACCAAACCAAACTGGTTTTAACCTAATGGTCAGATGAAATTCAAATAGTAGTAACGATAGAAAAGTATCCATATTGTAGGCAGAAGCAGTATGTTACATTTGAGTATATGCTGTGGTTTGTGTTGTTAATATTTTTTGTAATATTGCCTTTTAATACACAAACCCATGAAACTTGCAAAGCAATAATGTACAGCCTTTACTGTTCTGTAATCAAAGATAAAAATAAAACACCTCATCTAAAGTGGAAGTTCAGTACTTATGAATGAGCTGTAATGAATTTGTCAGAAAAAAATGTAGCTGCTCTGCACTCTTGACCCTTCAGTGGTAACTTAGTGCGTAAGTTGTTTATTCACTGAAAATATTTATGCAAGGGATAGGCATAGAATAGAGGCTGAACAGAAACTTTGTGATGGAGCAAGAGCAAATCCCATTCTTTCTACAAATATTTGTAAATTCAGGGTTTTTTTCATCCCTTCAACCAATCTACAGCTCTTCTTTGCCACTTTCCCCTCTAGTCTTTTTAGGCACGTGAACACCATGGATTACACTGGATATTCTTAGCAAAATCTTCATCTTCATCCTTTGTTGACTAGGTATGAAAATCTCTAATGTTAAACCTCCGCTGATTCACAGGAGAATATTCTGTTTTATTTAAAATTCACATATCTTCTACTGTAGCTCCACCTGTAGTTAAGCTCCACCCACAAACTTCTGGGTTTTTTTCACAATCTTCAAACAAACATCACAATGAACTCCTTATTTCTTATGAGAAATATCAGTAGGACACACAGGAATTTGCCTTTAATTAGAGGTTCTAATAGACATGTCAGAAGGGGATGCTATCTTAGAGCATAAAACAAAATTAACAGTTTGTTGAGCTGCTATATTTCTCAAGAACAGTTTCTTTTTTTTTATGTTGAAAGAACATTTACAAATCAGGCCACATCACCAGGAAAAGAAAAGAACTCCAACGTTGCTTTCAGACAGAGTCAACTTAAACCAAACTTTTTCTTTATTACTTTTTTCTAAGTTTAGGTTGAAGCTGTAACTTTTGGGAAGTAGCAAGAGTGCTAATTACTACATATTAAATACAAAGTTCAAATTACGTTCTTGCATTTTTAACAGTAATCCTTTTGAAGTGATATACCAGTAATGATCCTACTAAAATGTGTATTTATATCAAGTAATCTAGTACAGATTCAAAAATCAAATGAGCTTTTCACACATTATTTCAAACTGTGTGGTTATTTAAGTTAGGAGAGAGGCCTTAAAAACAACAAAAAAGATGCTTTGTCTGTTTTTTACATTTGTTTTTTACGAGGCCAGTTGAAATACTACTGGTTTCCCATTGCGAATAGTATATAACAACTTGAGAATTTCCATTTCAATAAAGGAGCTACTTGTGAAAGGAGAATGCTCAGTGAGAGGGCAGAGGACACATTGATCCTCTACGGCTACACTGGTTAATTTCCCAGAACCTACCACAGCATAGTTTGCCTTAGTGGTTGAAGAGGATGGTCATATAATGTAGATAAAAATCCACAAGTAGGATTAATCTCATCTAATTTTAGGATGCTACAACATAGATATTTCTCTCTTAACCACACATTCTGATGCACTGTATAGTCTGTGGAGAAAAGTAAGCCCTTTCAGGGAGTGATGAATTTCAGCCAAAGGAACACTGAAAATAGGTGAGATGATCCATACCCTAGGGAGGCCTATTTCTCTCCACTGACTGTAAAGGTGATGTAGACACCTTAGCTCAGAAATGGACATATGCAACATGAACATCTCAGTTAAACGCGATACATCCTAATAAACTGAGAACATCACTTTTTTGTTTGGAGCTTCTTGGGCTGACCTTCTGACCTTCTCAAATAAGACCTCTGTTGGTGCTCTATGGTGAATGAGTTTGGGAGAAAAGGTATACTAAGAGTAAAGTTTATGAAGATAAATGCAAGTGGTGACAATCTACTTTATGACAGTTTCTCTGATAATTGTCTGCACTAATTGCACTGAATGTTACCTATACACAGAGGTATTTTATGTCCTAGTCATGGTACAACCCATGATAGAAGCACAAAATATTTTCATTTACCTCTTTTAGATATGCATTATTTGTGGTCGGGTAGAAATACCTGTCATGAGTCTTTATTCTCTACTGTAGTATTTTTAGTTAAGTATGGTAAGCAGAAGGACCATCAGGGACAAAGTCTCACCTACTGAATATGAGTAACAGTGTCTGAATAGCTAGAACATTGTAAAATAACCTTTTAGTAACCTCTAATGGCAATTCTGTGTTCTCAGTAACTTCTATACATTAGTGACATCACAATTCAGGCACTATAATAGTAGTGCGTTGCAGGTACACTGGAATGAATCGTGGGTTGGTAGCAGATTCATTGTTCGAGATACCTAAAGAATTAAAGAATGACATTCATTTGACCACTGTCTATGTGTGTGTGTGTGTGTAAAACAGATTAAACTCACCAAAACCACTGAAAAGGGAAAGCTAGAAATGCAATGGAATGATCTTATCAGTCAGTTTCTTTCATGATCAACCATTTCCAAAATACTGCCTTTGAAAGAACTGCAGTTCTACCACCAACTTTAAATTTATGTCTGGCCCCTGACTTGGGCACAGAACTACTTGCTCGTGGGTACTCAGAAAGTGTGATAAAGGTAGAATCACAAGGTATGAAAAGTAGGTTAGTTAAAGAATAAATGATGTATTTGAACATTTTCATCAAAGTATGTACTTGACCATATTATACATTAGGGAGCCAAGCTGCTTTGTAGACACTTTTTATCACATGTAACTTCTTTACTGGTAAGGAATCATTTTAGCTCTTTCATACTGCTGAGTACATTCCACTGCTCAGGTTACCTAAAGTTGAGGTTCATTTACTTGAAAGCATCTTAAACCCATCCAACTTTGATAATTTCTTTTTTAATAGAAGCTGTTTCTGGCTACCTATAAAGTACAAGACTGAGTAAGCATACAACAGTCTCGCATATAACTTTCGTCATGTTCAAAAATTAATGAAAAGCTAAAAATACTTTTTCTTAAGTTTTAAAACATATTTTAAAATGTGCATGATAAAAATATGCAGCCAATGATACTTTTAAGCAAAATGAGTTTGCTTCTCAAATTTTGTGTTATTCTGAGAGTTTAAAGAAACCTCTAAGTGGTATCAATTATATTGACACTCATTTGCATTTGCTACCTTGCCATAGTTCAAATGTTAGCATAATATCCTAAGGTCAATCTTCTACCTGCCTGCTAGTCTTCCAGCTGTTTTTACTCTCACTGTTTGATGTCCTCTGACAGGAAACAGGGAAATACTCACATTTGTATAATTAAACAAATCATGTACATATTCAGCACCTGTGTATTGATAAGCATATTAAAATAGGAAAACTTGAAGGTACATTACTCTGCATAAAACATCTGAATTTTGATGTTATCAAACTTCTGCCGCATTGTAAAACTCGGGGAACTTGAAATGCCTAAGAAAAATGGGAGATGTCTCTCAAGAACATTAGCAAATCACTTGGGTTTTTTTGTTGTTGTAGATTGATTTTTATTTGTGTGTAACAGTCCAATTTTTAGTTCAAGCTTCCAGCTTTTACATCTGTAATCCTATCTTATTTTTTTCTGGCAATTTATTAGTTGTGTGAAATTGTGGACACAAGTCTCTGTGGGTGAAAAATTGCACCTACTAAAGAGTAGGTTTGAGAATCAAGCTTCTATATGCATTGATTGCTATACAGCACGATGTGGTATAATAGGTGAGAACAAACCATGGGTATAAAGATCAAGTCTATTGTAGGTACGAAAGCCTATTTTATGTACATTAAAGAGCCTTGATTATTTAAAGGCATTTGCGCTGTTTGTTATTTTACACAGGTTATTTACAATGTTGATTAAATTGCTTGCAAAGCAGTCAGATTTCCATACACAAGTAGTCTAACAGAAATATTATGCAGCCAGCAATTTGCCAGTTGTCTGTTGACAAAGACAGAGAGTAAGCCACTTGCTACTGTTTTTATACAATGAATCATTTTTGTAAAAATGGAGCAGTCTAATGAAAATTCAAATGTATTGCTTTTCCCGATTCAAACAGAAATCCAAGCACTTCATGTACTCTGCAAATAAGTCTCATTTACCACAGTGTATCAACTAACAAGCAATTTCAGTTCCACAAGCAGATTTTAAATAAAATTCTCCAGGTTTAAACAGGTAGTTTTATTTTACTTCCATAAACAGATACTTTCAAAATATTTAGACATTTGTATACAATACTGTTTAAACTGTTTGTTCTAAAACGTAAATAGGTACAGTGTTTGAGTTACCACCTGACATCTTTCTCATGTAAGGGGAAAACATAAAAAAATAATTCAGATAACTAGAGTCAGGAGCAATGCTTACACAGCATGTTAGCATCTTCTATTATGTCTAAATTGTTAGACAACATAGAGGGGAACTGTGGGTAGACTGGCTGTGCAGAAGAGGGGAAATGCCTGGTCTCGGTGAAGTTACTAGTTGCTTTGCTCAGGGTTTCACCAGGGGTTCTCTGCTCAGCAAACATAATCTACTAGAGCAATTCTACTGTGGAGTAAGATGTCTCAGAACTAGAAACAAGAACTTAAAATTACAGAAACCTTACAGAAGGGTTTTTGTCCCTTTGCATGCCACAGTTCTTACCAGGGTACCACATCAAACCCATCTATAGGGCTTTGCCCTGCTAGTTTTCTCTTTTACAGATTCTAGAAATGGATGCGTGAATGCTGCCAGTGCCTCTATAAATGTATAAGACCTTTTGAACATCTGATGTGTGCTATTGTTGCAAAACACTTTGGGGTGATTGTCTTTCTTACTCAGCACTGTCATCACGCCAGGCCATTTCCACTGGTCTCTTTGATGCATGTGTGGTTTGTTACATGTAGTGCACACATCTGTTATATTGCATATTTAGTTACTTGAACTATTGTAAGCTGCAAATGTTTTCTAATAGGTAAGTACTTCTACCTAAAATTATATTCCCTTTCTTGCATTATCTATTTAGAATGTAGTCCAGCTCTCTGTGAAGTTAATGGCAACTGGATCAGGTCCTGATCATCATATTTTTAGTGTGCCAATTGGCAGAAATATTAAAGATAATCAGATTTCAACCATATTTATGCATTAGTGAATTTGAAGATAGTTGTGGTATATTAAGAAAATAAATTTAGAGGGGTAAAAATTTCATGTTTAACTTCATCTACTTCCAAAAATAATCTTTCTTAAAAAAAATCATATACTCAAAATTAATATTTTTAAGATTTTGTTTTTCCCAGTGTGCTGTCTGTACTTTAGTGTGTATTGTGAGAAATCATTCTTTTCTCTCAGTTTCACAAGATCTTTCACACAGCACGAGAGAATACAAAGACTTTGAAAATTGGTTATAGGGTATGTGAAACATAATTGCAAGCCCAGAGAAATTGGCACAATCATTCAGACATATATATATAAAATACTTGAAACTGCTTTTGAATGAGTAATGGAAATTAAATGGATTATCAATTGATTATAACTTAAAAAAAAAAATAAAAATTATATACATCCAGCAGTCAATTTTAAATGTACGGAACTTGCTTCATCGCTTTCATGACATTACCATAGTCTTTGACAACGTTTGTACTGAAATAGATTGAGCTGTATTTTCAAACAATACATAGTATGTAATTTATATCTAAAATACGTATAGTTTATTGTGTGTATATGTATAGAGACAGTATGCATCTGTCCTCAGATGGATTGTCTCATAGGGAAAGTAATTTTGATTTTAATATCAGTTAATAACTTGTAAGAAGTAAAAGAGAATCTACTGTCATCGATATGCATTTCTGCTCATAAAACCATTGGCCTCCACAAGCTGATCATGAATGAAATTCAATTGCTTGAAATTTCAGTTAAACACAGCATGTAAACAGAATTGCTATCCTGCCCAACAAATCAATTGAACACGTGCCAAAGTTAAGTAGATGCTCTAGTATTTTGCTGAGTCAAGTTCCATGGAAAGAATTACTGCTTTGGCTGAATAGCAAGCTGTTACTTAGCAGGCTGACTTGCAGTTCAACTATCTGCAAACTTAGAAAAAAAAACGTCTTTTTAAAAATAAATTCACCTAAAAAAGTTCACCTTTTTTTTTTTTTTTTTTTATCAGAAAGAGTAGAGGCATGGTCTTTTGTTTTATAAAAACCATAATCAATAGATACACTTTTTCAAATGTGTTACATACTGATTTATTGATGCTGTTCACTGTAGACAATGTTATTGGTTGAGCCAAAGTATACAGTCTGTTTAGAAAAAATATAATGTCCACTATATCATTCTTTTATTTAATTTCAGATATATTAGCATATAATACCAGAACTTAAAAGTGATAGATAGGATCTTTTTATCATAATTAGAACTGTGAAAAAAAATCACATTATGAATTGTGTGCTTTACAGGAAAAAAATCTATAATAATAGCTGCTGCATGTGCAGCAAGGAAATGAACTTGAGCACTGTCATAAGAAACTGTGGCCTTGTGCTTAGCTTGACTTTTCATTTTTCAGAAATAAGGATCAAGGAAGTTGTGTATTTGTGATTTATTATCAGGATTCTTCAGATCTTGCCCCTTGAAAGACCACATGGTTCTTTGACCACAGTAAATCTAACTTTTAGAGATATTGGTGTACCTTGGGATTTGTTCATTCTGTGGGTAGTGGGTGGTGTTTATAATTCAAAGACTGAAAGCTGGTTTACTCTGTGCGGTTCTGTGTATATGTCTAACCCTATTTCAGAAGATCGCATGGTTTATGTATTATTGACTTTTAGTTCTGGAAACAGCACTAAAATGGCTTGAAGTAGAAAAAACACAAACTTGAAAAATGTTAAAAAGTGAATTTTGAAAAATGTAAACAATCGGTTTCATTTTTATGAAAAAAAAGCACCAAACCAACCAAGCAACAAAAAGATAAAAGCCCATCAAAACCTGCAAAAGTACTCTGGTTTGTGCTTTCAAGGTCAAATCAGAAAAGCAAAAGCATATATGAAATGTATATATTTATGACATTAATTTTAAATTTTCATTTATTCTTTTTCACTTTTAAAAGATTAATCCTGCTCATTTCTTGGATTTTGTAAAGCAGCAGCAAACTATATAATGCACGGTATATTTTTGAGAGGTATTATTGTTTAGATCTCTAGCTTGACAAGATCTTTCACTGTACAGTTGAAATATGGTGTGGATTTTCCATCACCCCACAGTGTTTGTATGTCTTTCAATTAACTTTACCTGAACTGCTAACAAGGATAGAACATAATAATTAAAATTAAAAGTCCATGCCAGGGTTTGTACTAATTTGTGCACAAAAACGAGTAGGGTGAGGGATCCTGGGTTTCTAGATCAATTCACGCAACATGTTATTTTACAAACATCTCTAATGGTATTGCTCCTTTATTGTGCCCAAATAGAAAGCTGTCTTTTAACAGAATCAAGAAATAGATAATGTATATCTCTATCCTTGAGACTGCAGATTCACATGATGCTCTTCAGCATGCAAGCCAGTTTAATAGGTGCCTGTCTGTACCTATAGCCAATATAGCTTCTGGCCTTCACAAGGGGGTTGCTACATCTGTTTGAAGGACAGTGACCACTGAAATGACCCAGGCTAAAAACAACCTATTTGTAGGTTCATTTTTGAATCCAGGTTACATCTGAGGTTGATTGATTTATCTATCTATATGTGTATTGAATATACACGTGAGGAAGTATATATGTGGTCGTATAAATTTTATGTGTTTCTATCTATATGAAACGTTTTACATCAGAAGATAAGCACCATCAGCTTCCAGAGAAATTCTAAGAATGTGAAAGGTCTCAGCATCTCTGGAAAGAGTTGAGGGGCTAGAAGACTTGTCTCATATGTCTAATATCAAAATTACTCTGACAATTTTCTAGTGATTTTTAAGGCAATCCTTTTTAGTCATTCTTAACATATTACTTGGCTAGTAGAATCCCTTTGTGGATCATCATAAAAATTAATTCTTTTATTAACCCCCAAAACTAATGTAAATCATCTGCCGGAAGAACCATTTGTGCTTTGCAACAGCATAGAAACATCTATCTGAGTAGATTTCAATCTATCTGTTGCTTATTTGCTTTTATACTTTGGTAGCAAAATTTCAGTAGAATCTATTAAAAGTCTCATTTGCAGGTGCCTAAGAAATACTTAATTTACTTTTTAATTAAGTTCATTACTTAAGACTATGTATGATACAGTATTGCTGGGAGCTGGAACCTGACCCCTCCTTGCGTTTTCTTTCTTCACATATTTGCTTTTATCACATCAGTTTTACTCAAGTGACACTGAAACATGGAGATTTTTCCAATCTTTTTTCTTTCATTCTTTTTTTTCTTTTTTTTTTCTTTCCAGGAGGAACTTAACAGTTGCAAGGCCTAGATTGTGAATGCAAGCTTTGATGTTAACAGACCCAGTGCCTTTCTTTTTTATTTGGGGCATTAAGTTCAATTACATATTCAAAGTATCTGTTCACTGTTTTTGCTAGAATTTTTCAATAATTAAAGTAACTGAGTTTTTTTAAAGTACTCTTTCCTTAGTATTTCAACCTTAGTAGAGATGTGACTCAGACCAGATTCTGTTCTTTTATCAATTTCACTGATTTCAAATTGGTTTCAATTTCACTGATTTAAAATTGCAACATTGGTGTTCACAGACCACTGTAGCATGTTTTAAAAGTAGCACTTCAAGAAGTTGCCTGAAAACAAATCAGCCACAAGAATTTTTACTATCTTTTGTGCTAAATAGAATTATGCACTGATAAAGAACTGCAATTTAGAAATTCTTATTCCATAAAAATATATATTAAGTTCAGCCTGATGCTTACTGACCAGCATAATGAGAAGCAAGCTATAAGCCTTTCAGTGTTTCAAAGCTGTTGTGCTTTAGGGAAAACCAACAGTTGCTTCATATGTCTTAAGAGTTGGAAAAACCCCAAAACATCAAAATAATTTTAACTGAATAGCCGCATAGAAGCCCAGATTTTGAAACTGCATTTGTCCACTAAAGATTTTAACAGGAGTTTTGTGATCCATTCAGAGAGTTCCCTTAACATAAGATAACTTACTTTAAAAAGAAATTTTAAAGCAGATGGAAAAGCTGTGTGAGTCTGGAGATACTGTTTCCCCTTAAAGTTCTTCAAGCAAACACAAAACCTACCCAGTTTGCCTCCAAAGTCCCCAGTTGGGAAAATAAGATCTCTCCTTTGGATCTTTCATTCTTACAGCCAGACAGATATTTTTAAACTTAGGAAGGATTACCAAGCTCCATTTAAATCCTTCAGGAAGATCAAAAGGACACAGGAAAAAAGGAGAAATTGTCACAGGAAAAACAAAGAAACAAGCAGAGGTGGCACTCCTATATTGAGGGTAGTGGTGCTGGTAGAATAGCCACGAAAGTCTGAAACAGGATTTTGTAAAATTATTGTTGCTGCTGCTGCTGGCAATGGACTTGACCTTTATTTGCTCATATTTTTCCATGCTATATCTTTAAAATTTTTTCCAACCTTTACTACTTCTTACAGAACTCTGAAAATCACCATGTTTTTGGCTTTTGTGTATTATAAACCTTTTCAACCACATATAATTTTAAAATGTGTTTGACTTACTTTAAATGTCCCAAGCCAAGAGTCAAACAGCCACACTTCCACTAAATAGTACCATGTTCAATAAATAGCACTTTGGCAATCAGTATATGTACTATACTGTTGACAGGGTAGAAGAATCTGACCGTAAATGAACTGGGTTAGAATATGCAGAAAGGCTGAAAGATACATGAGTTCAGAGTGTTCTGAGAAAAATCAGAGATGAGTCAGAAGTGGAACATTCCACTGAGACCCACTGGTCCCAATTTCAATGACTCGGTCAGAACGAGTACCTGAACATGAATTCCGTGCTTCATCTTGGTTTGGAAAAAACCAAAATCCTACTGATGAGGTCTCACAAAGCCAAACTCCTGACTTGCTTAGCTTATTTTCCATGAAAAAACTATTATGTGGAAAGTACTGTTATGTCTAGCATAAAAACATGAATATATGATTGCAACCAATAAGTCAGGAAGCCAGGCAAGCAATACAGAAGTGAAAATATTTTGAAAAGATGAGAGAATACGTTCTGCAACTTCTTAATTGAAAAGCAATGTTTTTGTCACTGTAAAACAAGAACTTTTCAGCTCATATACCATGAATTAATCTATCTACCCACCCTATGATATTGTATGAGTTCTTCCCATGCCTGAGTGATTGTTTTAATTAAGTTGTTGTAAATTGTACAGATTTTTCATCTCAGCCTGAATCAGTTGAGAGAGTGTAAGGGGTTAAAATTATCTTGGCAGGAGAGTACAAAGAAAGTGCTGTTTGGCTTATATCCCAAGGATGTGCAGTGGCATCAACAGGGAAGGATGCATCGACAACAGCTTTCAGGACATCAAAAGTGTCAGCATCAGAAACAGCAGCAGCATGAGCAGACTGTGCTGATGGTGCTTCTTTCTTGCACTGCCATTAGAAATTGACATGTGCCAACAGTTATCACAAAGTGGAATCCAAATTACAGTAGTTATTTCCAATCCTAAATTTCAGGATAAAGTTGCCCAGTATTGACAGAGACTGGATCACATCTTTCCGGTTACTAGGTCAGACCCTCAGCCATCCTGGATTAACACAGCAGCAGGGAATTCAGTGGAATGACATCAGTTAACATCAGCTAGAGATATGACCCTGTGCTGTATGATCATCTACTCTAATGCCCTCAAAGACACAAACTAGATCCTCTTCCAACCACACTCAGAGAATAGCATGGTAACAGTTCATTAAATCTAACTCTCTGCCTTAAATACAAGGCTTTGAACTGTGAAAGGCAAAGAGGAAAAAGTGTATGTTAAAGTGGTTTTACTTCTGTAATGTGCAGTTGCTTCAAAAGTTTGGGGTACTGTTCCTCAAGGGAGTTTCTGCAGCAATGTTTTCCAAAGACCTTGTTACCATTCTATTATTATTATTATTATTATTATTTTATTTCCCCTCCATAAGCTTTCTTACCTTTTGCTGTGTAAGTAAATTCATAAACACATAAAAGATAAACAGACACTGTAGATACAACAGTTGGTATACCAGTAGCTATGCAGGAGAATATTACCCTCAGATGATTATTCTGATAAAACCAAATTGGTCTGCCCGTTACAAGGATACATGTTTTGAATTACAAATTAAAAGACACAGTAAATGATCTATTTCTTGATACATGGAGAAGATATGACCAAGGTGGTCTGCAGCCAACTAACAGTTGGCTATTACCTTCTAAGGCGAGAGCTAAAATGGAAAGGGAACATCCTTCTCCTGTGGAAAGTTTTGTGCAAAGAAGTGATAATTATCTTGGTTGCCATTTTGTCTGAAAAAAAAAAAAAATCCCTAAAGGGTGGTTACAATTTAAAAAGAAAAATTATTTGCTAGACATAGCTTAACTCTCCTCTGAAGAGTCTTATGAAAATTGTTTTGGATTAATAATTTTGTAAAAAGCCAACACTTTTATTTTGGGGGTTTTTGGATTTTTTTTTTAAATGGTTTGATTAAATGTTTCTCACCAGTTGTCTTACAAGCTTTTATGACCACCCTTAACCTACAGGTTTTTTAGGTAATTACACACAGAGCCAACCAAGATGCTGCAGTTTAACTAGGTATCTCACAGTAGACAACATACTTTAGCTTGTAGCAAAGAAAAAACAGGTAAAATGCTTTAGCTCTTTTACTTTTATTGCATGGTAACTCAGCAATGCAAAAACCCTACATCTCTGGGCCTTGTGTCTTTTTTCATGTAAGTGCTATCACCAGTGAAATTACTTTTGTGATTAGATTGGTTGTCTTCTGTGGTCTTCATAAACCGTGGATGAAGTCAGTGCACAAAACTCTTCATCTATATTTAGTTTCCTCATGTAAGTCAACTATGGCCCAAATTACACCAATGGAACTTAAAGAAGAAAATGCAGCACTGTAAAAATATAAAGTAACAATTTAACAACAGGAAAATTTGTAATCCTGTGATGGCACTGATCTGATAAGAAGTTTCTTAGTAAGGAAGATCTTTTTCCATTACTATGATTATACTCTTTCTACTAGAGTCAAGTGGCTAAGATTTTTGGACAGGTGAAAGATAAAGTAATAAAACAGTTAGAATTAGCATCCTGTTGGGTGATAGGTCTGCCTTTTATAAAATGACTTTTGCAATAACCTGTAATGTAGTCAGTGGTTGTAGATGAAGTTTGAAAATCAATAGGCTAATGTGAAACACTCAAATATCAACAAAGTAAAAATATTTTTTTAACCCTCCAAATGTCATTGGAATCATACACTTTGTGTGGCTAACAAGAATTATTGTGACACTGTGAATTTTTGTTGGTAAAAATACATCTGTAGCATTTATAAAACCTTCCAGTGTATATTAAGTTTGGGTCAGAACTGATAGCTGAAAATGCGATTAATACGTATTGGCAATATTTGTGATAAATTCTTGTTACTGCTGTCTTGGTCCTTGGATGTATTTCTGGCTTTTTCACATCTGCACATGTGCTTGCATGTGCACACACAGACTGGAATTTCAGGTATTATCTACATGAGATATGATCTTAGCCTACTGGTGAACGTAGTCAATAACAATTCTTTTTTTTTCTCCCAGCTTTCCTCCCTTCAAATAGAGATAAAAAAAAAATATGAAAAAATAAAAATCCCTATAGTCAAGATGTTGGCAGGCCTGTTTGTGCTTGTGTTATGTCAAATACCTGTAAGATTAATGCAGTAGCAAGTTGGTAATAAATATTTTATTTGGATTAGTGAGCTCCTATCTTAAGCCACTTGTAATTCAAAAGTGTAACCATTTCTAAATCTTTCTGCAGAGGCTAGTTGCAAAACTGTCATTATGAGAGTAATGAGTGTTATATTATTCAAAACCTCTCCAATCTCACCTATTAGTAAATCAGAAAAGAGAAGGGAGATATAATAAGCCTTACGCTTATGTTCAAGTCTGTCCCCAACAAAAGACTTTCAGTATTTAAAAGCCAATGCAAGAGTAACAGAGGAATAAAACAAAAGGAGATTGTAGTGCAGCAGTACATCTCAAAAACCTTGCTCAGTCACTTTATTAAAGTTCAGCACAGGTTCAATACAAAGGGTTCCCTTGCCCGGATGAATCAGCCTTTCACATGGGTTTGGAGAGTGGGAAGGGGGCAGGGCAGTTAACGCACAACAACAGCAGGAAAAACATAAGAAAGGTCCTATTCATAAGCAGTGGTGATTTGAGAGAGTGAGACTTCAGTGTTCGATGGATTTTTGGTTCAGAATTCAAGAGAAAACTCTAACCTGGTCCAGACAAATGTTGTAAGCTGGGCACTTCTTTGGAACTGCTGTGAGTTGTTGCAGAAACTGAAGTTACTCATTGCTAATGCAATTATAGGTTTAAATGAGAGATGATACATTTGAATAGTCTTTATATAATTTAATCATCTAACTTAATTTTTTTCTGTTAATTCCACAAGGGATACTGTACATGCATACAGCCCCGCTTAGAAAAAAGTAAGGAAATGTTGCCTGGCTGACCTTTTTCTTACCTGCTCTAAAGACACAAGAATTTGACGCAAATATCACATTTGCACTAACCAAATCAACACTAAATGCTCTGTGAAGTGGATTGAATGTGTTTTTGTAGCTGAATACAGCTTTCTTTGAGTTTCTTTTTGCGGCACATTGCCTTTGGCTAGACTGAGCACAAGTCTTGATGTTTGCCAGGGTATTTTGTGATTCTGAAGTTCTCTCTGAAGACAGTGTCTAGTCTGTCCACTTCTAAGCAAATAGAAAATAAGAAACCAGGACACACTAGACTAAAACCATGGATGTAGCCCACCTCTGTAACAGAGAAAAGTTTCCATGGAGTTGGCTGCTGCAATAGCCTTTTGCAATGTCTGGAATATGAATGTGAGCTTAACAAGACAACTATTTTACTTTCTAAAAAATTGATAATACTAACTGACCTCACATAAAAGTCTCTAAAGCCATTTTACTCTGGAAACTTGCCCTAGAGAGAGTGGTACTTTGTGATTACATACTACATTACACTGACTCCTCTACTGCTGCACCAGAAGCAGTGTTCAAAAGCTAGTTAGAGTAAAAGAAATCGACACACCAAACAGCATTCATCTCAGTAGTGGCAACCCCTGACTAGTCTATGTCCATCTGGGCCATCAACATTTCTGATTGTCTTTCAGATCAAAAACGAGGGATGTAGGAGGGTCAAACACTGAATGAAGAAAAATACCCTGGGGAGTTGTGCTCCTAAATGGATGTGCTGTGCATCTGCATAGCTTTGCTACATGTGATACAGGAAATTCGACATTCTAACCAATGCTAAAGTGGCAGGGAATGGGAAGGGGGAGAGGACTTTATCAGGTGGCCCTTTCTCAATCAGCATAAATTTATGCCTGAACTTTTAAATCTAATAGCCTTTTAATCTAACAGTACTAAGATTTCTAATAAAGTGAGACCAAAAATGTGCACTTGGGTGTTATTTGCCAAACTGCACTGATTGCCCTCACAGATAATTTGAATATAATTTTGTGGGCCAACTGATGCCATTAGTTGTACCAACATAATTGGTCTTAGTAATATCAGTGTCATGGCTCATTATAATGAAAGTAGCCTTATTAAAGATATTTATCTTTTATTTCCAAACAGACTAAAAAATAGTGAAACTAGCTAAAATGTTATTATTTATGATAAGACTGTATTTTTTGTAGCCAAGAGTAATGAAGTAGGTACCTGTCTGACTCTGTTGGTATTTCAATACACTTTTACAGGCTAGAAGTACCTCACAGAAACAGAGGAAACCCATATAGGCAAGGACAGCTCAACCTATTCCATATATCCAAAAAGTACAAAGTGCTTTGCGCATACCTGCAAAGGTCTCCAGCTTTGTGATAACTGAAGTCAGTGCTTTAGCTCAGTCCTTTAGGCTGGAATCCTGACAGTAATCCTGCCTTATAAGTAAATATAAAATGTAGCCAATACTCATATTCTGGGCAGCAGGTCTCCTGATTGAAGTTTGCTCATGAGCAAATCAACTGCCCTGTAAAAATCTACTTATGCCAACTAGATTTTTAAATAACCAAAGCTCCACATGTCACTTGGAAATACTAGCCTGTCATCAGAAGGCAGCAGGACCACAGCAGCAGGAGGATCAAGTGTGAGGGCAATCCCAAGACGGGTATTGAGGTTTTTTTTTGTTTGTTTGTTTTTATTTTTTTGGTTGATTGGTTGTTTTTTTTGTAGAAAAGGGAAAACTACACGGGTGTAAAAGTGAGGTGAAGGCTATGGAGCTTCTCCTTTGCAAGCAATAAGGTGCTAATATCTTACCGGTTGCACAATCCCAGCTCAGCTCCAGTCCACATCCAATACTGCTTATGAGTTACAATGTTTAGAATCTTCTGCCTTCTCACAATAGCAGATGCATGAGAACTGAAATATTTGCAAATAGTATTGTTGGCTGCTAGCACTCAAAGAACTATTTTCTCCTTCCAACAAATTAAAGAGCATTGTGCTTTGGAAAATCTGGCTGCCCAAGGATTGTGTTGTGGTACTTTTGTACTGGTTGTGTAAGAATTCTTTAATTATAGCAATTTGCACTTACAGTATTTTGGACAACCTAGTAAGCGCTGAAATGATATATCTTACTTGGAAGCCTAAAACCTTCCAAGACATGAGAAAAGCAACCATAGATTACCAGTCCTATTATTCAAACCAACCAGGAATCTGTCAGATGAGCCACAAAAAAAGTACAGGTGACTGTTTCAAACCGATCTTTGTGCACACTGCTGTGTTCACTGAATAGGCAGGATTTCTTTAGTATAGGCACCATGCTGCATTGAGTTGGCTAACAGCGTCAGGACCAGCCGTGCTCCATGCCCATAAGGTCTAAAACTATGTGGCTACTGTGTGAATCTCATTAACACTGAGAACCATTCATTTCACATGTTAACCCAAATCAAATTCTCATATTTTAACAATTACTATGGGTCAATAACAATTGATGACTGTTTTGACTTTCAATATGAATCTCATGATTTAGTGCTAAGCAAAAATATTTATAGACTAATTACATTCTAGAATTATAAGCATATTTAGGATTAATATTAATAGTATGTGGTACATACACTGTGTTACGTTGTGATCTCCTGCACAAAAAATGTTACATTTTACTAGTGCCACATTTATCCAAAGATGAAAGTAAACAATTCAGAAATGTGTACATTGCTAACAGGGTACAGAGAAACCTATTTATGAAACGGTTAAAATGGAGCAAAAGGTGTAGATTCAGAATACTCCGAGAGATATATGGATTGAGTTTCACATTTTCTGAGAGGCATTAGTAAAACTAGACAAAATTGGGAGATTATTTACATCATTCAAAAGTTGTTGTTCATGGTGATCCAAAACAAAGATGAATTTTCATTGTCTTTCTTACTCAAAGACAAGAAGACTAATAGAAGAGTAACCTGCACAGTGACTAACACCAATACTGTTGTGTAAGTATTTATACATATACGTATGTTTGATATTCACATATTGAATATGATCAAGGATTATTTTATTCAGATTTTCCGACTTTTTTTTTTTTTGGTGTGTGGAGATTGACTTACATTATTTGTTCACTCTTAAGTATTTCAGTATTATCACCAATTCACAAAAGATTGACATGATACTTGATAGAATATTATATAGGAGATAGGCTGGAGCACAGAATTGCCTAAAGCTACTTGAGAAACCTGTAGTAAAATAATTAGGATGACATAACATTCTGTTTTAATACATGCTGTGTTTCTGTGGATAACCATTTTGTGTGCTAGTTCAAGTTCAGAGAGCTTTTCTCAGAGCTGTTGTTGTGCCTAGTCCTTTTGATGAGGATGTATGGTGAATATTTCGTCAAAGACCGAGTTCTCTAGCTCATTTGTTGAAAGTATAAAAGGACAAAGCATCCGCATTTCATCAAGAAATATACACAATCTTTATTAATGGGAGTATGGCCATTTGCACTTGAGTGTAGGGAGGAATAGAGACTCTGATGGAACAATATGGATTTGGACAATAGTCACAGAATTGTAGAACTTTTAGAGACCAAAATAAATCTTAGTCCAACTCATTGAACTGAAGCAGACTCACATGCACCTGGACTATCCACATTGATTATTTGCCTAGTATTTTCTTAAGAAGATTTGAACAAGAATTGTACCTTATCACTAAGTATCCCATCCCAGTGTTACACAACCCTGATAGCTGTTTCTACAAGTAGTTCCATTAATATAACTAAGAATGGTGCACTCAATGTGTTTGAAATAGGCAGCAAGGCAAGTTGTGGAGTCTCTGATGATTCTAAGGAAAACGTATTTCTTATAATCAACTACTTCTTGGGTCCTAATAAAAATGCATGGACAGCAGCAGCAGATTTTCTCATCAGTTTACCCAGTATAAAGGAAATGGAATCATGAGGAAGCAAACCAGTTGTTCATTCTTGGACTGAAAATTGCTGAGCAACTTTTATAGCCTAGTCTTCTTTTTTTTTTTTTTTTTTTTTTACATAGAATTACTATCTTTTTTGGGGTTGTTTTATGGAGGTAACATTCACAGTATTTGTTTTTGAAAATGGTGTGAGAATTTCCTCCTTGAAGTGTATTGTGTTTTCGTACTCATTCAAATGGAGATCTAGCTAGGTTTCTAACTGGTTAGTAAATTTATTTTGGTTCATTGGGTTAAGAGCTTTTTCCCCCCAAAGTCATCTTCTTAATCACATACTAGACTCTTCAACCATGTCTCCAACTTTCTTTGTTTAGCTTGGACATCGTAAAATGTCCAAGTGAAGAGATGAGCACCTAAAATGTACCGAACAAGAAAAGTTTTACGGAAAACTGTGAAAGATTACCATCTTAAGTGTTACCCCATTTGCCCTGAATACTACATGTGGTACAACAGGTTTGTATTTGACTTTCTGGTTAAAACCTTTTTTTTAAAAAATACATATTTTTTTTTTATTCAAAGTATTTATAGTTTTCTTAACAAAAGCAGATTTTTGTGAATGATTTTGATACCATCAAAGCTTTTATTTTTTTACTATGACAGAATTTTTATAAGAACTTGTTTTGAACTCTTCCTGGTTAATATTACCATGAACTGCTATTGAGAAAATATCTAGTAGGACACAACAGTGTCCCATCCTTTACCTCAACAAAGATTTTTGCAGGCGGTAATGCTTGCTAAGTCGAGCAATGGGAATGATGGATCTTCAGGCTCAAGGGGGTTAATGTTGACAATGAGCAATTATTATTTTTGACAAGAATACCAAAGGGTTTCAAGATGACTCTTCTAACTGAAAACAGATTATGACTTGAGTTTTATTACTAACTGTCAAGCATAGCTGTCAAGCATATAAAAGTGTGACATAAAGGAAGATCATTTTATTATAGTAAGAGACAAAGCAGAGATGGAATGACGACCTTTTTTGTGGTTTTTTTTTCAGTTACCCACAGGAAGAAGGAGGCAGAGTCCTCAGCATCTTAAAAAGGGAAATGGGGGGAGAAAGCATCCGGGAGAGGACACTTTCCTACAGATAAAAAAAAAACTTAACAGCAAAAAAGCACAACATGATTTTAATGAAGTCAGCATATGTGGATGTCTGTGGGCACTGGTGTGTGACTTCCGTGTCTTTCTTGTATCTATAATGTATGGGAGTGGGACAATGCCCCTCAACAACCTTCAACAGAGCAGTTCTCTGGCTGACTGATAATCACAGCTACAAGTGAGTTTTTTGCTTGTCTTTAATTGAGATATTTTCCTTTCCGGTCTGTTGATACGTGTTGTAATCTTGACATTAGAGATGCTGCTCTTTGTCAGAGCTGTTATTCAGACCACATTTCTCTGATGAAAGACAAAAATTATTTATTAGAGGCAGCTCCACCTCTCATTTGGTTTATGTGTGGCTGTGACAACAGCTGGTAAATTTTTTTTCAGCTGAGAAGTAACAACCTTTTCTCTTGACCAGTGCTCAAGTGTTTCTTTGGCTCCTGATTTATTACATTCACTGAAACAGCAAAGGCAGTTCTGATCAAAACATTTGAATGGAAATAACCCAGAACTTCATGAAGGTTTGAATCTAGAACAAAATTTTGTTTCTGACTTCAGCTGTAAAACAGAGAGGGCAAGAAGAATCCCTGTTAAAACAGCTTTTGCAGGCATTACAAGGCAAAGACAAACCTCACTGCTTTACTACTTGCTTAACTTGTCTTTACATAGAAGGGAAGTCACCTGCATTCTTCTGTGGGAATTTGACCAAGGAAAATATGCAGGAAGACAGGGACGTAGAGCATAACATTTGAAAACTATGAGAACTTCTTTGAATGGATATTATGATTAAATTTGTTGTGCCAGAGATTGTGCTGATAACTTTTGATTCTTTTCCGTTACTCTGCTGGAGACCCCAAATCTCTTCTTCCTTGTTTTTTGCTTTCTTTTTTTTTTTTTTCCCCCCAACAAATGGAAAAACAGTCTGTGAATTTTATTTTCTCATAATTCTTTTTTTTTCTGACATCTGAAGAGGCATTTCATGATTATGGAAAATAAAACTAAATTGGGAAAGTAAGCTGAGAAAACAGAGGTGGTATCTTTTATCCACAAACATTTATACTGGATCTGAGTTTTTCAAAGTCATGAGAGTTAATATAATGTGTCCTGAAGATACCACACTCTCTATGAATGCTCTTTGGAGAAAATCAGGGCATTTTCACATTGGTAGAATTTATGCTTGTCCTGGCTTCCAGTTGGGAGGGGGTTGATTCTTCCCTGTCTCTATCAAGCACAGCCACCCCACCCCATGTGCACCAGGCCCCGGAAGCAGCAGGGAGCTGGCCGGGAAGGGGAGGGGCCACAATCGGGAGTGGGCGTGGTGACGCCACAGTGTAGGCGTATATCTGGGCGGGCGGCGCTGGGGTGCGGTTCGGCGGTGTCGGTAGCTATTGGGGCGGCGCGGGCTGCGGTCGGTATTGTACTCGTGTTTGTATCCTCCATCTGTGTTACTGTTTCCCTGTAATACTACTTGTTCTGTTAAACAGTTTTTGTCTCAACCCACGAGTCTGCCTTTTCCTTCCCATCCTCTCCCCACCGCTGTGGGGCATCAGAGCAAACAGGCTGCCATCTGACTCTTTGTTGCTGCCGAGGCCAAACCAGGACAATGATGAAAGTAAAGCAGGTACATTGTGGTAAAGAGCAACATGCCCAAAGTTTATTTATTTACTGCTATACTTTTCAGTTCAGCTTCTGCCATAAGTTACAGCAACACTGGATAATTCTTGTTAGGACCATTACATTAGTTTCTGTGAGACATCTATATCCTAGAAACTGTAGCTTCCAAGAACATAAATGGGATAATTTGTTCCAGAATTCCTACCTGATTAAAAAATTTCAATGTGAGAGGAATGTCAGGAGGTGCACTGCCTGGTATTATTGAGACTATGTTTGAAAACATTAACGAACTGTG
>VXBW01008039.1:501388-516259 GCA_013400375.1 Thinocorus orbignyianus | reverse complement strand
AAAAAAAAAAAAAAAAAGCTGCTTTTCCAATACTGTCAGCTAATAAATGCCTTTTAAGTTCCTTGTATTCTGATTTCTACATCTAGTCCTTCCTTGCAAAGAATGTTCAGCACTGTCCTCCTACAACCTTTGCCTCATCTTTAGTTTCCTTTTCTGCCTTCTCTCAGAGCTCAATGAAAGTACACTACAGAGTCTGGAATGTGTACTATAACCATATTTCCAACTGCCAGATGGTGCTTAAAAATCATGTTCAGAAGAGTTCAGCATTTTTCAGAGGGTTATGTGGTTTCCAAACAGGAAAGCTAGAGGTAAGAAGCTGTCTGTTGCTCATTGACCTGCAATGAAGAAAAGCACTCTGGGCTTTCAGTGTGAAAGATGGTCAGATATATTTAGTGCTTCATAGACACCATAGTGATGATTTTGCAGGTCTCAAAAACATCAGTGATCACCTACTTGGATGTTCCTTATTGAAACATAAAACTTAAATAATGTTTTAAAGTTTTTCCATGTCTTGTCTTGTGAATCATATTCTTGCCACGTGGAACAGGCTTCAGATGTTTCAATGTCATCTTTCTCAACTTTTTTAGGACAGGGCAGAGAGCTGTCAACAGGATTCAATTGTGGACAGAGGAATACATCAAGAACTAGACTGAGGGGGTTTGGAAGAGCATGGTTTCACATTAGACGAAGGCAGAATCACAGGATAGTCTGTCTATCTCATGGGGGTAGGTGCGGGAAGAAAGAACTTTTGCTGCAGTTCCTGGGTGAGATGAAGTATTTCATTCTGTGGTTGGATAGCGAAAGGTATTAGATCAGATAGGCTCTGGAGAGTCTTATTATAGGTAATTCTGAATTCCTGATTATGCTAAAGATCCTTTCAAGAAGGCATTCCCCAGCTCTGAACTCTGTGGTCTTTTTTACCTTTGCCCAATAGTACAATTAATGAAAAAGTGGTAGAACATTAGATACATGCCTTTGATTTTTATTCAATCATGTTTCCTGTCTCTTTCTCTCAGCATACATCCATGTGCGTGTGCGCACGCACACACATACATATCTATCTGTCTATATATAATCTTTGGCGGAAGCTCATGTACAGGGGAAACTCTGGGAATAATTAAGAAAAGGATACTGCACGCTCCAGCAGACGGAATACATCTTTTTCATTTAAAGCAGGTTTTTTTTTTTTTCCTTACCACCAACTTGCTGCAATTAGGAGGTTGTTGGAGAGATATCAATTGAGATTTGGGAACTCTTCTAGAAATGTTTTGAATTAAAATCTAATTGGTAGCTTTCTTTGATAACTATTTTATTGTTGGGTGCTGCTAAATGGAAATCAACCACAAAGGGAACTCAATTTTGTTTGTCATTAATTTTAACTTGATTTCACAAATGATTTACATATACGATAGTTACCGTATTTGTTCTGTACCATCCTTGAACTTCTGTTAGCAGCACTTAGACTGATGTAGTGTCATTTTCCCATTTACTTATGTTACTTTAAAAGACTCTGCATTATCTCAAATATGAGTATCAGCAAAATGATGAAGAAGCAGTAAGTGGACCAAAGTGAAACTTCCTGCAGTTTATGAAAAAGTGTGGAATTAGTGGCCCTGAGGACTAAATTTCATTGTTTTTACCCAAGACATGTTTGAGTATTGTGGTAAGAAGAAAATAGACCTACATGGCAAACAGATGATCATAACAAAGCAAAATTTTGAGAAGATCAAATTATGTAGTAATTGTGAAAAGTTAACAGTCAGATACACAGTCAAGTTACCCCAGTTAAACATGTTACCAGGAAGATATTGACTGAACCATGTTCATGTGTGATCACTACACAAATGCAAAGGTAAGCTAATTCAACATTTAAAAGGTGAAAGATACCTGTAAATAAGTATTTGAAAGATTAATGAATAACTTTATGGAGAGAAGACGAGGTACAAGAATCACAGCAGAGACCTAATTTTACCAATAATGAATGCCAAATAACCTGGGCATGCAGGATGCAAGCCAAAACACACTTGACCAAGTCCAATTAACTCTATGGACTTTGAAGTCTGCTCATGGAATGTAAGAGAAAACAGCCATTTAGGGAGGCCAAAATCCTTACAAAGGAGACATAGTTCATATTTGTCTGGAATTAATCAAGATTGTCATTAGCACCAGACAAAGGCAGGTATATAAGGGTCTTCTCATTGTGGAAACACAAGTATTGAAAGCTTTTTCTCTTGAAAAGTAAGTTAATGGGCGAAAGTATAATAGGGCTTTCTTTGAGTGTTTGCAGCTGAAATACAGTTCTACTTAGCAGCTAAGAGGAGGGTAACATCTTGCTAAATCACTGTATAGAAGCCTAACATGTCCCCTCTTCCGACTGATTCAGGAGTAAAATAGGGTTCACTTCACGGTGTGTGACAACTTCAGAGATGTACGTTTCCCATGAGTCCCTGAGCAGAGTCACAGTACTGCTGCGCAGGATACTCTGTCAGTACAGGAAACTGAACTGACACTCTGGGCATTGCAGTTTCTTAAGTGACAAAACAGCCACACCTGCGTTGCCTCACTGTTGAGCATGATGCTGCCTGAAAGCCTGTTTATAGTTGTAGTTTGGTTCCTGCTGTCCTAAGTTTTGGCTCGGTAAGATATTCATTCATGTTAGGTTGTCTCCCTGCTTTATTTGGGTTATTTGCATTGTGGTTCCACTCCAAAAAGCTTTTATATAAAAAGGCAATCTTCTCCCTTAGCAGATGTGCCTCACAAGTGCTTTAAGTCAAAGATGTTACTGACTTTGGTGATTCAGATATTTCTCAAATGTTTTTTAACTGTGGTTACATTGCAAAGGGAGACTTGATTTATGTGTCTTCTGTATATCATCAATATACCAGGCTTATATACATGAAACTGAGGCTAAAATTTGACCATGAAACCTCTCTTTTTCTTTTTTAATACTGATATTAATGTGTAAGAAAAGAGACAAGTGGTTTGAAAATAAAGTCTTTTCAGTTCTAAAATAAGGAGCTGTAATTCGGAAATTGCTGTGAGACTGTAGCTATGAACTACAGTCATATGTTTTTTATACCTCTCAGATGGAAATTATACATATCAATGTTGCCTTGCATTAACTTTAAAAATATTTGTCTTTTACAAAATATTTTTTCAGGATGTTTAATTAAATTGAAATGGATTTCCTCCAAAAAATGAATTCCTTTGATAGTTTTATAAATTCCTCACTGTGAACTTCAGAATTAAGAATATCTCAAGCTTTGAGATTGGCATTTAAATTGCTTTTTCATACTACTTGCTAATTTTGCCTGTGCTTAGGAAGCATTTTCCCAGTATTTCTTGACATCTGTCTTTGCTCATCCAGTGTCTCTTTTGCCACTGTGCAATCACAGGTTAGAAAGGCAGTGTTTGATCAAAAGGGGCATACTGTAAATTAATATCTACCTAGGATCTTCTCATTACTTTCTGAACGGAGGCTCTTTGCTCCCAGGAGGATGTGATAAGCATTTGTCTGTAAGATTCATTGTGTACCGCTACCAGATCCTCCTGGAATCTCTGCTATGGCATGTGGAAAAGAAGGAGGTGATTGGAGACACCCAACATGGATTCATCAAGGGTAAGTCGTGCCTGACAAACCTGATGCCCTTCTGCAACATTGCTACAGCATTGGTAGATATGGGAAGAGCAACAGAAGTTATCTACCTGGACTTATGCAAAGCATTTGACACTGTCCTGCATGACCTGTCTCTAAGTTGGAAAGGCATGAATTTGATGGGTGGACCACTCGGTGGAAAAGGAATTGCCTGGATGATTGTACTCAAAGGGTTGTGGTAATGGCTCGATATCCAGGTGACAAGTGATCTTCGTCAGGGATCAGTACTGGGACCAGTGCTGTTTATCATCATTGTTGGAGACATGGACAGTAGGACTGAGTGCACCCTCTGTCAGTTTGCCAGTGACACCAAGTTGTGAGGCACAGTCAACATGCTGGAGGGAAGGGATGCCATATAGAGGGACCACAATGGGCTTGAGAGGTGGGTCTGTGAGAACCTCATGAAGTTCAACCAGGACAAGTGCAAGGTCCTGCACCTGGGTGATGGCAATGCCAGTATTTGTATACAGGCTGACCAGAGAATGCAATGAGAGCAGGCCTGAAGAGAAGGATTTGGGGGTGTTGGTGGATGAGAAGTTCAGCATGACCTGGAAATGCATGCTCACAGGCCAGAAAGCTGGGTTGTCTCAAAAGAGGCATGGTCAGCAGCTGAGGGAAGTGATTCTACCCCTCTACTCTGGGCTCATGAGACCCCACCTAGAGCACTGCTTCCAGATCTGGAGTTCTTAGCACAGGAAGGACATGGACCTATTGGAATGGGTCCAGCGGAGGGCCACAAAGATGATCAGAGGCTTGGAGCACCTCTCCTGTGAAGACAGGCTGAGAGAGTTGGGGTTGCTCAGCCTGGAGAAGAGAAGTCTGCGGGGAGACCTTACAGTGGCCTATCAGTACCTGAAGGGTGCTTTCAGGAAAGATGGGAAGGGACACTTTATCAGGAATGTAGTCATGGGATGAGGGGTAATGGTTTTAAACTCAAAGAGGGAAGAATTAGATTAGATATTTGGAAGAAATTATTTACTCTGATGGTGGTGAGGCACTGGAACAGGATGCCTAGAGAAGTTGTGGATGCCCCTTCCTGGAATTGTTCAAGACCAGGCTGGCTGTGGCTCTGAGTGACCTCCTCTTGTGGGAGGGGTGTCCCTGCCCATAGGAGAGGGGCTGGAAGTAGGTGATCTTTAAGGTCCCTTGCAGCCTAAACCATTCTATGATTCTATAACTCATCTTTGCAGATCTTTATTGCTGAAAGCTTTTTAGGAAGAGGGGAAGGTGATAACCAGGCCCCTAAATCCCTGTGTGTGGAGAAAAAAAACTCTTGTCCTGGTTTCCAGCAGGGACAGGGTTGATTCTCCCCTCTCTCTATCCAGCACAGCTATTCCACCCTATGTGTGCCAGGCCCAGGGGCAGCAGGGAGCTGGCCGGGGAGGGGAGGGGCCACAATCGGGAGTGGGCGTGGCGACATCACGCTGTAGGCATATATATGGGCGGGTGGCGCTGGGGTGCATCTCGGCGGCGTCGGTGCCGGTTTTGGGGCGCGGTGCGGTGCGGCGCGGGGTGCGGTCGGTATTGTACTCGTGTTTGTATCCTCCATCTGTGTTACTGTTTCCCTGCAATACCTGTTGTTCTGGTAAACAGTTTTTATCTCAACCCACAAGTCTGCCTTTTCTTTCTCATCCTCTCCACACCGCTGGGGGGCGGAGCCCACGGACTGCCACGTGGCGCTTTTGTTGCCGCGGAGGCTAAACCACAACAACTCTCCATGGCAGAACTCTGTCTGGGGCTAGTAATTAATCAGAGGTGGTTGGGATGTGAGAAAGTTACTTCTGGCCTCTTAATAGCACCATCTTCGTCAAATCAATTCAGGTCTGGAGTCAGCTTCAGCTGGGCGCCAGCTTGCTATCATACTTACTTCCACCAGGGTGTGCCAACTAAACAGACTGTATTCTGTTACATAGGGATACAACACAGTATCGGAGTGTATAAAAAAATATAGTTAATCTAGAGTGCTTTTTTGCTCAATCCATTTATGAAAGCATATTTTAAGGCC
Organism: Thinocorus orbignyianus; assembly: GCA_013400375.1. Lineage (NCBI taxonomy): Eukaryota > Metazoa > Chordata > Aves > Ciconiiformes > Thinocoridae > Thinocorus > Thinocorus orbignyianus. The sequence continues at coordinate 510,599 of VXBW01008039.1, read as the reverse complement.
AATAACATAATATTGAACATGCATAAGACAGAAGAAAAATAATCTGTATCCAGAGTATTTTTAAGTAAAGGGTTTTAAAAAAATCAGTGCAGACATGCTGGGTTTTTGCCTCCTCTTGTTTTAACCTATGACTGATTCATCAGCTGAAGTGTAAAGAAACAGATCTTATGGTAATTGATTCTCAGGGGCTATTAGTGTAAACGTAAATGCTCAACATAGATGTTATGTAGGTGGGTGATAGAGAGAAAACATAAATTGTCAGCAATATAAGGCAGTCTGTTCATACCGTAGGGTGAGAAAGTGAGGAATGTTAGAAATCAGAGACTCAGAAATATCTCCCAGACTTGCTGTGTGTGCGGTCTCCCATTGTGAGTAATTATAAGAAACGTTCTGTGCAAGAGTCGATTCTGGTCCTTTAGTTCAACAGGCAAAACACTTACTTGAAAATAACAGATTCCAGGTGAGATTTACAAGAATTTACAAGAGTAAAACACCTGTCTACCACTGACCTTCTATGGGAGGTGAGCATCTAAATTTTTAGGTGTTCCTGGAAACTGTTAGAACTTCATATTCTTCTATAGAAGTTGGAACTTCTGTTCTTCTACACTTCTATAGCCCTGGAATAGAATTAATTTTTCTTCAAAGGGACTGTGATTTTTCAAACCACAAAGAAGACCAGAGCATACAGTAAAAGCGCAAGATAATATTCTAGTTGATCTAGCCCATCAAAAATTTTAAGATTAACTCCAAAATATTAGAAGAAATAGTAAGTCTGCAGGTTCTTTAGTTTTGAATCCTTACAGTTTATACTTTCCATCTTTTCTTTACAAGTTTAAGAGTTTAAAATATACTTTCTGTTTTAACAAAGATTAAGATTTTGTATCACCACGTGACTCCAGAAACAGAATCTTCCAGGGAAGCAACCAATAAATTTTAATAATTACAGTGAAATTAGGAAACTCTATCATACTGTATTTATAATCCATCTAAATAGTCTGGAGCATCATAGTAATTTATAATCTGCATTATGAGGAATATACTGTGTGTATGAGCTTCTCCCTTGTACTGCACCTGTCTTGATGGTGACTGCAGGAGGATGGTTCTGACACATTTCCTGTCACCACTGCCCTGGATGAATGTTGCACGTGCATCCTGTCACAGGCCATACCAGAAGGAATGTGGTCAGCCCTCGCATTAGGGAGTAAGTGGAGGAAACAATCTTTTAAAACTCTTCCTCACCTTGCAAACAATATGCAGTGCTCTTCAGAAAGGCCCTCAGGCGAAACTACTAGGCTGTACAGGATCAAAACCTGTACTTAGTAGGAGACGTTTTACTTCCTTATTAATTGTGAAGTGTCAGTTCCCAGCAGCAAACACATTCTACTATGCTGCCTTTTTATGAAGATGTGAGGACCACAAGGAGTCTGGGATTCTAAATTCCTTTCAGATCCTTTATGTAAAAAAAAAAAAGTCCAGATGTTGCACAAAACATTTGAAGAACTTTATTTGAAAAACATTTTCTTTCTAAATGGGAGTTTATGCAGAGTACAATTAAACATGTTTTTCTAACTAAACATACTAGTTTGTATCTTGTGGTAGGGAAAAATAACTATGTAAAAATAAAAACAATCTGAGACTCAAAGTTAATCGTGTTGTGCCAGCTTGATTCAGAGCCCCTGACAAAAGGACATACATCTTCTCCTGATGTAATCCCAGACTCCTAGATCTGCCCTCAGGACCAAGGTCTTCAAACTGAAGCCTCAGTCCTACATTGGGTAGGGAATACATCTCAAGTTACTTAAATTCTGCTGGTTACCATTCTTGAAAGCAGTAATGTGCCAATCCAGGCAACTAGATCTGTGAATGTACCGAGAGACAATTGCTATGTATCCACTAAATTCAAGGTGCAGCGTTCAGAACTGAACAATGACTTCTTTGCATTTAATTTAGGACACATTATTCTTTCCTGATTTTTTGAGACAGGTGCCTTGCTAAAAGCAGTGTACTTGAAGGCCCTTTCCCTCCTCTTTTAAAGACAGTTACTGTGTTTGCCTTCTCCAGTCCTGTGGGACTTTCCCTGGCCTTTCCTTATTCTTGAGAATTATCTTTTCTGGTTCAGGGATTGCCTTGACTTGCTTTAAAAGAACTTTAAGGTGAATTTTCTATCAGGCCCTACTGGCTGATAGTATATCTAACTCATCTGAACACTCTTTAACTCATGCATTTCCCATTGCAGACTCTACATATTTCCCTCTATTAAAATGAAAAATCTTGGCTTTGCAGCTAACCTTTTTGATGAAGAATGAATTAAAAGGGGCAGAAAATATTTTAGTCTAGGCTATGACACCTACTTTTCTTTCTTTTTTCATGTTAAGTAATGGATGCTTCCTTTTTTCTTTACTCATTTGTTGTGGAGCAACTCTCTTTTTCTTATTACCTTTTACTTGTTTTGATACTGATAAGTCATTTTGTACTTCAGCTTTTTCTATCTAAACCTTACATTTCTTTATACACATCGTCAGTTATCACTATTTCAATTTTAGTAGTCTTTATTTTCGTTTGACTTTTATACTGTAGTGGTCCTGCAGCTTCATATTGCTTTTTTACATTTTTTCTTTTTCTTCTCTGTTGAACCAGATGGATACTGTGCTTTTAATATTTCATGTCATAACCACTTCTTTCTCTGAAGTCTTATTTTCCATAAAATTCCTTCACAAAAGGATCTAACTATGAGATTCCTGAGAGCATCTGCTTTTTTCTTTTTTTTTCTTTTTTTTTTTTTATTTATTTTTGTTTTAAACTTGCTATCATACCTCTGTTACTCTCATCAACATTTTTTTTTTGCTTACCATGAACTTTTTTTGTTTATTATCACATTTGTCTTCAGATTTTTGACCAGGAACTCCTCACCAGTTGGCACCCAATCTAAATTGTTATTTCTCCGAAACTTTTCTCCACTTTCTGAAACAGGACTATAGTACATGCCAAAATTACTTTCTTCTGCCTTGCTTTTTTGCCACAGGTACTTGGGAAATTAAAACTCATCTCTGCCTCCCTTTTGCCTTTTCCATTACCATGGTTCTCCCTGTTCAAATAAATGATACTAATCTCCTTCTTTAGATTCAGTAGTCCACACTCATCATGAAATTATGCCTGTCCTGTTCCTGTTTTATCTTTGTCCTTCTCATTGCAAGACAGGAGGAAAAGTGTGCTAATTCTTGGCATGCATTGAAATGCTTTCCATTTTCCTACTGCTTCTCCTACCTAAAACTGTACCATTCTAGATCAATATTGTCACCCTGTGATGTGTTCATCTCTGACACACCAGTTTAGTATCCATTTCATTATGTTACAAGGTTTCAGTCTATTCCCTATCACTTTTGGCTTTTGTGTACGAGCACAACAGATATTTGTCACCTTGTCCCAATACTACACTTTGTCTCTATTGTGATTCATATTTCCCTCTAGGAGTCATGATAATTTTCGTGATAGGTGGACTTTCACCATCACCTTATATCAAGTCTTGTTTAAAAAGTTCCTAACTAGACTAATGGGTAAATCCCTTCAGATGAATTCCCTGAATTGTTGCAGCTTGTGGAACACTGCTGTTGTTGAAGGTAGAGCCCTGGCACCAATATAATCTGTGCCTCAAGGTATTCATCTTTTTCCTGCTTATTCTGGTGGTTGCTTCTGGAAATCATTGGAAGAACCAATGATTTTATAGTCACAGATAAGTTTAAGCTGCTTAGATTCAACTGTGTGTAGCAGCTCAGACAGAGCACTATAGTAATAAGGTGAGGAAACACAGAGTGGAGAGGAAAATAGCAACTTCTTAAGCGAGGTCAGTTAAAAAAGATTCATAAAGCAAGCTTCAGTAGTGCTTCAAAAGCCAGGTATCGCTCTTCCTAAATTCTTTCTGCGATGATAGCTGAAGATATACAAATGGGTAAAATGCAGGGTAACTGCCCTTTTCAGCTGCCAAGGATTTTAGTACTGAGAGGTAATGACTTATCTAAGGCCATGCCTGGAAAACTCATAGTTAGTAGCTTATGAGTATGCTGAAATAGGAGGATATTTATTTCTTTTGTTTTCAGTTATAGTGGTGAGTATATTTCTATAATCAGGCATACTTTCATTTTGTTATAGCTAGTTCTCACATTAAAAAGTTTCATGTAATAATGTTCCCTCTGGATCATCTGATATAGCATGACAATACCAGACAAGTACAGTGGGAAGTTTCTGTTTAGCCCGTTATGTTGATTGGAATTAAATTTTGAAAGATCATTGATCTCTTCAGGTGTAAGGCTGGATGCAGCTGGCACTTTTTAAGTCTACTGAGAAAGTCTGAATTTATGGATGATCATCAAGCTGGAAGTGTATTTTGTTTTGACACAGCAGAATAAGAATATCTTTATGTAACAGCAATAGCTTACAGTGGGAAGGAGTTTTAAGTAGATAGGAAGATTTAAATTTGTGTCATCTTTTAGAGATTATTTAATGTATCAATCTGATGGGAAGCAGCTTCATTTTATCTTAACTCCTATATGCTTCATTCTTCATTAGAAACAGTCTTATTATAAGAATAATATTTTTATATTTGGCTCTGGAGATGGTGATGTGGAGAAGATGAAGTACAGAAATACACATGCAGCTTTTATGTTTCAGTTTCTTTGTCTATTATTTTTTTGTCTTATTTGCATTCATGTTGTCTCTCTGTACAATCTTGCCTTGTACAACTGATGCTTTCTTTTATTGCATTCTATTGTGCTGTCAAGCCTGGTTTAAAACACAGTAATCTCATAGACACTTACAATTACGAACTTTCTCTGAATTCACAAATATATTAAAGATGCACAGGTAGCAAATTAGCTGAGAATCTCAACAAACTGCACTTACAGTAAATATCCTACTTTTAGAGAAGTAAGATGCCTTTAAAAGTCATAAGTTCTTTTGAAAGTACTTTGTCACATTTATGAGGCACTGCATCACATTTATAGCACACAGTGTCATGGTAAGTTGTCCAAAGTGCCTGTCAGGTTGCTTTACAAACTGAAAAAAATGAACAACCCAAAAGTTTACCTTAAAGAGAAACAAGCAATTTTAAAAGGTTAGCATAGTTTTTTCCTCTTTCCATGAGACTGAAGCAGTGTCATTAAACGTTTTGTTTCTCCAGATTTAGTTTGGGGTTTTTTTGCAGTGTAATTTAATGGAAATAGACTATTTTAATTTTCAATCGTGAAAAGTTATAAATAAAGACATTTTTAAAAGTAAATAAATTTTAGGAGTTTTTTTAAAAGCATGCAGCTGTTCTAACATGAGAGATCCTAGTTAGCTAGTTTTTTAATGAAAACCACAAAGAGGTCAAAGAATCCAGATTTTTTTTACTACCCATTCACATTTAATGTGAATTCCAGCAATATATTCATGTTATTTCTTTAGGCACCTTCAGGATGCCAGCAGGTAATTGAGTAATCTGAGCTAATGGCGCTCATGTCAGGTGCCTAAAGAAATACCCTGAGGATGACATTTGGAGCCGACTTATCATCTACGTCTGTTTCACAACTAAGTGGGAGATGAAACTGTAAAAAATTTAAGGAGTAATAAGAAGAGAAAAGTGCTAATAAACACTTTTTTTTTTTTTTTCCTAAGGATTTTGTTCATCATGAATCTTCAAAAGCAATCTATTCTAATTTGCTCAAAACATCACTAATGTGTACTGCAAACAGAGTAGAACAGGCAAGAAGAGGGCATTTAACAGAACCTGGGAAACATACTTTTTAGGACCATTATTTCCCAGAATTAGAGCTTTACTTTTTATGTTATTGTTGAAAAGGAAGCCTCTATCTTCAGGGTTATAAAAAGGTTTTAATAGCAGACTCTATCAAAATAAGCTAGCCAGGAGAAAAATAGTGATCTTTGTGACAGTCTTAACCAGGAGAAGTTTTGATGTGTTAATTATCCCTCTTACAGCCATAGCTGCTGACATGTGAGAGTGATCTACCATCAACAATAACACTTCTTATTATTGTTTGCAAAACCAAAGATAAAAAGATAGTAAAACAAAACTCATGGTGACTGGTCTCCTAGGGTGGGGATATGAGAGGTCATAGACAGTTTTAGTAGAAAACACTTAACAATTTTTATTTGCCTAAGGAGGGCTTCAACTTTCTAAATTTAGGAAATTACTTTTCTAGGATGTTCCCTACACAGTCACCAGTTCTGGAACTGTTGTGGTATGGCCACTCCTGACAATTACCTTCTCTAATGTCACCTGTTATGGACCCAAAAAATGCTGTTTCTTACCATTTGAGACCATGTGAATCAGTTCATACATTAAGATATGGATTTATTGGAGAAGTGCTTACAAGTATCTAAAGTGTTGGTTGAAGGAGGATGGAGCCAGATTCTTTTCAGTGGTTCCCAGTGACAGGACAAGGGGCAATGGGCACAAGCTGGAACATAGAAAGTTCTATTCAAATATGAGAAAAAACTTTACAGTGAGGGTGACAGAGCACTGGAACAGGCTGCCCAGAGAGGTTGTTGAATCCCCTTCTTTATAGATTTTCAAGACCCAGCTGGATGCAGTCCTGAGTACCGTGCTCTAGGAAATCCTGCTTCAGCAGAAGAGTTGGACTAGATGATCTCTAGAGATCCCTTCCAGCTCCGACAATTCCAGGATCTCCCTGGCACTGACGCTAGATACTTGAGGTTATTTCTTATTGCTTGATTCACTCAACAGTTCAGGGCCTTTGGTTATCAATATCTTTCGAATGCTTTCCATACAATGCAACTGGAGATATGACCTTCTCATGCATACCTGTTTGGCCAAGCCACATGAGACAAGTTAGGGACCAATGACTAATCTGGGGAAACCTCTCTGGAATACTTCCTAGGAAAAATCGTTTAGCCAAATACATAAAGAAACAAGGGTTATTTTTGGAGTATTCGTAGTGCCAGCATCTTCCACTGAAAGGGTAACAACACAAACTGTTTCACCATAGATGAAGTCTTTCAGGTCTAACTTGCCAGTATGAAAAGCCACAGCACAATTAGCGCTTAACTCTGTCACCAGTGTTAGAGCACTTTGTGGTCATACTGCTCTGCCCTTTCTCCCGGCCACTCCTGTGTCCTTCTGCTCTGTATTTACATGCACCTGTCTCTCCATTAACACATCGTTAAGGTACACACCTGCTGTGGTTTTACTTAAATCCACTGCACTTATAGCTGTTAACTCTGTATATTTCATTATAAGACACTCAGCACAATAGCAGCACTGAGTAAGGCTCATTAATGAGTCACAAAGCCAACAAAAAATGGGTTTGTATGGGTGTCTCCTTTTGGTTCACTTTCTTCACACCCCCCTATTTAATAATTGATTGTATATTAAATATGTTCCCCAGAATAAAATATATGAGTGCACATGCATTAAATCCAGCTGAAACAGCACAGTCCTGAGACAAAACACTAATGGACAGAAATCCAATACATATTTATAGATGGTAGAAGGCAACAAAATTACAGCTCTAGGGCTTAGGAGACCTTACTTCTATTTCAAAGTTTGTCAAACATCTGCAGCTTCACTGGCAAGTTGTATCATCTACCTATGCTACTTCCAAATAATGAAGTGCATGTGTTTAGGCCAGGATGTACATAAATGCTTCACCAAAAAAAAAAAAAAAGAAAAAAGAAAAAAGAAAAAAGTGCAAGGCAAGGCACAAACCTCTACAGTATCAAGTGTGCTGAAACAAAGCAGCAGAAGAAAATTCATTAATATTTGTAGCAAAAGAAAACTGGTGTGTGAGCGGCTAGTATGACTGATATGAAGTTCAGAATCAAAATAGCCATGGCAATTTCTCTATCAGTTTCACTGAATTTGTTTTAAAATCTTCCGTTGTGGTGACTAGAGGAGGAAGATAAACTAGATAAGCAAATATGGCAGGTGATTACCCCATAACCGTGTAATCAAGAAATACCACAATCCATTTTTAATCCTATGAATCTACCAAAAAGAAAATCTATGCTGTGAAGCTTCTTTTGGGTTAAAAACTCTTCTCCTTGTTAGACAGATACATAAAACTATTGAATACGCTACTTTAATAGCACAATAAGAGGAACCCTCAGCTGTATCCATACATTCAATCAATGATTTGTTGCAAATTACATTAAGTGGCCACACATCAGTATTTTTTACTAAACACCCTTACAGAAGGGTAATTTGCTGTGTAATTGCTTTTGATTGCTTCTTTATCATGGACTATTGCTTCCTTGGTCAAATCTCTCACACTTGCACTATGGAAGACAGAAAAGTTGCTCTTTCAAATTTCATACTGCTTATATTACTTAGTAATATGTGGTGTGTATGTACATAAACTTACTGCGTGGGAAATTCAGAAGATCTCTATGCAATTTGCATTGCAGTTCTAATTGCAATTCTCCTTTCAGCAGCTTCAGAGGAGCTTTAATAGGAGTCCTGTTTTACAGGGATCAGCTCAAAGAGGTTAAGATTCCTGCAACTGTAGTAACTGTAACATTTGCTTTTTGATACATATAATGCCTGTTTGTTCCACTATAGTTCACTGAGTAGAACTGACACTGGATTTGATTCAGTAAGGAACACTAACTGCATAAACAGATGTCAGTTGCTATTTGGTCTGGTGACCATGGACTGGATAAATAAATGGAAAAGCTAACATGAAGCACAGAACTGAAGATAAGGATCTTCTTCAAATGACAATATATCAGGTCAGTATCTCTCAATGTGCACCTGGAAAGAAGAAAATGGAGGCTGGGTTTCTCTCTATAAAGGAGAAATAGAGTAGAAATGCGGTACTCATTAACTGTTTCTGAGAAACGTCATCCCTGATTCTTATATCATTTATTTACTGAGATTCACCAAAGAAAACTGTGGAGGTTACCACACTCATTAGCTGCCTGGAGAATGCAGAAATAGAGTCCACTGAAGACAATGGAAAGAGTTCTATTTAATTCTGTGGACTAAATATCCAGGCATGCTTAGGTAGGGCAACAGAAGCAGACTTTGTTCTCTTGGCAGTAAATCCTACCATCCATTAGCTTCTTGTGGTGACTGTGTCTATGTATGATTTCTCCATCATGATCCCATATCCATATTAGTATGTAAACATCTGTCTCCCTAGAGCAACAAATGTTATGTCCCATTCTGCTAAGCCCCTTATATACTGAATGACAAAGC
>VXBW01008039.1:469295-501381 GCA_013400375.1 Thinocorus orbignyianus | reverse complement strand
CCCCATTGCTCAGTCCTAAGCTTGTCTCTGAATGCTGGTACTTTCTTTTGCTTCTCTGATAGCAGAGAGAAAGATATCACATACCAGGCCGTATTATCCCTTATGGAACATTTTGTTCTGTGTGGTGGAAATCCAGCTGTAACACAGAACCAACAAAATGCCAAGTATTGGAAACAGGGAAGGGAGGCTGCATATTATAGACTAGCTGCTTTTTATCTGTCATAGTTGCTGCAGGAGGCAGACAATGAGGGTTCAGTTTGGGGTACAATTTCATATTATACCTAATCCTGTGTAGTTGTAAGCTCTTGCTGAGAGCAGCAGCCCTGCTCTGCCCTCTCTCTCCATCTGTCCCAGCTGCAGGCTTTGCCCTCTCTCATGCATTGGACTGAACTGCAGAGTCTCCTGACTGCACAGCAAACCAGTCCAAATCAGTGCCTGAAAATGGTGAGGGGAGGGCAGGGGGAAACGAAAAATAAAAAAAAGAAAAAAAAAAAAATCACAGAACTCCCGGTTGTATGACTTACACCGCAGCCTCACAGTTATTTGACCTCATGCAAGAGAAGTGGAAACCTTTTGGCTGTGAGTAGCCAGGAGAGTGGGATGGTGCAGACCCATTCCTCTCAGGAGCCACTCATACCTACACCAGGTGAGCAAGAAAGTGAAACAGCAACCTTTTATTTATGTTATAGGAATGGCAGACCAGGGCACAGCCTTTTGCAGCCCTGAGAATGCATTACAGGCAGTTTAAAGAGAGCTTTAAAACTGCTCATGGCCCCAACCCACACACAACAAGGGGAACATAATCATTGAGAACTGTAGTCTTTTATTTCACTTTTGCTCACTCTCTGATTCTGAGAGATCCAGAGTCCCTCCAACTTCCATTGACTTCACCAGAAGTAAATGACTTGCATATTATTGGGACTTTAAAGCTTTAAAGCTTGCTCATACTATTAATTACTCTACTTGTAACCAAACGTGCTTAGCATTTTTGGGAATTATGTAAATAAAACCCAAACCACCTGACAGACACTTTTTATACTGGGGAAATAGAGTCTCAGTTTAAAATCCCATTTTAAAATTTATATAATTTAATAAAACAATAAATTCCCATTTTTCTGTGTTTGTCATTATGAAGCTTAAAGGCAGGTTCATGTGTGGTACCTACTTGCATTTAACTCATGAATTTGTTACAATGAGCATCACTTTAAATGAAAATATTCACATTCTCAAAGGAAAACAAATAGTTAATGGTTTCAGAACTATTCTTTTCCACACAATCCCATAAAAATTTCCCAATGAAAAAGCGAATAGACCAATGGCGAGACACTTACATATGCAAATATGTTTCCGTGAAAGAGTTAAAGTGCTTTATAATATAAATTTGCTTTCAGTGCCAATATAATTAGATTGTAACAAGCAAACCCCTGCAACATAACACAGTGAAAATTTGAAAATTTGATTCTGCCTGGCAAACAACCAAGTCCCTGCGTGTGCACAAACCTGACATTAATAAGCTACAAGAGATTACATGATTTAGAAAAGAAGCACTTGGTGTTACAAAATCAAATAATAGATCTCTAGGCTATAATTAGGAGAATTGGGATTCAACAATGAAGTCATAATAATGTAATTTAGCTGTAAGTAACAGAGCCATGGAGTCACATTAGGAGGTGTGATCACATCTTTCAGCAAAGCTCTGCTGTGTAGACTTATTGCTGTTCCGTTTAGTCTAGTACACAGCAACCTGTTGGCACAGAGCTCAGGCTGACAGCCTCTTGTTCTCTAGGGGCAGTATGGCAAAATGCCACCGGTGCTTTTTTATTTCAATCTTGTGACTTTTAAGTCAAAACAATAAAATTATATATACTGAGTGCAGAGTTGACTGTGAATATTTGTATAAATTACTGCACAGTGTGGGTTTAGAGGCCATTTAAGAACAAATACATTTAAAGAAAAGGCAAACTGCTGAAGCAGGGTGTTAGGTTTCTAGTAGACTTGATGAACATGAATCTATTTAGCTACTTTATTCATCTACTTCCGTCATTAGGAAATGGCTCCAGATCTGCACCTTATTGCAGCTGTAGTTATGAAGCTCTTCTTGCTTGATTCTTTTATACTGGTGTGATACAGTGGTTTGCCTGCTTAGCCCAGAGTGCAGGTGCTGCACACCCATTTGAAGTTGGTAACAAATGGTAGTGGAGGATGCAGCTCACCACAGCTTGCTCTTCCCCCCCAGCCACAAAATACAGTCCTACAGCCCATGATAGGCTGGAGGGAGACGTCAGGAGAAATTCAGGTGTGCAGCTTCTCACATTAGTGTTGACAGTACAATAAACTCAACTCTGCAATTTTTGTGAAAGTTACAGTTAGATTTGAGCCATTACAATATTTCACACTAGCAGCCCCTTTCCTCCATCTGTGTGTCGTGCAGCTAAGGCCCTTTCTTTGGCCTGTTATTAATTTAAGCTTATTTATTTCACAAATTTTGACCACAGCTCTTTGTTATTAACTTGCCATCGCTAATAAAACAGATACAGCATGTTAATTTAGTATATTCCTCCTTTAGGCGCTGGTTTCTAGTTAGAAGTGAAATGCTACCTGTTTAATCATTACCTATGTGATTTTTTTCTTCTCTCCCTGCACAGTTCATGATGCTTATGTTATAATCCTGGGGGCTGTCTCATCGAACCTCTTGTCCCTCCTCTCTTCCACAGGCCTCCTGGAGGCAGCTGAACTACAGCCAGCTCCCTGAACTCCCTCCACAGCACACACAGGGCAACTCCAAAACCTCTGAGCACCTCAGCTAATGTGTCCAGACTTGATATCCAGTTTCTGCTCACAGAAGACACATGCAATGATTTGGTTGGCTGGAAGATTCCGGGATGTTTAAAGCAACACTTTTGGCTTTGAGGAGGAGTGTGTGTTTTCTTTCCTTTTAATTTTATAATCTGCTAGATAAATGGAGAAAACATATCAACTTTGCATCCAGACTGTCAGAAAATTCAAACATGTTTGGATTAAAACTGTGGAACGAGTTGATCACTTCTTGTTACAGTTTCCCAAGCTAGGGCCAGTGGTCCAACAGCATTCCCATCTCCTGAGGAAATCCAAAAGCTGCTTCTTTCACTCAGTCTTTCATATAACAAGAGCCACTACCTGTTGCTCCTGTTAGTTTCATTTAATTTTTATCTGCAGTTTCTTCCAATTACTGTTTATTTTATTAGTTCTTATGGGTTTCCCTTTTTTTTGTTTTGGTGACATTTTGATTCGTTTCAAAGTGCCCTTTATTTTCATTTTCTTTCCCAAGCATGTTGATTTATGCTCATTTCTTCTATTTCTTTTATGCCCTAAATGATCTGCTTGTTTTATTTTCTTTATTTGCATAGCACTTACTTTTCATGACCTTTTTGTTGCTGCAGCTGCTGCTGCTTCTTGTGGACTGCTGACGTTTTTCTCCTTATCAACCAGGAAACAGAGAGTAAAGGTAAACCAGATCCCTGTGAAGACAAGCACCTAAACATGATATCTTTTCTGATATTTATTTATTATTCTGCAATGGCCTAAATGTGTTGGGATTTCCCAAAGAGTAGAATCTAAAGTGGGTTCTTTCTTTTTTAAAAAAGCATACTACAGGTACTCTGTACGTACCCACCTAAAGATCACATCTGAGCAACTTCCTTAGACTGCTTTAATACTTCGGCAGCTCTTTCAGGAGCAAAGACATTTGTAACTAAGGTAACAAGAAGAAAATTCTAAATTTTAGAGGCCGGTCTACAACTTTTATTGGAGTCCTCACTGCTAGTGTAAAATACTGCATGGACATTTAAAAAACAAATATACTTGCAGTCAGTGAAATGTCTCACAGGAAATGTCTACAGAACATTTATGCTTAATTACAGCTAATGAGTGTGTGCTACCTGACAGGTGTGTTTGCATATTGCATATACATGGGGTGTTTGTGTGTGTGCATGCCTGCCTATAGGCTATGTATATATATTTATTTTTATACACATTCACACATACATATTTATACAAAAATTATGCTTTTGTTATCTGGTATATCATTATCATATCTGCATTAGTTACCTAATATGGGGGTCTATATATAGGGCCTGTGTCTGTAACACATTATGTTATTTAATTGAAGGTATTAACACTAGATATGTTTAATCTCTCCTTTTGGATCTAGTTTACTTCTGTTCTACAGAAGCTGTTGCTACGTCAGAGTCTTTTCAATGAAATTATTGATATCTGAATTATTACCAAAATGGATTCTGTCGTTCTCAGTGGGAAAAAAAACAAACCTCACTCCTGTTATTATTCTTTTAACAACAGTAGAAACCTAAACATTATAGGATTTCATTTGATTCCTCCTTTTATGGTGGTGTGTCACAAATTGACTTTTTGCCAGAAAAACAGGAATATGTATCAAATCATAATCTTTTCTTGAATGCTACGTGGTTTCAATGACCTGTTGAATGAAGCCTGCATTAACAACATGCTTCTTGGATTTTTTTCCCTTCCCCATTATAAAGTTTCTTATTGTGCCTTCTAACACTGGTGTTTGCACCATTTTACATGTTTATGTGTACAATATAAAATGTATATATTTACACACACACACTCCTATGAGCCTCTGTCTCAACTTGTTTGCATTTTAAGCATGTTATAGGGAATGAAACTTGAATGGTCTTCAAAGAGAAATTGTGTGATTAGCCCAAGGCCAGAAGAAAGTCATATGCAACACGTTACATGATTTTACATAACTTTTGGTGAAAAAAGAAGTGAGTCATGTCAATGAGGGAAATATTTTAGAATATGTATGGTATAAACTGCATGTTTTTTCTCCCTGCTTCATGCACGTACTTCAGTACTCTACTTCAGTACTGTGTATTTTTGTTTTCACCATAATTAATGCAATCTCTTTCTCACCTTCTCTAATATAATCCGGCATGCCCCCCCTGAAAAGGAAAGAGAACATTTGTTTGTAGCCCTTCTTAGCTTTACTGCTTTCTTCGTTGCCAGGGTTGGCATGGGAAGAATTGCAGGGATTTGGAGACAGGTAACTTTAATGGCCTTGTTTTGTTCCGTGTGGTCGTCTCCTCAAGATAGTGTGGGCCAGACCGAAGTGATTCTTTGGAGAGGACTCTCTAGCTTACAGAGGGAACCTCACTGCTGTCAAAGCTTCCTACCTATAGCTTGTCTGAGATCACAGCCTCACTTCTCCACTTCTCTTTGCAAGTCCTTGCCATGGGACTTGCAAATATCCTAAGGAAGAGGGCAAAGGGATTAGACCTTGATGGTGGTCAGTAGGAAAGGGAAGGTGTCCCTGGTTGTGTGGACATGATAGCAAATCTGCTCAGGCAGCTGCCTCTTTCCTGGCTCCCTTTCCTCTCTGTTCACAGGAGAAAAGCTAGCAGTCATGGTGGTATTTCTTCAGGGTATATGGGAGGAGTTAGGATCTAACAGTGAGTTCTGCTAGAGCTGTCAATACTGCAGAAGTGTGGGGACCTCTTTTAGTATCCTCTAACATATGCACGGAGTGGACCATACACTTAAAAAAAATAAAATCTGTTTTTCTATCTTTTGTATCATAAAAGAACCTGAGGCAAATTTTGTAACTCTCTTTCCCTAGAGAGAATAAATGTAGGAGGAACTGGCCCCAGGTATATGTTGGTTACAGGCAGTAGGAACAGTAAATGAACTCCTCTGGGTTTGATCTCTGATAGCTTAAACTGAACATCAGAGATATATAGGAAAATATGTTTCAGATTACTTAAATATTATAAAATTGCAGGGCAAAGTATGCTTCAGGAATACTCACAGCTGTAGCTGTGTTAGAATTCATAACCTTGTTATCATTTGCCTTATTTCATGCTTGTCTAACACTAGCAGTTCAGTCTCTTACAGGACTTTACCTAAAAGTTAAGAGGTCTGTATCTCTTGACTAGAATGATACTTGGAGGAGGACTTTATCACACTGAGCAGTTTGCTAGAATCATTTGTACTCCACTGCTGTTGCGTGAATCCTAATTGTTAAACAGTTATGTCTTTACTACTGACAGTAGTTGATTTTACTGGTATTACAGGTAGATTGCTGCACTTTCAATCCTACTCCAGTTTCAGAGCCAGCTGTTTCATTCAGGTTCTGCTGCTTCGGCGTCTTTGAACCTTGAGCAGGATCCTGGCTAGATCTTACCAGTGCAGCAAATGCTTCCACTTTTGGTGCCCCAGGAAGGTGGAAGCTATACCCATGCATTACCAGTTACTACTGCACTGGAAGAGGCCTGTGGAGTCAAAAAGCACCTGCAAATTGGAAGTGTAGAAACACAGACTAGGTTGGGCACACAAGGGAACTTGGAAACAGGGTGCATCTTGCATTCATGTCTCTGTAAAACTTCTGCTAACCTAAATTCTGTTCAGAAAACAGAAAAAAAAATCAGGACGCAAGGAAGCAAGCAGCTCATTGCCATGTTATCATGTTTAGAGTTTATAAGGTCACTGGAGACTAAATAGACATAACCTCTCCATGCACTATCCTGCCTGTCTCTCCAAGTTCCATGCTTCACTTTCACCTGATTTTTTACACTTAATTTCTTCTTCATTTCATTCTCCTAAAGGGGACGTTGTTACTGAATATCACATGCCTAGGTTCTAGATGTCACTATTTATATTACCTTTTTGTTCTTTATTGCCATATTCCTGTAGAAAACCAGAGTGTTTCTTTTGACCAGGATAGTTTCCTTTTCTTCTTACTGTCAACATTCAATTTATCATCCAATTTTGGCTGGGTTTCTGATGTCTCCTTATCTTTCAAGAGTCAAAGAGATGGTATACAGTTGAGTCTTACTAAATAATAGAAATGTGAGTGTATCCAAGGTAGGTTGTTTCCTTCATTCACTTTGTCTGAGGCTTGATTACATGTCTGTTAATGGAGCAGTCTGAAGGCTTGTTCAGACATTCTCAGTCCCTGGTTTTGGAGCAAGCCAAGCAGAGCAATTAATCTTTTAAGAATATTAGTGTAATATAAAAGGAACATCTTAGTGGGAATTGTACCACTGCCCCATGGAATCTTCCTTTTTTGTCATTTGCACAGAGAAGAATTGTTTCTCAACCATTTGCAAGTCTCACCAGCCTACTGCCTACTGGCTTTGTGTTTCTATAAAAGAATCTTCCCGGCCCCATTAAGCCAAAAAAATAGAATAAAAAATAATCAGCTAAGTTAGGGAGTTTTTCCTATCCTGTCCCAGTAATATGAATGGCTAAACATGGGAGCTTTAATACAGTGAGAAGAGACTCCTTGTCATCTCTTGCCTAGCTCCATTTCACAGAATCATTACAATCCCACAACATTAAAGAAAAAAAATTCATGCAAATCTACACCTTTTCAAGTTGTTTCTTGATTGTTTTTTGTTGGTTTGTTGGGTTTTTTACTACAGGTACTCATTTTCTACACCCAAAGGTCTAGAATCCTTCTTAAAATTTAATCATTATTGTCCCATTTCTCTGATTTACTGTTCAATTCTTAAGATTAGTTGTTTCAACTTTTCAAGATGGAAGTCAAAAAAAAGCAAAAATTTCAAGTGGACTTTCAATAAAAGTAACCACGTCCCAGGAAGGGCAACCATACTCTTCAAGATACTAAAGCAGCAGTTTATTAGATACATATAATCTGTTACAGAATGACAGCTTTTGTTCACAAGACAGTATTTAAAAGAAATCCCTCTCCTAGCATGTTGGACCTCAAATTTATTTTTTTTTTAAATTTGGGTTTCAGTAAGTTATTAACATGACATTGGACAATTTTAACAGACTCATGAAATTTCAGTTAATCTTAGTGGGAGGTTAATTGCAATAGTATTAGGATATCACTATTGCTTACAATAGTATTTTAATCACTGACCTTGTGATGATCCCACTAGTGTAGCCTACTGTTTCTCTCATTAAGAAAAGAGGGCAAAGCCTGCACATTTTGCAGAGTTTGTCACTGACACTAAGATTTTCAGCTTGAAATCCCAGCTGGCAGTGCTGTAAAGTGTCACACTGTGAAGAGTAACACAAGTTCGGGAATGGTTCTCCTCCAGTTCCCCTACTGCCTTCTAGGAATTGCTGTAGTTTGGTACCAGCTTTTTCTACTTTATTCAGCCACACACATGCACTTACCACACAAACACACACTCTCACAGATTATATACAGTAGTTAGTATTTTTGAGTGCCCAGAAGTGTGCCGGGCCTTTCACTAAATATATAATATGGAGGCTGCTGCATACACATAGCTCGGATTCCAATCCTAAAATCCTCATCCCAATCTCCCTAAAAATGAGCTGAAAGACTTATTTTGATAGCACAATGTGAATTGGCCCTAATTACCTAATGGATCAACTCATGATCTTTTATATATCTCTAAGGGTGGGTACTTAAAAAGATAAGCACACCTCCTGCAACACAATTATGCATTCCAAACTAGAGCCTCTAAACTGAGAGTATATGTAAAAAACCCTTTTGCTCAGACTGTGTTCACTGCTCTGCTCTTTTTTGTTTTTTTTTCCCCCAAAAGTACTAATGTTTCAGAATATCAGTAAAGCTGCCATATAGTTAACTGAACTCCTATACCATTAGGCAACTTAATTTTGCATATAAATCATTTAAATTCCATCTGTGATTAGTTCTACATATGAGCAATGATTCCACTATAGAATAAGTTTTTCTTTTTTAGAGAATTGCAGCATGATAAATAAATGAATAAAGACCTGTTGCAGTGTATTTCACCACATACGCTGGGAAGCATTCTTATCAGAAGACTTTGAAATCACAATGTGATATGGTCCCTCTAGTCTGCATTAAAAGTAACTAAAGACTGTAGTCATAATTGTTTTAAAAAAACATGAAATGCATTTTATGCCACAATGCTCCAGATGAGACACAAACTCAACAGAGCTTACAAATATTCTACATTAGCTCTTTTCACAGCCTTACTTCAGCTAAGAGGCTTTACTGGTGACTGTAAATGCATTGATATTTTGTAAACCCAGTTTTTAGATTAAAATTAATGAAAGATATCTCACTTGCATAAATAAATCAAGGCTGCAAAAAATAAACATCCATACACTACTACTATCCTTTTGCCAAAAGGACACACAGCATGACTACAAAATTTACTGTAATATTGTCAGAGTAAAATTTGCCCTGTTGTATTGCTGAAAAAGGTGTAAGTATGTATCTGTGGATTTAATAGCATATTAAACATTCATTGACGTATAGTTTTAGCAATACTGCATATCCAAATGCTACTGGATTGGACATATCTATCACAGTGAAAACAGGGCTTTTGTCTCACAGCTAACTCTCAGAGATATTAATGCCTAGTCCCAAGGTATTAGATAGGTCAGGCCAGGTCATATGGGGAAGATGTTACAAGTCAGTTGCTCTGACTTATGTTTATATAGAACATTAATGATAGAAGTCATCATACTGAAGTTGATGGTCCTACAACATGTATGGGGATTTAAGGATTAACATTCAACCTGTCTTGAACAGTTTTATCATACAGTGCTGTTTGATCAATACTGAAATTTGTGGGGGAAAACCTAGTGATTTCCCTAACATTTTCACTAAAATATGTGCCTGATGTCTATGCCTGATTGGTACTGGAGGGTGAGGGTGAATGAGAGGAGGAAGGAGAGAGAAAGAGAAGAAGTGAAGAAATGTCGTAACTAGTACTACTACATTTCCATCAGGATGGCAAAAATATTTTGTGCTCATCTGTAAGCAGTTATAATATCTGATATTGCATTCAGTTGCTCCTGTTTCAGATCTTCATTACTGAACACATCTCACACCGATAACAGTGCCATATTTATTTCTGAGTATTAGCACTAATCATGACCACTGAAAAATATGCTTCTTTTTTACCAGTATGTGCCCGTACTCACCTCTGTTCCAGAGTATATATGTGTTTACAGAGGATTAGGATCCACTTAGTCTTCTACGCAAAGGCAAGTGACTGCCATGTACAGCTGTATGAAGAATCCATTACAAATAGTCTTTGACAATTGCTGCCCAGATTTTTTGCATTCATGAATTACCTATGAACAAATTATTAGGCTGCAGATCCTTGTTTAATACATCCTGATTAGGAATAAATAGATAAGACTAAAGCTAACATACAGCAGACTGATCAGCCTAATTCATGAAGAGTCCAGAAGAAATTCACTTTCAAGGTCTAGCTGTGCTAGTCCCATTCATGGTGACAAATCCACTTCATTAATATCATGAAAGGAAGTACTGATAGTAAATAGCCACATAAGAAATAAGCAAAATTAAAATCCAAAATATCTAGATTTCTTTTTTTTTTTTATTAGCCTCAGAAGTCTGCTCAAGTATTTCAGTGCTTACAAACAATAACAAACAAGAAAAAATATAGGGTTTGCCTTTGAACACAAATAAATATTTATATGCATATTCTTGTCTGTTAGTCACATAGGGTGTGACTCCACTAACTTGTTTAGTTGATAACCTCTTATGACCGAGTGGGCCATCAACTCCCAGAATGACTGCCTGGCTATGTTTTTATTCTTTCTCTATGCCAGCTCTTTCCAATTCCTTCCCCAGTAGAGCTGCCACCTTCAAAAAAAAAAACAAAAAAAACCAACAAAAACCAGGCTCTGTAAGTTGTAAGCCTGTTCCTTTCATGTATGCTTAACAAAGTGTTGGGAAAGGACTGTTCTGTGTTGGAGGTGGGGTGGGAGTGAGGTGCTAAAGATTTTTGTTTCAGAGTTTTTGCTGTTTTCTAACATGGACTTACCTGCAGTAATTTGGGAAAAAAAAAATAAAAATTAAAATCTGCTGAAACTTCAAAATTACAGAAAACAGAGGTTATTGGACAGGAAGAACACAGTATTTGTGCAATTCAAAGCCATCCTGTAAGGACTAGTCTCTGTAGGCAGGTAACTGGACATATACTTGCAGAACCATTCCATAGTGGAAGCACTTACTCTGTCGTAGGTCTGTGAAATAACCATGAAAGTTTTTGAGATTTTTCTTCTATGTAAACACGCTGCATTGCTTCTGTAAACTTGCTTACAAGTAACAGACTGGTGGTTTTTGAGTAGTTTTTATTTTCTGAAAGAAAAAAAAAACAAGATTTTTATTTTTATTTTTTTTAAATTAACATGTCAAAGGAATGGAATTCTCACTCTTAGATGAAAATTTGGCAGAGTGGTACAATTATAATTCTGTGTATATTTTAAGTTGTACTTTTAGTAACCGTCACATGCCTGACAGGTTTTCTTGACTCCCATAGCCTGAGCTAATTATTTAACTGTTGGCCTGCTGCTGCACAGGAAATGTGTGAACTTCTCAAGCAAATCACTCTATGACTGTGCTTCAAATTCAAAACCAATAGAGGTGAGTCCTAGAAAGAACATTACATGCTATCTAGCAGTTACAGTGCCTTTTATCAAAAGACCAAAAGGATCCATTCAAATGTTCTAAATGTGTTTGTGTTTATTAATTGAGCTAGAGGATCATCATTGCCCTTTTTGTTCACAGGTTTCAGAAAAGTCACAGAAGTTGCATGAGGGAGAGTAACAAAATTCTTCCCTGATGCTGTACAAATTAATTAACAGTTGCATTGCTATTGGCCCATCTGTAACAACAGTAGTTAATTTCAACTGAGATTATAAGTTTGCAGGTGGATAACTGTCCAGAATTGTGGTGACTGATGGTCTAGCAAAAGATCTGAAACAAGACACACTTGGCTATTTCAAATTAAGGCCAAATTTAAATGTGCAATGTAAGAAAGACAGACTTCAGAAACAACTGAACAACTGGTAACTGAAATAAATACACCAGTTGTTATCATCTTAGTTACATTTATTAAAGCAGAACTCAAAAGCCATATAATTACACACATATAAAAAATTAATTATTAGCCGAAATAGTCATAGTGCATTTCTTGACCCATAAATAGTTCTTTCCAACCATCAGGTCTAGAGGCCATCTCGCTTTTTTTTTATATATACAAAGACTGCAATGATGATAGATTTCTATGCATGATCCCATGAGCTGTCTGTCTATGAACTATATCACAGAAAGTGATAGATGAGCACTCAAAGCACTGAGAATAGAAAGTTACCGTCTTTTATAGCTAAGATATCCAAGAATCTGATTTTCTTTTAGTATGTATTTCTCAGAAGAGGACTCCGTAGCGGAGGGGAGGTGGGGCGGGGGGAAATCAAACAAGACATCAGCATTCTCCAAACTAGTGTTTCCAAGTCTGAAAAGTGAACATGACCGAACAGCTGTGATGTGTGCAAGACAGCAGGGCATTTTCCTGGTACTAACAAACAGCATTGCAGATATGTTGATTTCCTGTACTGAGTATAGCCATTGAGAAGCTAATACATTAATCGCGAACTACTAAAATAAATTAAAAACTAAAGACATACAGCTTTCAGTCTGACTTTCCTTCTGTCATTTATTTTGTACTGCATGAATGAGCTATTACCTTCTTGTTTCCCTGAGATGTTGGTTCACTAGGGTAGAGTGAGCAGACTCAATTTCACCAAAAGTAATGGAGTGAGATTATCCAGAATTATTTCCAGTGGGCTGAGTTTGTTACATTCCTTCTGTTGTGAGAATATAAGTAAACAACTAAACACCTTCACTGAAAGCTGAGAATCTTCATAGTCATCACCTCTTCCTATTTCCTTGATTAGTATAGCATTTTGGGTTTAGCCATGCTCAATTAACTCATCCAGGAACTGGTCCAGTCAGAAACAGTTGATTTAAGTGAGATAAACTGGGCATCTGTTTGGAAAAAAATATTATCCAAAATATGCTTTCATCATGAGAAAATGAACTGTGCTAGCTCCATATTTAAAAACATATGCCTCTAAATAGATTAACTTCCTTTGAAAGCTTAAGAAATAGAAAATAGTAATGTTGAAACTGAAGCAAAGAGATACTAAGTCAAAATTACATAACCAGTGTGTTAACATTTTAATGTACTGAAACTTGAACTCGGTACTAGCACCTTCATCAAACCACTATATAAACTGTATCAAATTAAAGCAATTAAAACTAGTAATAAAGCCAACCACTGCAGAAGTGATGGAAATATGTGGTGTGCTTGTCTGTGTTTGTACTGGTGGTAATAAAAGTACTGCCATATTTAGTCAGTGATTTGCTTTAGAAAAGAAATAAAATCAGCTGATAGCATTCCCATGTTTTGTTTCAAGTACTAAAGATTCTTGAAAATAGATACAAAATTGAGACATATTTAATTATTAAGAGGTAACATTCAAAACACTGGAGAATATCAGGTAATAAGTATTTTTTGTGAGTCATTAAATGCTGAATTGAAGCTGAAGCAGTTGATAACGTCAGAAGCTGCTTACTCAAGTGATCACCAATGCTGAAGATATTATTGCTATGATACTGGAATATGAATCAAGATGATAACAGTGAAAAAGAAATAATCACTTATTTTGGATTCTTCTTCCTAATCTCAACAGCATTGGAAAAATTTTTGCTATAACTTTTGAGGTCAAGGAGACATCAGAGAAAGAATCTGCAGCTAACAGCAGAACTAAAATTTTTTCATTTCCAGTGGGCCTCTGCCCAGCCTGCAAGGACATACACACGGTTTAAGAGCACAGGCATATATGGGTTCAGTGAGTAGGTAGTAAGGTTCTACATGTAGCCACTCAGTTTATAGGCTCCCTACAGTTAGGCTTTGGACAGTAATGAAGTCAAGGGCTGACTGTAGCTCCAAATGAAACCAGAGATGGAAAGCTGTATATCTAACTATTTACAGCATTTAAAACCACCTGTTCCCAGATGTAAAAAGGTGTTATATTTTTCGGGATGGTCAAATAATCATAGCATAAAATATATCCTCATATAATCGTGTTTTAATGTACCTATTAGAAATGGATAGGCCTCCACTGAATCTCACACACTATCTATCCAAAGTACCCATTTGCAAATAATAAAGGAAAATTTGCCAATAATCTGTGGTAAAATATGAACAATTCTGCTAATTCAAGTAACACAGATGTAGCTTGTGCCAATTTAGGAATTGCATAAAGCCAAAAGGCTTCTAGAATCAATCCAATTTCTTCTGAAGTCACAAAAAGGTTGGCTCTAGGTGTAGTATAGCAATGCACAGTTCACAAAAGAAAATAGGACCTACATTATCTATCAGGAGGAGATACGCAAAATGGTCCTTCATGCTCCTCGTGCAATCCAGATTCAGAAGAGCTAAAATAAAAAAATTAAAAAGAAAGGATGTAATAATAGACATACAGTAACCAAATAAAGTAATTTCAAAATTACTAAAGAGAAACAGTAAATGAAAAATGCCTTTGGGTACACCATCTGTTTATTCATTCCATATTATACCTTTTCATCACAATTACCTAAAGTGGTATATTTGTGTTTCTGTAATGTATGGAATTCATTACATAGTTTTGCAATGAAATTATCACACTGTGGCTGGGACATCTGCACCCTGTCATATATCATTCTATTCATTTCTAGTTAATTTAATCCTAATATCTGCCTACATGACAAGACAGATGTTCAACTATACTGTATCTTCCATAGTTTTCTGCCTTGAAGAAACTTTAAGTCACTGAAAGAACTGACATCTTTCAAACAGACATCTTACAGGTTTGGGAAGTATGCGTGTGCAGATGTGTTTATGTTTATATGCCATATTCATTTTTTAAGAAAAGTGTTTTAAAATAAAATCTTCTACAGAAAATTTTAAATATAAACATTTTTCATTCCATACACATAAGTGTCTTTTCAAAATGTGCATTACTAATATTTTGATACATATACTAATATCCAAAAATACGGAGTATTTCTGTTAAATTACTTATTATCTCTCTTGCTTTGACTGGGACAGATCTTTTTCCATTATTGCTGATTACAGTTGTGGGCCAGTCTTCCTCTTTGCCTTTTGAGCTTTGACCCTCAAAACATCAAACTGTAATCAGTCTTTATGGCCAATAGTGCTGCCCATCATGTCAGGTACGAACGTGTCAAACATAAACACATTACATTCTATGTGTGTTACAGTTTGTTACCAGTATTAGTTGCATGAATCTGTGTCACTTGTCACTTATAGAATGTACAGAAACCTGTAGCACTTATCCACGTGGCATAAGGTGTATTGACCACAAATGTAAAGCAGTTGGTTTTAGTAACTCATGACGGAATCATGGAATTGTCAGAGTTGGAAAGGACCTCTACAGATGATCTAGTGCAACTCCCCTGCTAAAGAAGGATTTCCTAGGGCACATCACTCAGGACTGCATCCAAGTGGGTCTTGAAGGTCTCCAGAGAAGGGGACTCAACAACCTCCCTGGGTTGTTCTGTCACCCTCACTGTAAAGAAATTTTATCCTCATATTTGAATGGAACTTCCTATGTTGCAGCTTGTGCCCATTGCCCTCATCCTGTCACTGGGAACCACTGAGAAGAGTCTGGCTCCATCCTGCTTTGATCTCNTCATCAGTGCAGAGTAGAGGGGGAGAATGACCTCCCTCAACCTACTGGCCACACTGTTCCCTATGCCGCCCAGAATTCCACTGGCCCTCTTGTCCACAAGGGCACATGGCTGGATCATAGATAGTTTACTATCTACCAGGACCCCCAGATCCTTCTACTTAGAAGTGCTTTCCAGAAAATCCACCCTTAATCTATACCAGTGCCCAGGTGCAGGACCCTACACTTGCTCTTGGTGAACCTTATTAAGTTTTTCTCTGCCCAGCTCTCCAGCCTGTTGAGGTCACACTGGATGGCGGCACAGCCTTCTGGAGTGTCAGCCAGCCCTCCCAGTTTGGCCTTGTCAGTGAACTTGCCGAGAATACACTTGGTTCCCTTGTCCAGGTCATTGACGTATATGTTGAACAATACTGGACTGAATACTGACCCTTGGGGGACACCACCAGTGACAGGTCTCCAGCTTGACCCTGCTACATTAATTGCAACCCTCTGAGTCCTGTCACACAGCCAGTTCTGTCTATCCCACTGCTCCCTCGTCTAGCCCACACTTCCTCAGTTTCCTAATAGGGTTGTTGTGGGAGACAGTGACAAAAGCCTTGCTGAAGTCAAGGTAGATGACATCTGCTGCTCTCCCCTCATCCAGCCATCCAGTTATAACATCATGGAAGGCTATCAGATTGGTCAAGTATCATTTACTTTTGGTAAATCTGTGTTGACCACTACCAATGATTTCCTGTTCTTTAAGATGTTTGGAGATGAAATCTAAAATCCACTACCTGCCCAGGGGCATGGGTGAGACTAATTGGTCTGTAGTTCCCTGGGCCCCCCTTCTTGCTCTTTTTGTAGATCAGAATGATATTTGCCTTTTTTCCAGTCCTCAGGCACCTCTCCTGTTCTCTGCAACCTTTCAGGGACGATGGAGAGCAGCCCAACAATTGTCTTGTCAAAGAGCTTTGTTGTACTTTCTACTTACATCACAGAATCTTCAGACCAGATTTATAGAAGGACCATCCCACCAGACTTTAATAACTATCCACCCATTTACCATTCCTGACCTCAGTCTTAACATGGACACAGTAAATTCCTTCAAGCAGCATAACATCTAACAGGGTTTCCTCATTTTGACTTAACCGAATTAATGCTTGTGACTTTATGGTTTAAGGCTGTACACCACCATGCGATGCTGCATAACTGATAGCAGTACTGGACTGCTTCATTTTTCAACCAGCCATTGCTCAGGGTAAACAAAACTAATTTTACTTGTCCATCCCACAAAGCACATATAAATCTTTTAAAATGAAATGGCTGCCACTGTAAACTAGCATTGTCATTGTGTAAGCACACAAATGACATTTTTAGCATTTAGTAAAAGACACCATATAACTCAAAGCAATTACACTGCTCAGTGTAGTTCAACAAAGTTGAGCACTATTGGGCCCCCTGAAAGAGCAGGACTGGAACACCAGGTGTTTGTCTGGTCCGTATTACATGCTGTCTGCTCAGAGTGTTGCCAAAATCTCTGCACTATCTTATTAAGCTGTTCACTGCGTAAATACTGCAAATATCACCTGATGGCGTTTTACTATCCTAGGAATGATACAGGCTAGTAGCAGTGTTGGAGGTTCACAGATTGGGTAAAAAAGGTGCAAAATGTACAACACAACCCAGACAAAACAGCAAACATTCTCTACTTAAGGGGTTACTTTCATGTTAACCATTTTCCAATACCTTTGAAGAATATGTAAGTTTACATTCTGTGTCTGTAAGCTGCCAGATAAGCCACAAGCAAATTACACCCAGCTGTTGTGTTGGATAACAGCAACAGATTGCGTAATGGACACCCAGATAAAACCAAACATGAATTGATTTAGAGTATTAATTATCTAAAAATGGCAATTGCTTTTCAAGTTCTTTGGCTGATAACGTAGAGGGTGAAATAGTTCAGTTAGCTTATGTGAACCTGTGTCATTAAGGGGATATTAGGGAAAAAACATCTCTGAAATTTCTTCTAGCCCTTTGAATGCCTTTCTTTAGTGTTTTCACACTAAATGCTGGCAAATATACCATATTCTGACCCTGTGGCATAAGGCCTTCAGTTTTTCAGCAGTGACCACTACAGGTGAGATGGCAACAATAAAACTTCAGTAACTGCTTCAATGAAACTTCACTGTCACAAAAAATCTCAGCAGTCACCAATGACAACTTGTTAAAAAAAAACCCAGCCTTTTCCCCACTTAAGAAGTGCAAGGGGATGACTATCAGGAATTAAGCCAAATTCCAGCACAGAACAGCTGAGTGTTGGTAGGCTGCCTAATACATCTGAGAGGGTTTAGATTTCTAATAGGGAATGGATTAACACTGGCAGCAGGCCTAACACCCTTGTGAGATATGAAACAGTAGCACGAACCCTGGGACTTTTTTGGAATTGTAGGATTATGTGTTTACTTAAATACGTTTATATAGTGTGTACTTAAAGAAAAAAAAAAGGGGGCGGGGCGGTGAGGGGTGGAGGGGGAAGAACCAAAGTGCTTAAAGAAATAAGAATGCCTGTCTAAGGCTTATGCTTAGGATTCTCCCTTGGGGACAGTTTGATCTGTTTCATGAGAACATATAGCAATGTTGCTCACTCAAAAATGTATGTACTTAAATGAGGAGTATGACACAACTAGAGCAAAGAGTATATCAAATCAAAGTATTGAGCAGGAGATCAAATTATTAGGAAAGTGAATTTACAAAAAAATTAGACAAAAATAGGCAGCACTGATGATCACGCAGGGAGACTTCAGAAAAATAAGCATTTGAGT
This sequence comes from Thinocorus orbignyianus, assembly GCA_013400375.1. Classification (NCBI taxonomy): domain Eukaryota; kingdom Metazoa; phylum Chordata; class Aves; order Ciconiiformes; family Thinocoridae; genus Thinocorus; species Thinocorus orbignyianus. The sequence goes on along the minus strand of VXBW01008039.1, from coordinate 483,058 downwards.
TTGCTAGATTGGATGGCTTAACCCACAAGTATGATCATAAATAAGGAATAGCAGCAATGCTTTTTTCTTCCACAACCTCAAGAACTTCTAAGCATTCTATTAGACATGGGTGTTTTGCAAGAATGGTTTTTAATTTATTGTGCCACACTATGTGGGTGATGGTTATACTTGTCTGCTAAAATAAGACAAGGCATGATTGTTACTGCAGACCAGCTGATTCGGGGTCTGGTTGTTGAGCAGCTGCTGTTTAATCAGACCCCAGGAGTCTTTATAAATATGCTATAGAAGTCTGCATTCAGTAATAGATGTCAGTTGTCTTTATTCAAATTACTCTGGTGACAATGCAGGCTTTTGACATCAGTGATGTCTGCAATGACAATATTTTGAGAAAGTTTTAAAAGTTGATAAAATCTTCTGAGTAGAGAAGTAGTGTAAGCAATGCGGGGTGGTTTATTTTTTTTTTTTTGTAAGGTGTAAAATTCTTTTATGCTTCAACAGAAACAACTTGAACTTAATACTACTGCATCTCCTCCTCTACTTTTGTCTTTGTTCTTGTTTTAGAAAGGATTTGAATTACATTTGTGGTTGCAAGTTGTTTCTTTAATGAAAAATAAGAAAGGAATGAAAGATCATGTTTTCCAGAGTTGACAAGAGTCTTTTTTTTTTTTGTAAAGAACTTTAAAATACTATTGCAGTTTGCCTTTAGTATGAATTATTCCCTCATAAATATGCTAAACAGTACACACATTCCTTGAATAAGAAATCTAGAAGTCAAGCTTCCAAAGTTCAACCCCTAGACCTGAAATCAACCTGTTGTGCAATCTGAGCAGAACTTTACGGTCATGTCTGCATTGTCTACATTGTCTAACGGTGGTGGTCTTACATTCTTCAAGATCCACAGAAGCAAACTACCAAGGCACAGGTTTGCAAAGCTATTTAGAAGCCTACCACATCAGGCAAACACACTGAATCACAACGGCACCTTCCCCACCTTACAGTGAGGCACACCTTCCAGTGTGTTTATAGACACCAAGTTAGGTATTGATAAAAAATCCTTCCAGTGCTGAGCATTGTAACTGCTAGCTCCTAGTTACCTTATTAACAAAAGAAACAGAGACCTAAGGGAAGTTCCTCAGGGCTTAGTCTTGTTAGGTCTTCTTTAAATACTTTTTTAAAAGCATAATTTTAGGAACTTTATTGGACAACAATCTGGTAGTGCAAACTCTATTAGGCTCTAAGGTGATCAGATAACTAAACAGGAATTTAGAAGAGTTTTGAAGCTAGAACAGTAAATTCCATGCACATTTTGTTGTTGTTGCTATTGTGTTGAGCTGGCCCTTAATGTCTGTAAAGTCAGTTCCAAAGAACATTAATATATACCTGAAAAAATCTGTCAGTATTTAGAGAATTCCAAAAGGCTGGTAAGTCAAAATAAGAAAGGTCAAGTGCACACAGAGGAAATTTATGGTGTATCCGTGTCTGCTTGTATCAATATAATAGACTAATAAATTTGATTTGCCAAAGTTAGAGACTACAGCAGGACAAGACTGTCACATAGCCTCCTCAGTCTCTTTGCTGAAACACTGGATAATTAAAATTTAAAAATACATTCTTTAAAACAAATCACTAGATTAAATAATTCTGGATGAATATAACTACATTGATCATAATTTTTTTACATGTCTGTAGGTACATATATAAAAGACAAATTTTTTTCATTCCATTAAAGTTGTATCGTGTTTACTAGGAAATAATCACAGAAGTAAAAGCATGGAACAAATTTCTTACTAGTATGTGCAACTGTGAAGGCTTGTGTGTAATTTGAAGGTGATTCCAAGTGTCTCCCTCCGTCCTAAAACCCTATGTGGAAGGGTCATTGGACCCTAGTCAGATGCAAGACTTTAAATAACTTTAAATAAAATCTGTTGGATATGAGTGCCCAATCATGTAAGAGTCTAAACAGTCTCCAGAGTAAAACAATAAATAAATCCACAAGGGTTACATTTGACATTGTGAGAAACATTTGCCATAAACCTCATCTGGTTTCAAGTCCTTTTCTGCAAAACACAAGACTTGTGTCTGAGACAAGATTCAAGTGAGCTGGTGTTGATGGATGGCTTTGATACATAATACTTGAAGCACGTGGTTATACGTCTTTCCTCTCATAACCAACTACAGTTTTAATAGTGAGGGACTACCTGAAGTGGCTTTATCTTTTAAAAAATTTATAAAAAAATAGAACAATGTAATCTCAGTGCCCACTGGGACTCCACAAATCTATTATACTACAAATGTATAAAAAAGTAGCGTCATCCTAGAAAACTTCTTTTGATTATTGAGTTTATTCAAACCTGAAAAACTCAACAGAAATCAATGGATTGGGATAAACAGTAGGAAAATGCTTATAAATCCTTAGGTTTTATTCTTTAATACTTCTGCCCAGAATAGTAAGATAACTCATGTTTTTAAATACTATTCTCCATATTAAATACATGCAGGACTGGACCCCCATCCTGATTCTTTGAAGGCTTCATTTACTACACCTCCAGTTCACTCTAGCTACCTCCACAATACAAATGATTCTACTGACTGACTAGACATTCTTCAGCTGCACGTGACTTGAAGTTTCCTGATCCAGTGGGCAGATCTAAAAAGTGCCCTAAAAAAAGTTGAACTTTCATCCTGGCAACATGCAGTACTTTTTTTCCTGTTAGTTTTTATACATTTAAGTCATTAGGGAACTCTGAATGCATCAGTATGTTGCCTTAATACCATGAGGTAGTTTCTAAATTTATTTGGTTTATACTTGGTGATTAAGGGAGACTGATTCTCTTTTCCTGCCCTTTGAGGGAGCTCATGGTGTAACGGGGGGCATGTCAGCAATGATTAAGAAATATCCTAGTACAAATCCCAAAAGATACATATTTTTATAAATAATTCCCCACGGAAAAACTTTAAAAATGATGCACTTGTTCCGAAAATGCTTCAGGCCTTCTCTAAATAGATTATGTTGCTGGTTTTTTTAAGAGTGCATGACTTGAGGTGCACATTTTGCTTGTAACTCATAAAATCACAACATAGTTGTGTGAGGGGAAACACAGAGTAATGTACAGTGAGTTTCAATGCCTTACAAACAATTTATCATTCAGACAATAACCCAGCTTCCTGTTTTATTTAATTGTAGTACAATAAGCATAACAGTTTCTTAGACCACAGCCAGAAACGTATTTTGTTGGCTTCTCACTTAATACTTTTCTACCATTTTCTCATGTAGGCTTTCCCCCCATTTGGATTCCATGGATCAAATTTCTTTTTCTCTTTAGAGGCTAGTCTTTTGGTGTATACCATATTTCAAAATGGTTTTATACTGCACATCGCCTTAAGCCTTTTAGTGGGGGTGGGTGTGCTTTACACTTCAATCTTCCTAGCAACTGCATGAAATAATCATATCACTTAGCAGAATATCAACCACAGATGCAGTCCTTATAGCAATAACCTGCGCATCTGCTGATTTAAATATACTTCCACTTTCTAGTCATAACAAGTTTTGCCTAATTTCAAACAACTTAACATCAGATATTAAAAAAAAATGGTTCAAACTTAAACGATTTACTGTGTTCCATCTTCTACTTAGAAGCCCATGAAAGGAAAATAAGGAAGGGAAGTCAAATAGAGCACATATAAATTAAGATGAAAATAGAACAGGAAAAAATGAGAAGATGGTAAAGGTTGGAAGAGAAAACTTTGAATAAAGACAGTAACCCAGTAAACCTGTAAGTATGAATTGAGAATTCTTTTCTGCCTGCCAGTCTTTGATTCTGCATGATGATAATTACCCTAGTGTATAATGGACTTTCTTCAGATACAAAGTTGTTTGAAACCCCAAGACTTTAGGCTTCCAGTTTAGAGACTCAGACTCCAGGAAGCATCCCTATTGTTCATCACTGTAGAGGTTATCTACTTTTCATATGGGCCAGGGCCTTGATGAACAAATGCTACATGTTCCCCCAGGTAAACTCCAGCATGGAAGAGCTCACAGTACTGCTGCTCTGCAGTACAGTCCAGTACTGCAGAGTAAGCAGAACAGATGTTCAGGTGAACATTTTTCAGTCAAGACAACTTTGAATACTGACAATATGCTGTGTGGATTCCAAAGCAGTTTAGAAGTATCATTATAATTCATACTACCATTTTATCAGGTGAAGTAATAACAGTTAAGTGATTCATCCCATTATTACATAAGAAATCTATGGCTAAGTTGGAATTTGGATTCCATATTTTCTAAATATGAAGGTATCATTCATCAAACCATATTTCTTATCTTAAAGGGCTATAATTCAATTAAAGCACTTCTAATCATGTGTTAAAGCTGTATATTCTCTCTGCACTTCACAGCAAGTATAATAAAATAATCCACACTAGTTTAAACAGCTGTTTATGTACCTTCTATTATAATGCGTGTTAAAGCAAAATGGGCAAAGCAGAGGTTGAAAGAAACAGAGTCAAGAACAAAACCTGTTGTCCTTCAGGCAATGAAGGTCAGGGCACACAATGGAGTAGTCACACTGAACCTCCTAAGGGAGATACATTTGACACACCACATTTCGATGCTATTTTCTGGTCCGTCATGGAGTTCTACAAAGCACTGAGCATAGTTAAGAGGCTGCCTTTTGCTTAGCTTTCAAAAGGGAGATAAAAGATGTAATCACAAAGATGATTTTATTTTACATGCAGCATCCTTCTGATTAATATTGGACTACCCACAAACAGGAAGAGCTTGAACAGCTGAGCAAGTCCAAGATCCATTAGTCCCTGTTGCTCTCACTCCATGGAAATGAATTATATTTTAAAATATTCTTCCGCCCTCATGAGATATTTTGTGCTATTGTAAGATAACTAAATATGAAATCTAGAACAGTGCTATATCAGGGAAGTGACTGTGAAATATTAGAGATAACACGTACCAATAGCAGGTTGAGCAAGGTGATTCTCTCCATCTACTTTGCTCTGGTGAGGTCCCACTTGGAGTACTGCATCCAGCTCTGGAGTTATCGGTACGAGACATGGACCTGTTGGAGTGGGTCCAGAGGAGGGTTGTAAGAATGATCAGAGGGACAGAACACCTGTCCTGTGAAGACAGACTGAGAGACTTGGGGTTGTTTAGCCTGGAGAAGGCCCTGGGGACCTTACTGCAGCCCTCCAGTGCCTAAAAGGGGTCTACAGGAAAGACAGGGACAAACTTTTTAGCAGGGCCTGTTGTGACAGGACAAGGCGTAATGGACTAAACTAAAAGAGGGAAGATTTAGAATAGATCTTAGGAAGAAACTTTTTACAATAAGGGTGGTGAAACACTGAACCAGGTTTCCCAGAGAGGTGGTACATGCTGCATCCCTGGAAACATTTGAGGCCAGGTTGGATGGGACCCTGAGCAACCTGATCTAGTTGGAGATTTCCCCGCTCATTGCAGGTGAGGTTGGACTAAGAGGTCACTTCCAACCCAAACTATTCTATGCTTCTATCATACAGATGTACCAAAAAGTCAGTAGCATACCAATTTTCTTGTTTTCTTTCTTCCATGAGAATAAAGCAAGGATTAGGCATAAGAGAAATTGGTCTTCAGAAAGAAAGTGATGCTTTATTTAAAGGCATGGACTTCTATAGGACAAAATTCTTTGTAAGTCACTGTAGCATGATTTTGCTGCACAGCTGTAGGAGAAGAAAATATTGTCTTCCCAAAGGCGCAGCACTACCGTAGAATGATGTAAGCACAGCAGCACCCCTGACTGCTCTATCATTTCTTCTGTCAATATTCGTGTCTCTTATCCCACACAGCCATTGACTGCTTTGATCCATCTTCTCTCTGATCACAAATCCTTTCTAAAATGTTCAACAAAGCGTAAACTATACCAGACAGCACACTGATGTCCAGAAGGAGGGACTGGCACCTCAGACTTCCAATGTCTTGCCTGTACATGCCCCACCTTCCTCACACCATTTTTTTTCCCCATTTTAGGGGCTTCCTTTAATTTGAACAGACGCCTCTGAAGTTATGTCCATTTTGTCTTCCTCTCATCTGCATCTTCTTGCATGAGTACAAATTTTCTTGTTCTGCAAAACCCTTTAGAAAGTCAAAGAAAAGCAGCTTTTGCACTCTTCATAAGAGCCAGGATCCAAGAACTCTTTCCTTTTGATCTTCCCTCAATCTTCCATTCTCACTTCCAAGCATTACTACAATTATGATTTGGTAAAACTCAAATTAAGCTGCTATTGCAGAAAGTTGGACTGGAATGTTAGCATGTGCTTAAAGTTGAGCATAGGTATGAGCATCCAGCTGAATAGTCATGACTTATGATGAGTGCTCAGATACTGATAGTAATCAGAAAAGGATGCCAAGCAATCAGGGGCTTATGCAGTCTGATGAAACAGGGCTCATACTACAAGCCAGCAGTTGTCTTCTGTTGCTTATGTCAAAAGTGACCCATTTCCTAGATTAGGTAACAAAGCCAGTGCACAGAATATGATGACAGAAATCCTTTGGTGACAACAATTATTATAATTCTTTTTAAAAATTACCAAAAAATATCTCACCTTTGCATTACATTTTTTGTAATGATACATCTCTGACAATAAAAAAGCCCATTTTTAAATTTAAAAAGCCACATTAATATTCAAAAAATATTATTATTAACTTAAAAATGTGTTATAAACCTTGACCTGGAGTCTTAGATCTTGTTTTTGAATTTTCTCAAGTCTAGGTTGGTTTTTTTCAGTTCATGAAGAAACTGAGACATGAAAATGGTGTGGCATTTTTAGCCAGTAACTCATACATTTAGATTTCTGGGTTTAGGGTTTGGAAAAAATGCACCTAGTTGTTTTCCTATTACAGTACTGCTGGTTTTGTTCACCGGTCCATGTTTTTCTTGGAATGTGGTAGTGTGGAATGTTTTAAATTAGGGGTTTTACTTTTTACTATCCAACGTCTACTAAATAAGTCCATCTTCTAATTCTAAAATTGTGAAGCAGCAAACATACACTTGTAGCCAGCAATACATATATTTTTACTCCAGAGAAATGCTCTTCTGTTCTAAATTTACAGCAGAAAGTTTCAGAGACAAAAGGAAGGCTTTTTGCCAAACCCAGCTTTGTGTCTTTATAATGATACTTTAGGTCTCTTCAGATATCCTAACTAAACATTATAAATTGCTGAGAAGTTTCCATCAAGGCTATATTCAATAATAACAATTGCTAAGCTTCAGCTGATATAACATCAGAATCTTTTGCATACAATTGCTGCAAAAGAAACTATGGAACAAATGAAGGCATTAGATTGGATGTAAATATTAATCAAAGTCATATTTTATACCTTAATTACAAGCAGTTTTTGAAATATGAGCCATGTATTATATTAAAAAGATACAGGATATAATCCCTGCTACTGCAACCCACTGCATATTTTGCCACCCACCACAACAATCACTATTGTCTGTTGAATACACGTGCTGTTTGAAATATGTACTGATGGGTGCATCAGCAGTGTTGAGAGACTCTCAAGAGGTTTGGATTTGGGCTTTGGTTCAAACAAGAAATTTAAAGATTAAATTATCATCTGATGCTTTTTTGAAGCTTTAGAAAGTTACCCACATGATTCCTTCTCTTAAAATCAAAATAGTTGACCTTGTGATTGAGACACTGGGCTGGGCACAGTTTCAAGGTCTGTTACACACTTTATCTACTGAAAGATTTCTAGTCCTAAAATTTGGGCTAAAAGCACAGTGCTTCATTATCCCCTTTTGTGTTATTCTCTGCTTATTCTAGTCTATTTTTGCAGGAACTGTCTCTTAATATATGTACAAACAGTGTACAAAATTATGGACTCTCACTCTCAGTTGGATCTCTAGGTACCACTGCAAACATTATTAGCCATGCCTAATTTTACTTGCTTTTCAAAATGAAAAAAAACCTTCCCCCCCTCCTTTGTCCATTAATTTGACAACAGTTTTGGAGTCCACAGCTTGATGTTGTCTTTCCAGAAAGGGAGAAAAGGAATTTTGAAGTTTCAGTGTCTGATTCCTTAGCAAGACCTTTTGCCTAATGTTAGAAATTCATTTCACCTAATGCAGACTTAAAAAGCACATTAAAATGCTTCTTACATTGTCTTTCAAAAACCACTCAGTATGATGCTCCCCATCTGAAAAAACATACCAAACAGGCCAGTACTTGGAATTACAATGGACATCTCAGAACCACAAGCTAAGGTCACTTTCAGCTTGATTTGAGTGCTCTTTGATTAACATCAATAGAGGTTTTGAAGAGGATTTGCTAAGTAAGAATGAGAATTTATATCATTCTAGAAACAGTTTCTTTGGAGAACTGCCCCCCAAAACTTATGTGATAGCTGTGAAGGTACAGGTGTTTTCCTCCATATTTCATAAACTACTAGTCAAGAGGACCCTAATTTAATGAAGAAGAAGGAAATTATTCCCCACCAAGCCTTTTAGAATACTGAACCAGGTACTGTTTTGAATAACTCAGACTTGCACATTGCAGATTGCATTGAAGAAATATTCAAGCTGTTCCCTCCATCTCATCCCCTCTCCCAGGCAATAGTTTCTAATAGCTTCCTTGAAAGGCTCCAATAATTTCTCTCTCTAGTGTGCATGTTGAGTAGGTGCACATGAATAACAGGATAGTTCTCATCAAGTTGGCATTAACTTAGGAATTGGTGCTGATGCCCTATCAGGGTGATAACAAATAATGCCTCCTGGATAGTGGATATTAATTTGCATATTTTTGTTTTCATTTAATAAGGATCAACTCTTGCACAGTCCAGGTTTGTGGACAAAACACTTAATTCTCATCTAGAGTTACGGTGTCTTATGTTATAGCACAAGATAAGACAGGCGGAAAGTTCTGCCCTTTAAAATCCCATGTAAAAGCTTTCACAACAAGAAATGTTGGCATGTAAGAATTTCTCACTCAAAATTTTTATTCTCCAAGCTCCTCTGTGCCAAATCAATCATCTCTTCCTTCTCCTCCTCCACTTCCAGCAATATTGTATTTGTAGATTTAGAAACATTTAGATTTCAGGTTTTGTGTTGGTTTTAACATACAATAAGACCACAGTCAAGAAATAGCAGAAGCCTGACAGTTTCTGACTTCTGTGACTAACATCAGCCTGCTGAGCCTATTACTAGGACTAGTATTACCTTGAACTGCTCTTGGACTGGATTTGTACTAGAAAGACATATACTCACTACAAGGGTTGATATATGGAACTTGGAAAATCAAATGAGCAGGTTAAGATAGCACTACTGTTCTGTTCTTCCTAGTGTTTAGAATTCATATTCCAGTCAGCTTGTATAATACGGAACAGCTGTGGAACAGGAGGATCCGTAAATAAAACCAGAAACAACGAAATGTCAAATTTTGATTGTATTAACTGTTATTTTCAAGTGTGTTCACACTGGATATTTTGCCAGACTATTCAGTTGTATGAACATTTAGGCTTCCAAATACTTTGAAAAAAAAAAAAGAGTTTCAGTTACTATTCACCCATGTGCTCTTTTAGGAGGCAAGATTTTCATTACACTCACCTGTCCTGGTTTCCAGTAGGGACGGGGTTGATTCTCCCTGGCTCTGTCAGGACACAGCTATTCCATCCCATGTGCACCAGGCCCAGGGGCAGCACGGAGCTGGCTGGGTAGGGGAGGGACGATGACAGGAAGTGGGGGGAGGGAGGGGCAGCGTCAAGGTATATCTGAGTGGCTGGTTCTGGGGAGCGTGACGGTGGTGGTGGTTGGGACGGTGCGGGCTGTGGTTAGTATCGTACTCGTGTTTGTATTCCCCCCATCTGTGTTATTGTTTCCCTGTAATACTTGTTGTTCTGTTAAACAGTTTTTTGTCCCAACCCATGAGTCTGCCTTTTCCTTCTGATCCTCTCCCCACCTCTGTGGGGAGTCAGAGCGAGCAGGCTGCCACGTGGCTCTGTTGCTGCCAGGGCCAAACCATCACCAGATGCCACTAACTGAAGAAAACAGAGTAAACTGATAAAAACTGAAAACAACAATTGTAGTTTTATTCTTAGTAACATTGATAGCAGATAATTTTTTTCCTTCCACAAAACAAGTTTGTTTGTTCGTTTGTTTTTTAATAAGTTTGCTCCCAGAAGGGCACTGGAACAGATATTTGCATTCAATACTGTTTCCTTAGATCAGTTTTCAGATATCCGCATTTCTGTCAGAAGTGCCTGAGATGTCACTTGCAAATACAATGGGAAAGATTTTTAAAGAACAATGTGAAACTAAGAAACACATGCATTCAGACTTACAGCTCCCATTCATATAATTTATTGCTATATGAAAAAAATGTGTCTCTCACAAAGACATCGGTACTTATTTACAGGGCAGTGATGCATGAGAATTTTTTTTTAACCAAGCACTTAGTATTCACTTCCTATGATAGCACCAGAAACAGTGTTCAATAGTATCCACATGGATAACTCAGTCCTGATGTGAGATCTTTGGCTTCATCAGATTACATAAAAGGCGCATTTATATATTTCTTTTGAAAGAAACTTTAAGATGAGTTTCTCTTGGTACATAACAGTCAAAGGTGTTTTAGTTCTATACTGAAACCCACCTTAGCTGTAAAGTGCTTCTCGATAAATGTTTCCCTTTCCAGACACAAATTAGATTTAAATATCAGTAATGTTGAAAATTATTTTCTGTTAATATGATTTACTTATTCCAGTCTCAATTGTAAAGCAACTATATACATACCAAGAGGGAATCTGTGATAATACCGCGAAGGGAGGAAAGTATGTTAGACATTTTTTCCTTGACAAATATACAGTCTCAGCAGTCTAAAATTGCACTTTGGTACACTTGGTTTTCTCCACTTGAAAGTAGAATAGATGCTGAAAGTTACTCAATGTAGATGAGATTTCAAATTTTGCTATCCAAGGTCTGATCCGTATACGACAAGGTAGCTATAGCTCAGAGAAGATGTGCTTTTTGCTATGCACTATATAACAAAGGAGCCAAAAAACCTATGAAATCTAGATTCTGCTGCCCATTATTTTAGGGCGCTTAATTGCAGATGTAGAAAACATAACCAGGCTCCAGTTCTTCTTTACTTTGATAAGCAATTACTTCTGCAAAATTTTATAGTTTTTGTGTCAGCAGGTGATTAAACAGGCTTCCCTCACTGCCTTTCTGAGAAACCAATATTCCATTTGAAGTACCCAACTGCAGCTCAAATGCAATAGGTTTAGGAACTTCTGTTCAAGGGGCAAGACTAAAGGCATGATCCTTCCTTGTTATTTTACATTAACTGGTCTGGCCAAGCTCATCCACCTTCCTCTCTCCTTATTCCCACAAGAGAGTGTCACTTTTTATGAATTTTGCTCTTTGGTACTTAACTCAGTCCCTGCATTGCATAGAGAGCTTGGATCCTAAATGTGACATGAATTCTCCAAGCTGGCAAAGCACCTGCAAGAACTGTGTTACAATACAAAAAAAAGTTACAATCCCAAGTTAAATTTGCGATTCTCTCTGTGATTAACTTAATAAATGTATCAAGTTTTAGATGTGTCAATTAGTGTTTACAATTTTACATGTCTTAAGGAGCAGAGATGCCTCAAATACTCTTTCGTATTCTTTGTGCTAAACACTGCATAAGCACACAATGAAACATTTCTCTCTTCGACAAACCATGTGTGCATGCAAGGAGAACAATGAAAAGAAGATTATACTGTGTACTTCATGGTTAAAAAAAATCCACATAGCTTCTTTTCTTTGCCAGAGTCATACTGCTAAGACACTGTGTCATCACCATAATTTAAAAAAATATTTCTTAAGTAGGAGTGAAGCTGATATTTCACTGGCTTCTTTTACAGATTTCAGTGGCAACTATTCACACACATTATACATGTATTTAATTTTTTATACTGTGATTTCAAGACGAGGCTCAAGCCCCAAGGTGTCTTCATTAATTAAATGTATCAGTTTAATGCATACATACACACACGAAAACTTACTTGCATCACTATGTCTGTGTGTGTTACTCCAGAATTTAAAAAGGGGAAAGGTGGGGTGGGAACAGTAAGAGGGGGGTTAGATTTTAAAAGTAAATTTATATTTAAAATTTAAGTGAAGAAATCAAAAGGAGGTTGTGTCAAAATGTACTCACTAGAAACAGGCACAGAGCGTAAGCAAAAGAAGTGTTTGGATACCATAACTATGTATCTTCAGGGACCATTTGGAGACCTAACCAATACTCGGTGTGCCAAGGATATTCTGATAGGAGCCTTACCTCTCAGGAGCCTTTATTGAGCTCCTGCTGTATAAAATAGTTGAATAACTGTTGAGACCTACTAGTTGGCTGCAGGACATCCTGAATACTTGCAGCTGAACAAGTGAGGGAGGCCCTGTGATGAAGGATTTCTAAGGGACTGTTTCCATCCACTCTTCTCTGGCAGGATATACTGTTACAGAGGTGGGATTTTTGATAGTGTGAACTATTGTCTTCACTTGTTGCAATGACACCATGGTTTGCCCCCTTCTCTTAATTTGCCAATGTAGTAAAAAAGTCTCAAGCCTTTGAATGCAGGCTGGTCTCCCTCACATGCTCCGTTTCCCACCTCACCCCCAAGGGATCTGCTGTCAAAGAATAAACAAATATGCGGTCACTAATTCATCATCTTTGCTGATATCCTAAGTAAAGAAGTTGGTTTCTTAAAATTCTCTAGCATGGTAGTGTTTCTTGCATGTCTTATGTCAGCTTGAGTTCTCCATAAGGTTTCTGTGCTAAGCTTCTGACAAGGCAGAGATCTTTGTAAAGTTACTGGTTAGGAATACCAACACACTGGCCAAACGTGAAGACACCAGCCTAACATCACCAGCTGAGTAGGCCGTATTGAGCTGTTTAATGCTGGAAAAAGAAAGTACTGTTCAGCAAGCTGCCCTCATGTTGAGTGGTGGCTCTGTGTGTGATGTCACATTCTTGGTACCTGGAATGATATGAAAGAATAGTCATTTCTACAGTTAATGGTATGAAGAACACTGCTTCAGTAAAGACTGCATTAGACCACAACCCTCTGGAATCTTACTTACTCGGCTCATAGCTAGTTCTTAGGGTTATTTCTGCATTTTAGCCACTGACAGGGCAAAGTTCAACGCATGAACAATTCTCACAGTAGGATTCAAAACTGAGCTCAGTCGGCTCCCGCTTTCTTGTTATACCTCTCATACTCTGCAACCCTTTGGTGTTTGTTACAGGAGGAAAAGTGCGGAAAATCTCCAAACCGCCTTGCCAATAGCTTTGTGAAATGCATGCCTCCTCTTCTTCCCTCCTCCTCACTTCAGGGACAGATCCCACTAGGAGCTGCTGTGAAAAAAAAAAAAACAAAACAAAACAAAACAAAAAACCAACCAGGCTAATGGTAGTTTAAAAAAAAGCCTCACTCCTCCAGCTTTTCAAAGACAGCCTGACACACAAAACTGGAAAGTTACTCTATCTTACTTGCGTAGTTAACAGCAGTTAAAAGGAAGGTTTTCTTCACAACCAGATTTATGGGCATAACCATCCACTAAGATAGATACACTTTTAATTCACAGAGGCTTACCCACCAGGCAGAAAGCAATTTAAAGTTAAGAAAGAAAGCATCAAAGTCTTAATCTTGTTCCAGATACATTTAGTAATAGTAGTAGTATTATTGTTGTTGTTATTATTAATATTCATAGAGGCATAGATAGCTGAGGTTG
>VXBW01008039.1:394542-459640 GCA_013400375.1 Thinocorus orbignyianus | reverse complement strand
TTTTTTTTTTTTTTTTATGCTGAATTGCCACAATCAGTAAGTGACAGAGCTGCATATTTACATTTGCTTCACATACCCTCCAAGCTCTCTATATCATTTCCTTGTTATAACTGCAGCTACATTAGCCTCCTAACTAGCTTTGTAACTGGGGCTTTTAATCAAGTAATATCGGTCAAAGAATTAAGGACAGATTTGCAGTTGGTGACCTCTTCATTCACATAATAAGTGCTGATTATTCTAGGGTCACAGTTCATGTACATAACTTCATTGTTATATATTCACTAGGCATTCACACCTAGCACAATATTTTACTAACTGTATAAAAATGAAATAGATCATGAGCTTAGGTGTTGTGGCTCACAAAAAAAATAAAGGAGAGAAAAAAAAGAAAACAGTAGCAGGCAAGTAAGTAAAAAATGGAGATGATAGCCATAGATCAACCAAAAAAATTTGCTATTATGCACTGAAAACAATGAAAAAGAATTTTTTTTTTCCTGAACAATTTTCTGTAGCAAGATAGCTGTTACAGATAACCCAGAACAAATCTTTGGATGACAGTATTTCACTTTAAGTTCAATGAAAATATTTACTGGAGATATAAAAACTGTATCCTGTAGTAGTAGCAACCACTTAAAAACCCATCAGCTGATACAAAAAGGAGTAGTCTGTATTCTCAGAAACAAAGACTATGGAGACAACCCTATGCCCATTTTCTTGCCACTTCCCAGTATTAAAATAGTTACAGTATTAAAATTGATGTTAAAACTATTTTTCTGTCCCTTGTCATTTACCACAGAAGTCTCAAAATTTGCCATATGTCAGAGATATGTCAGGGACAGTGCTGCTGAACTTCAGGAGCTTTCTCCCATAACAGTTCCTTAATCCAGTTCAGATGCATTTGCCTGTACTTACTATTCTGAAGCAGCTCTAGTTTGTGCCACAGACCAAACTACTGTCAGCAGCCTAGGAGGGAAAAGAAAAGACATGCTATATTCACATTTTCATTTTTGATAGGATAGAGCTGGGCTTAAAATCAGGCACTCTGTGGCATCTAATGAGAAGCTTTTGATTAAACAAATATTATCTTAAAAAACAAATGATTTTCAATAAATAACCATCCTATTGAATACTTTTAAATGAGGATAATGTTTTCATTTTTAAATTTATATTTTTCTCTGAAACATTCAACTCTCAGCAAGCTCATTCATCACAGAAAGTCAAGTTATCTGTTTAAGAATGCTATAAACATCACTATTTTTCTTCATTTCCATAAAAATTTTGCACAAGGGTAGAAGTAAGTCCTTCCAACTCTGGTAGAAATGTCTGGATAGGACAGAAATGACAAAGGCAAAGGCAGGGACTAGGAAAATGGGGAACCAACCACTGTAGAAGAAAATCAGGTTTGAGATCATCTAAGGAACCTGAAGGTGCACAAATCCATGGAATCTGGTGAGATACATCCACAGATATCACAGAATCATAGACTGGTTCAAGTTGGAAGGGACCTTAAAGATCACCAAATTCGAACACCCCGCCATGAGCAGGGATGCCTCCTGCTAGATCAAGTTGCTCAAAGCCCCATCCAGCCTAGTCTTGAACATCCCCGGAGATGAGGCATCCACAACTTCTCTGGGCAAGCTGTACCAGTGCCTCAGCACTCTCAAGTTAAAGAATTTCTTCCTAATATCTAATCTAAATCTCCACTCTTCCAATTTAAAACCATTGCCCCTTGTCCTATTGCTATACTCCTTCATAAAGAGTCTCTCCCCATATCTCCTGTAGGCCCCCTTTAGGTACTGGAAGGCTACTATAAGATCTCACCAAAGTCTTCTTTTCTCCAGGCTGAACAACCCCAGCTCTCACTGATGAAGTTGCCATGCCGCTATCCTTCATATTTGAGAAGTCATGGCAGTCTGAAGTTTGAAGTTCCTGCTGACTGGAAAAGAGGAAACATAGCCCCATGTTTAAAAAGGGAAAAAAGGAGGACGTGGACTACTACAGACTGGTCAGTCTCACCTCTGTGCCCAGCAAGATCATGGAGCAGATCCTCCTGGAAACTCTGCTAAGGAACATGGAAAATAAAGAGGTGACAGCCAACATGGCTTCACTAAAGAAAAATTTGAACAAATTTGGTGGCCTTCCCCCAACAGTGTTGCAGCATTGGCGGATAAGTGAAGAGCGACTGACATAATCTACCTGGACTTAGGAAAGGCATTTGACACTGTCCCATAGAACATCCTTGTCTCTAAATTGGAGAGACATGGATTTGACAGATGGAATACTCAATGGAAAAGGAACTGCCTGGGTAGTTGCACTCAAAGAGTTGCAGTCAATGGCTCAATGTTCAAGTGGATCAGTGATGAGTGGTGCCCCTCAGGAGTCAGTATTTAATCCTATTGAATAGCTTTGTTGGTGATACGGGTACTGGGGTTGAATGCACCCTCAGCAAGTTTGCTGATGACACCAAGCTCTGTGGTGCAGTTGACGTGCTGCAGGAAAGGGAAGCCATCCAGAGGGACCCTGACATACACAAGGGCCTGTGGGCCTGTGCCAACCTCTTGAAGTTCAACAAGGCCAAGTGCACAGTCCTGCATGTGGGACAGAGCAACCCCAGTCACAGATACAGGTTGGGCAGAGAATGTAGTGAGAACAGCCTTGAGGAGAAGGACTTGGGGACATTGGTTGATGAGAAGCTCTTCATGACCTGGCAATGCACCGTCACAGGCCAGAAAACCAACTGCATCCTAGGCTGCTTCAAAAGAAGTGTGGCCAGTAGGTGATTCTACCCCTCAAATCTGTTCTGGTGAGACTTCACCTGGAGTATTGCATTCAGCTCTTGAGCTCCCAACATAAGAAAGACACNGAGACATGGATTTGACAGATGGAATACTCAATGGAAAAGGAACTGCCTGGGTAGTTGCACTCAAAGAGTTGCAGTCAATGGCTCAATGTTCAAGTGGATCAGTGATGAGTGGTGCCCCTCAGGAGTCAGTATTTAATCCTATTGAATAGCTTTGTTGGTGATACGGGTACTGGGGTTGAATGCACCCTCAGCAAGTTTGCTGATGACACCAAGCTCTGTGGTGCAGTTGACGTGCTGCAGGAAAGGGAAGCCATCCAGAGGGACCCTGACATACACAAGGGCCTGTGGGCCTGTGCCAACCTCTTGAAGTTCAACAAGGCCAAGTGCACAGTCCTGCATGTGGGACAGAGCAACCCCAGTCACAGATACAGGTTGGGCAGAGAATGTAGTGAGAACAGCCTTGAGGAGAAGGACTTGGGGACATTGGTTGATGAGAAGCTCTTCATGACCTGGCAATGCACCGTCACAGGCCAGAAAACCAACTGCATCCTAGGCTGCTTCAAAAGAAGTGTGGCCAGTAGGTGATTCTACCCCTCAAATCTGTTCTGGTGAGACTTCACCTGGAGTATTGCATTCAGCTCTTGAGCTCCCAACATAAGAAAGACACGGAAATGTTGGAGCAAGTCCAGAGGAGGGCCACGAAGACAATCAGAGTGCTGGAGCACCTCTCCTGTGATGACAGGTTGAGAGAGTTGGGGTCATTCAGGCTGGAGAATAGGAGGTTCCAGGGGGACTTTACAGTAGCCTTCCAGTACCTAAAGGAGGCCTTTCCTGGGTTTGTTTCCTTGTTTCCTCTGAAACATTTAAGGAAAATCCATGTACTTCTTTTGCCTGAAATTAATTTGAAAAATATAAGTCAGTCCATCCTGCTTATCCACGTTTAGCATATAAACCACAAGATCAAACAATTAGAATTGCATCTCAAATGCATGTGTTTTCTAAGTGAATTTAAATGTAACCTCGATTGTCTCCTCCTTTATGTTTGAATTCTAACTCTGTGTAAACAGTGCTTAGATCAGGGCATGAAATATTGCCAATTTCATCCTGCCTTTAGTGAAATTATCACGATCCTACCAATTTAAGAGTAAAATAAGGTGCATTATTTACTGTTTCCATACTTTGTGTTTTACTCATTCCGCCTGACACAACTATTAATAGAATTTTATGTTACCTCACACAAACTCAATTCTTAAAGACTAAAGGACTTGTGCACTTATAGTAATTGCCTTAAAGGCATTTTTATTTCATGCTTAGAAAAGATTACCTTGGCTTTGAAAACTTGATGTCACTATACAAGGTTATTTATTTACATTCCTACTTAAAATTAAATTATATTTGTGTATGCAAATGCACTATGGGGGAGGGTTTAAAAAACTGGCAAGTAAATCCTAGTGCACTCAGAGGTGGAAATTATTATCCATTTATCCATAATGATTAACAGTTAAAATGCACTTTCTGCTGTTCCCTGTGTCTCAGGAAGAACAGAAGCTTTTGTTTTACTGAAATAAAAAAGCTACATCTCTTTTAAGGCACAGTAAATGCTTTAAAAGGTGGGGCACATCATTCTCCTGGCACAAAGCCAGAGAAATTTAAAATACACCCATCACATACTAAAGAGCAAGTTAAATCCATAAGCCTTGTTTACGAGACATTAACACAAATACACGTTGAAAAGATATGAAATTATACTTTCCTTATATGTATTAACTTGCATAAGGTGTTGCAGAGGAGGTACATACAACCTTTAAATATCACCTCTGAAAACAGGATGTTGAAAGGAGAGTATGATAAGAATTTCCAAGGGCAAGGACAGGCTTTAATAAGATGGCACAATATCACCTCTTTTAGAAGCAACAATTTTTTAGTTAACCAATATGCAAGAATCCACAAATACCTGAAAAACATAATTAGATGACTTTGGAAGTGTTTAACCATCTGTAAGAAAAACAAAAAAAAAAATCCCATTACAAATAGAAATGAATAAATGAGCCACCATACAACATCAGAGCATAACCACTTGCTCAACTGGTATTTTAAGCTCCCTTGGCACTAGTAAGGAAGAGAGGATGGGTTTGATTTTGTTTTCTTTTTTTCTACAGAATGATTTTGCCTTTTTTTTTTTATTTAGGCTTCACACTTTTCCTGGGGCCTCTGGGCTCCTGTCCAGGCCAAGATACTTCAGAATTGACTTTGATTTTCTGAGATAAGTGATCTGTCACTTTCAGAGCAGTTATAGGAGGGGTCAGGAGTGAGGTGGCGCAGTATGGCCTCACTCTGGCTCCTGCCTCTCTGACATTGTACAAGCTAATGCAATGTGAAGTAGCACGTCTAAATAGCCTGTCAAGCTTTTTTGATGTTAGCAAACCCACAGATGGGATTCATTTCCACACTGTTCAAAAAACGTAAACGATACAAGGACATTAAAGAGCATTAAACTACTTGATGACATTTTGGTCACATTAATGAAAAGTGGCATTTATAAACTACTACAAAATGGTGGGGGCTGGGGGAAGAGAAGGGAAAGAGAGGAAAGAAGAAGTGAGGAGTGGAAAAGGAATTAAAATCAATTAAAAAAAAATAAATCCCAAAGTGACCTAGACAGTCTCTGGACATCATCAAAGAAATTATGACCTTAAAATGAAATAAAACCCAGAGTGAAATTTTCCCTAGATGCATGTCTGTGCTGTTGCTCGGGTGCAAAGTCAGCACCCAGGGACCATGAGAAGGAAGTTTAATGTCTATTTAGGGCTAGATTTGTATCTGTTCACTCGTAGTGGTTAGTAGTTTCCTACTTAAGGCATCCCATTGAAGGGTATAAAAATCCAGCCTCACTATTTAGTCCCACTCAGCTCAGGCCTAATCTGGCATTCAGTCACTTACATGAAAGTATATCCTATGTCATCTATGAGCATTAGGTCACACTACAGACTATAAAGCTACAAGCAACTCCAACATGCAGTTCAAGAGGGTAAGAGCTAATGGCAAAAAAGCATTTGGCTGTAGAAATTCCTGAGATCTGTTTCTACCACTTGTACAACCTGTTTGGCACACTCAGATAAGGATTGGAACCCATCTGGGTATACGGGTTAAACAGTTGCTGGTTCATCTGCTAGAGCAGCAGAGGCCTTGGAGCTGGCTGCACCAGGATGCCAGCCTTTCTGGGAAGAAGGGCAGACAGGAGACATGCTGTGCTGGCTACACCACTGCCACTAGCAGCCGCAGCATATTTTTTTCCAGTGTTCATGGTTACATTAATTGTTAATGACAAAGGCAACCTTCACTCTGTGTGGTTTCCTGCCCATATTTGGATCCTTTACAAGGCCCCCCTTTTTCTTCCTCTCCTCCCCCTTCCATCATCCCTTCCCTTTCTCTGATAGGAAATGCAACCCGAGATGTGCGAAAAAACAGTGTGCATATTGTCATTTAATTGGCCCCTTGCTCAGGCGCATCAGGCCTCAGCGCGTGTGCTGTAGGGTGTCTGCTCCACAACAGGAAAGAATAAACCCAGACTCAAATCATAGGAAATTCATCAAATATGCTTCTTAGAGTTCTGTCTTTCAAGGTCTGTTTCCCTGCCATATGATCTCTATAAACCAAATTACTGCTGGCCTGAGTACAAGACTGGAGGCGCCTGGGGCTAACGTATAATGAATGCCAAATGCATGTGACAATAGACTGATCATGGAGAAGAACTGAAAATTTTTTAAGTAGTTCTTTTATTTCATTTATAAAAAGCAAACTGACTACACTTAATACATTTAAAAGGAGCTAATCATTTCCCTGCAGTGCCAGACCTGCGTAACAAACTTTTTTATATCAGTCTCATTAAACAGCTAGAACACAAGATACTTTTGAATAAGGTTGAATAAAGTATAGAACAGAAAACAGATTAAAAATACCTCCTTTCATTTTGGGAGGAATGTATACATTATTGAATTAGTTCAACTTTTCCTTTTGCAATCCTTTACGCATAAAGATTCTACCCCTCAACTGCAACACAACAAGAGGGTAAACTTCTGCTGGGAATATAATCTCTCAAAACTGCTGAATTCTAAAAAAGAAAGCTGTTTAAAGGTTAGAGTGATGTAAGATGAATTATTTTTATTAATTTGTGCAATTAGCAGTCAACCAGAAATTTTCATCCCTGCATTGCCAATTATTCTAAATAACCTAACAAGTTCAAGTGTTGCTATAGCAGGATCATAGGAAATATGAAATTTCCAGAAGAAAATATATCGTAGTTTCTACTATAGACAGCGGGTAATTAATATTGCTTTTTAGGTTTTAGAAAATACTGCACTTAGAACTGCAAGTCAACTAGCGGACTGTCTATAACCTATGAGTGCTTCCATATTCTGACATCAGTAGCCTTAGAGTTACAAAAAAGTAATAATACATACATATTAATGGACCACATTTTTTCCTTTAGAGAGTATAATTTTTAAAAGGGCTAAGGCAGCAATAGCAGCTCCTCTAAAAACCCTAAATGCTATATTTGTTTTATATGAATAACAGTGCTCATATTAATTGTGAATGCTTTGTATATGCAAGTATTTGATAAATGAAGCCAAAGGAAAAAAAAAATATTGTCTTTTAAGTTGACATTTAAACAGACCCCAAGCATGTTGCTGTTCGAAGGTATGAAACTAGTTAAATACAAGATTATTTTAACCACATTTCAATGAGGAACATGAAATACGGTCCATGAGGTCATGCAATTCAGCAAAACATTTTTTTCATTTCCTTTTTTTTTTTCCTGGTTAAATAGAAACAAAAGTAAAATTGCCAGAATACTTCTTTAGTCATATTTTAATCAAAGTGCTTAAGAAAAGTGCCTGTAGCTAATAAACAGTTGCATCCCTAGGGCACTCTGTTGAAAGACTATAAAGAGACATTGGCCTACTCTTGAAAGCAGTAGCTGTGTTGGACACAGAAACACAGAAGAATGCTTAGGTCTCAGTCCTTCTTTTGTAAAGAAGGAAAAAAAATTAAGTGGTCATTTACTGCTGAGCAGAACCAAAGTAATAGGCTACTCTTGTGCGAGTGTAGCAGTGCCTTGAAATTAGACAACAGCTTGTCATAGGGAAATTAAAAAAAAAATAGATTAGTTCTGAAAAATAGGCTTCAGTAACTCAAAGACCATCACCTCCAACAAATGTCTTTTTGTTAGATAACCTAATCCTGCAAGGCTTTATTAAGCTTCTCCTTATTCTACTTGGAACTCCTTGAAATACAGTCTATGCCTGCTTTTCTAGAAGCTCACGGAAGGATGTGCAAAGTCATTTAAGAAAGAAACTTGAAGCAGTAGGGTTTGTAGGCTCAAATGAAGGTTGGTACCCAGTTGTAATATATACTGTCTGAACACATTGTGGAAAGAAACTCCAATCTGAAGATGTTTCAGTGGCAAAGCAAAGAAAGTAAAAGATACCAAGGAACCTAAAAGTGAGAGAAAGAACTAGAACGTCCTGTGCATCAGATGACTGGCACTTCTGGGAACAGGCTCTAGATTTCCTGAATCCTTGTCTGCCGCTGTTGTTAACATCTGGCAAACAATGGGGGTTTGGGAGGGGCTATATTTGGATTCTTTAAAAGAAAAAAAGGAAAAAAGCTCACATAGTTAATAAGATAGATGCTTGATATGACCATATAAAGAAATTATGTTTTCATTAAAAGGACTCAAAACATTCACAACTGTACACATTTTATTTAATAGAAAACAAGGAAATTTAATTCCTGTTTTAAGTGTATAAAGGGCTGCAATGTTAAATCTTAGTCATAATCTCATCCCATATAATATAAGAAATAATTTTATCATTGCTAATACATAATAATGCATCATAGCAATAATAATAGCATATTAATGAAGAGTAACTATTGTTAAAATTTAGCTTTTAACAAAATTATAAAAATACTTTAAAAGCAGCTACCATGCATCAGCATTTTAATGGCAACCATTGAAAAATAACTTTTATATAGGCTCATTCTGGAAATTCATGATCCACAGATGATTGAGAAAGGAAAATCCAAGCCTGCTTACAGTGCAAGAAGCGTGGAAGTTAGAGAGTTACACACATGCAAAAATCCAAATGAGTCAACAAATACTGTGAGAACGCCAAAAAAATAGTTTAGTTGAACATGTGTGCTTGTGTTTATGCAAGCCTTTCAGAGAATGTTTTTCATAAAAGAGATGTAACACTGTTAAACGCTCAGTCACTCTGTTTCTGGGGATATGTATTGGCTGCACTATGATCATGACTTAAGACTGCTACTGAAGGAGGAAATAATTCTCTCCTGAGGCAGTTCTGATTTAAATCTCTTATTAGGGTGTTTTATGCTACTTTTTTTCTCTCCTTTTTTGGCATTGTTTGGCACGCGTGGCATCCATCAATTTCTTGCTGCACATTTTGCAGGCAAAAATCAATAGATAGAGGCATAGTATTGCAGCTGCAGGACAAATGCATGAAAAAAATAAATTCTTAGAATCCGAACTATGCAGAAAAAGTATTAGAAAGAAGCTATAACAAATCATTAGTGTAAACATCAATAAAATCCATGGGTCATCATAAGAACTTTTGATAAAAAACGATAGCATGTAAATTTGGTAATTCATATTGTGATGGGCTGAAGAAGAAGAAACAGGATTTTATTATGTACTACTGAATGTTCAGTGGGTTTCAGGATGCTTTACATCATTGGAGTCATTCCATGTTATTATAATTATAATAGTATAATATAATATAATACAATATAAAATTATTTAGAATTTCTCAGGAAGAAGGAATCTCTTTTTAATTTTATCCACTGCTTTTAACATCCACTTTTTTTCCCCCTTGAACAATTGCCCTTTAAAAGCATTCAGTATGAACTGATGCTTCTACTCATCATCTATTCTTCAGAGCATACAGTGAGTATTCCTAATGAAATTGCCACTGCTCATGAAATCCTTCACTGAATTCGGGAATAATTAAATCCTTCAATGACGGATTTAATTCTTTCTCATTACAGGCATTTGAGCACCATAGACTTCTTTTTTTTTCTTGCAAGATCTAAGACAATGGGACAAATCCTGTTTCAAGTGTTCTTAACATATACTAATGAAAAACAAGAGATATGGCTTTATTCTTTACTTTGTGACAGGGATATGTACACAGCTTGAAAAGCTGAGAAGCAAAATTTACTCAGTTTACCTAATTGGTTATCATAATTCTTCAAATAACTTGTACCTAGAACAAGTAAAAACCGCTTTTCTGAAAAACACAATTCAAGTACACTAGTTAGTCATTAAGAAGTATGCACATCAACATCTCTATACGCAGCCTGCATCCAAGTGCTTTGTAAGTCAAATCCTCCAATGCCTAGCCCTGCACATGAAGAAAAGTAATTGTGCAATTGTCAAATTTTCCTTGTCTTGAATTTGAGAACCTTACCCATAAAGATAGCTCATCATAGCCTGTTAAGTCACTAAGACAAACTAGCTGTTTTATACAGAGGGTAAATCAGTTAGTGATTTCATAGCCATTTCACTTCCAAAAATGTCATATATGCAAGTGGGTGAGGCCACCCACATGGTCCAGTGTTGTGGTCTGGTTACTCTGTCGGAAAAAGCAGTATAAAGTCATTTTTTTGGCTCCTGTCAGTGCAGCCAGATGATTTCAATTTGTTAGGATTTCACTAGAGTGGTCAGCATTACTTTGACAAAGTTGTGCCAACAGACAACTCTTTCTGCAGCCTTAAGAATTTCAGTACACACTAGGACCAGGCAGAGGTACAGAGCTGCTATCTGCTTTACAATCTGTTACCCGCATGGCTTCTTAAATTTGGGTCCATTAGGTAGCCCCTGTATATGTAAGTGTTTATTACATGGCTTACACACAATAAACACTTTACTGAGCTCAAGTTTCTACTGTTGGAGTAGGGAGAGATTATGACAATAGCTGTACCTTAGGGAACCATATATTGAGTTCATTTTTAGAACAGTTCAGGCTCCTGAAATTTGCAGTAAGACATTAGGCAGACCTTGCCTATTAGTAGTCAAATCAGTAAGTGACAAAAAAATTTACGCTACAATTTTTATGCTTGTTTCTAAGTAATTTAAACTTCATATGTAAGCAATACCATAGAGGTCATTCTCTTTTTCAACTTATGTTTTGCAACCCTACCAATAAGGATAAAAAGTCCTTTGGATCATATAAGATTATCTGTTGACCACAAAAAAGTTTAAGTATTCAAAAGGTGCTCCTTGAATTCTCTGATGGTCTTTTATTATGCAGTATAAGAGAGGAAATAGTCTTGGCACTTCTTATGTTCCTGGTGTTCGGCAAGTTAATCATCAGCATGAGTCCAACCTCATATTGGCAAGAGTCTCATGTTCTCAGAATTTCCATCTACTAGTTTCTATTTCATTAGAGAGATGGTGTGTGGAGAATAAATGGCTTCTCTTTCTAGACATTCAGACTGTTGTATGGATCATCAGAGGAATTAAGTGTTTTAAAAGTGTTTGGGACCAAGACTGCAGTGCATAACATACAAGACACATTTCTTAGCTAAATATTGTGTGTACTTGGAAAAGCAAATACCATTGCTGATTAACTGATTAACTCATTACCTGAAACAAAATTTCCGGTTTTGGAACCAGACCATAAGAAGCAGATTACTACTTGGAATTGACAGCAAATGTTGTTGTTTTCACTTCCTCACCTCATCCTTCTACCTCCACCAAACATTTAAAGATGACACCTAAAGTGAGATGTTTCTACGACAAAGTGTAATACACAAATTGAGCACCTGGACAGAGACAAAGATCATTTCATGATACTCAATTTCCACAGCAGTCAGGGGACAAACTCGTCAACTAATAGCAACCCAACTTGTAGGCACACACATACTTTCCTGATTTTCACAAAATTTATGGGCTTCCTGTGCCAACTACGAGTTTATTTTTACAGAACCACTAAAGGCTTGGAACATTTTACAGACCTAACACTGAACTGATATTCTGCCTGAGTTAATAAAAGTCTGATGCATAATATAAATGGTTTTTAGTCCCCAATAACAACTTGACCTATTTAACAATAGGAAGCCAGGATCATCTCAATGCCTTTGCATGTGGACAATAAATAACCGAGATTACTATGAATTGACTGTTGTGTGCAGCTGCAGAAAGGACCAAGCAGATAGTACTTCTCCTTCTGACTCGCCAAATATCAAACTGAAGTCCAAATACTGTGCTAACAGGCAAAGCTATTATAGTGGTTCAGTCTTGTGAACAGTTATAAAGTGAAGTTTATGGACTCTATAGCTTCTGTGACATATTCCCAAAATTAACTGGGGAAACCACTGGTTTCAGGTTCTGAAATTCTGCCACTTTTAGGAGATACGCAAAGAACAAAAAACAAACCCACATCTTAAACAAATATGAGAAAATGATAGGCTACAATGTCAAAATATTCTTTCCAGCACTACAGAAAGCCACATAGAATAAACTATGCTTCTACCAAATAAATCAAAGACACAAAATCAGTATTATCCTTCATATACATGGAGAAACTAACAGATATACAGATCAAGTCACCCAAACATACAGGAAGTTCTTCTGAGCTGAAACTATAAATCTAAGCATACAAAACTGCAATAAACTGCTAAATTCTTTGCAGCCTCAAGAAATTCATGAAAGATCTTGAGTACCTCTTTGTTCACAAGAAGGCAAAAGTGTTCATCCTTTCTGAAGTCATTCAGCATTTATCTATGCTTACTGTGTTAAAACCATTCAGTAAAAAACGTAAATCGGTAGTCTGTTTATTTCAGATAGATTGACAAACTCAGCCTATGTTCCATGAACAGAAAAGATTTTCTAGCAAGTGTTTCATCTCACAAGAATTAAAGAGCTGCCAGCTGCATAGAAAACTTTGCTCAAAGAAATACCATTTTGGGATAACTTAAAATATCCTTATATCCTTTTCACCTCTTTATGTGTATTTAAAAGAGCAGCAACACACCAAATTTGAACTCTTAAAAGAAAAAGAAAAAAAAAAAAAGCCTGAACAATGTAATGTCTATATTTAGCATACTAGAAATTTCATGCCAAGATTTGGTCATTGGAATATTTGCTGCATACATACAACATACATGTTACATGTACAACAAATACGTAACAGCTGGCATTTTTGTGTTCCAGTGTCAAAACACGAAAAGTAAATGAGATACTTTTACACAAACTGAAAACATGTAATGCCTAATGGTAGTACATCTAGGCTTAGCCTAGGAAATTATCTAATTGCTGACGCAGGCTATTCTGCCATCTCATGAACACAGGACATCTTTGAAAGTACTGAACCCCAGCTATGTCAGCTAAACCTGCCTGATCTACTTTGTGATTGCAAGCCATTAGAACAGAGGACTTCACTTCTTTTTGTTCACAGGGGACAGAAATGTTTCATTTTTTAAAGGTCTATCCAACAGTTCCAGTATTCATACTAAGATAATTAGTTTTAGTTGCTATTAAATATCATTCTATTCAAAGAAGAATGGAACAAATATTTTTTCAAGTATCTAGTCTTGATCTAACAGTGCCTGGACTTGAAAAAGATGATGAAGGTGCTATACCAGTGTGTCTTTAACACAATATCTTGCAAAATACCTTCTTCTAAGCTTTTTATTTTTCTCTTCCATAGGATGGGGAAAGTATAGGCGCTGTCACCAAGGACTGAAGTAAGAGCATATCAGGCAGAAGAAACAGAATCTGGAAAAGCTGTGTTCAGATGGTAAACACAAGAGACTTCAAAACCAGCACAGACAGCACATTCATCACTAGGATGCAAAAAGAGAACCGATGAGGATGATTAACCTGTGATTTGTATCCAATAAATATATAGGTAATAACAGGATAAGAAATTATTGAAAGCATAAAGGAATTGAACCGAATATAAACAGACTTTAAGAAGAAGATAATCAGATGTTTAAAATTGCACCTTTGTTTAAAAGTTACAACAATGACCACAGGATAAGTTTTTAGCTTGTTTTCCAAGTTTTGTTTTGTTTTGCTTTTAAATTCAATTACACAGACTTCATTATCAGTACTGTATATTTGGAGCTGATTGAAAAAATTCTGTGTGATTTCTTGCCGGATACAAATCATATGCCTTGAATAAGGATTAGCTGGATAGCTCACAAGTCCCCTAGGGAAAATATGTTGTACAGACTACTCCTCGTAAGTGGGGATTAATATCAAATCCCACAGGAAGTCATGCATTGCAGTGTTTGTTTTCATTTTGTTTTATATTTACTGGCAGTTTACACTGTTCTTTCAGCTTGTGTTTAACAGACATTGCAGCATGACAGATTTTTCAGCACATGTAGCATCATGTTTCACATTTTGACCATCTGATAATCTTTACCTGATGCAATTGTTGTCCAGTGAGTTGTACAAAATCGAAGATGGTATGAACTCAGATTTACCACATGGAATATGTTCCTCTATAGAATTTTCTTACTTATAACATTTCCAAATTTAATACAGTATTGACATGGCAGCTGTTACCACTGCTTACCATTAAACTCAATAGTGATGTTCTCACCCTCAAGCAGATTTCACTCATTTTTCACTCATTAAAACTGAATATTTTCCCTGTATCTGTACACTCCCGATTGCTTTAGCTTAGTTTATGTTATTCTGACTAGGTCTAATTACTCCTTTATTACCTTTCTCTACATTTTCAGAACTCAGTTCTTCTCTGTCCCACCACCAGATCAGAAAACAATTTCTCGTCGATACAGCTGTGAGAAGGGAAGAATGTCATACAAAACAATGTTCAATACATCCCAACACTGATAGCACAAAATCATTTTCCTCTTTATAGCATTCAAACTGGAAGAACTGTTTGAGCCATCTAACCCGGTATTCTGTCATCAGCTAATTTTAGATACTTTTGTTGTTTGCATAAAGACAAATAAATCCAAAGGCAGGCAATTTACGCTAACAGTTTACTCTTCCTTCAGAACTTGAGTGTGATCTGCACCACCATAATCCAACTTCAGTTGGCCCTGCCTTGAGTAGAAAGGGAAAGAGGGTCCAAACTAGCTGACTTTAGAATGTTTCTTCCACTATTTTTTTTTCTATTATTCTATTTATTAACTACAACCTGCCTAATACCATAAACTGTATCTCTAATAATGAATTCTTGCTGATAGCTATAGCAAGATCTCGTTTATCTAGTGGAGATGGGTAAGAAGAGCCTGAAATAAGCACGGATGCATGCACCAGAGCACTTATTAGTGAGGTTAAATGAAAAGTCACCCATCACCCTACAGAGATTCTCAGGAAAGAGAGAAGGATGAAGTGATCATACTGCTGGCACTTTTCTCTGTACAATCTTTTGACATGGAAGCCTTTCTAATAAAGTGGCAGTAGGGAGTATAAGAGAAGAGCTGTTGTTAATTCACTACTGAGAAATACAGAGACTGTGAATGGATAGTACCAACTGCTTTACCTACTAATAAATGCCAATGCTGTAGACAAACCTTTCATCACACCATCTAAGGCTCAAAGTTTGTAGACTTACTAGTCTTATCTTTACAAATTACTCATATGCATTGTCATAACATTGTATACGCCATCCATGTGTGCACATACACTTATCATCTGAATTAAGTTTATTCTTATCATCTTTTCAGATTATCCTTAAAGAAATTTTCTTTCTCAATAAGTGGTCTTGGCCTGAAATATTAAAAAACTATTGATATCACTGCATTGTACAGGAGTCTGTTACTGCGTATTTGCTATATGTTGCACCTACAGTCTCTCCGGAAGAAAATCACGGAGAGATAGTATAAATTCAAATGCATTTATCTGATAAATGATGTTGCTTCATTACACAGAAACTGTCTTTGCATCAAAAACAGAAGTCTAGCTGTCCATCCAGCACTGCAACAACAAGCAAAAAACCTGTGCCTAGAAAGGTCAATTTCAGGACAAGATAGTGCATCTCCGTTAACTTAGTCTAAGTAGCATAGGCAAAGGAGGTAGAAGGCAGTGACAGACTCCAGCATATGCTCACATGTCATGACTTTGCACTGTAGTTGCCAGCACAAGCTAAACCTCACATTGCATGCAAAACATGGTAGAAACCTTAAAAAAATTCCTATTCAGTAAGATCATGTGTGAACCCTGCTTGCAGTGCTCTTCAGTACGTGACTGCTTGAAAACCTTTGTAATATTTTATTTAATAGTTATTAAATAAACTATTTAATAGTTTATCTTTTATTGTAATAGTTTTTATTGCAAATAATAATAAGAAATCCTTTATGATCACTGCAGTTGCTCATCTGTAGTCTTTCTCTCGTCAGTGTGGCAAACACCTATTAAATGCTTCAAGTGATATTGATTAAGCAAATTTAAGGGGATAAAGGAGGAAGGCAAGGAGGATGCAAAGGTAACACTGCACCCCTCTGAGCAGTGGTTTGCATCTGAAATATTAAACATTGCCTGTGGCCAGTGAGTGTTAGCATTACAGGAAAGCCACGTAACAGGCAGAGACAGTTCTTTTTTGTTCCTTGCAGGTTTGAAGTGGAGGTTGGCTTTTTAGTTGTTTTTTTCACAGTTGGATTTTCAGGTAGCAATTTTAAGCACAACAGTTTGTTAGGCGTCAGAAAACAACTGGAAACAGGGTTGAGAAATTACATCCATTCATCTATACGTTGTCAAAATATCTTGGTTTGATCCTGTAAAGACAGGTGACAAATATTCAAGCCCTGAAAGTCTTTATGAAGTAATCAGCATTTAATTTGTTCTGTTCAGATTTTAATTATATACCATGCGCCTTCTGAAGAGGATGCTACCAGAAGTATAGCTGTCAGATGGAAATTAATTTGCTAGTAGATGACCACATACTTAATGAATTATACATGAAACTTTGTCTCACAGTGACTGTTGCTAAAAGACTCTTTCATCATTCTTATGGTTAAACAAACCACAATAGTTTTTTAAATAAGTCTGATCAGCAGTAAGGAGACTATGATAAAGTGCTAAGAATGACTTCTAAGACAGTATTTGAGGCACATTTCATATTGATGCGTTTTGCTGCAATTTGGGTCATGTTCCTCTGCTCTTAGTTGTTAGCAGAATGATGAGCAGACCATTGCATTCACTTTCAAATACAACATTGATAGCTGGATTTACATTTCTTTTTAAGACTCAGCTTTTGCAAACAAGCCTTAGATTTCAGACATAATTCTGTTATTCAAATAGGAGAAGAGTTTGATAGCTATGCTAATCACTTTTATCTGAGAAAACATAACTAATAGCTTGGTTTACATTTGCCTGCATTTATGAGCATAATTTTAGCACATATTTTTATTGCACTATAAAACATAATACTGCATTAGTCCGCTCTTAAAAAAAAGTTACCTTAGAGTGATTTGCACTTAAACCTTCACACTACATTTAAATAACAGTATTATTTTTAAATTTTGACCTTTTAAAATCAACTCTTTTTAAAAAAATCTCATATAACAATCTTATGGGGCTATTTTATGTAGAGTTAATATTCAGTGAATGTATTTAAGGTACTCATAGCCTCATTGATCACAGAACTGTTTTGAGTCAGTTGTTCTCATTTATAAATAGGATTGAATTAACATAATTTGTTCTTACATAGCATCAAAAGAATCTCTTAAAGTTCTACATTGCTGTACACATTAACAAATTATGTGGAAAAAAAGAGGAATGATCCACACAATCTGGATCACTCACTGGAAACTGAACAGGAAATAATGCCTTATCTTTTAAGAGGGTTAGTTATTATTTTCAGTGGTTGCAATAAATAAAATACGCTCAAAAGAGATCCATTTTGTAGTGTTGTACTTAACGTGATAGCTAATAATGATACAGAAACTGTTTTCCAGGACATGACTATGTCAATTGACATAGTGTAGTGATTATCTATGCCAAGCTGGATTTTCATGCTGCTCACATTTTCTAGCTCATCAAAGGACTCTTCTACAAGTCCTACCACGTAAGATGAACTCAACCAGTCTTTCAGTCTTTACCTTTAAAAGTACAGTTTCTTGATCACATAATTTCCCAAGAATCTTTTTTTCTACCTTTTTTGTTGAAGAACGTAAAGTTCATAGCCTCATGGTTACGAAAAGAGGCCTTGAAAACACAACTAAAAGTCAGTTAACCAGCACAGAAGGGAGAAAGCCCATATAAAGCAGTGCATAAATAAATAGAAGTGCATAATTTTAAACTCATTCTATGACTTCTGGCATTCAAATCCAAATACCTGGAATGCTAAATCTTATTACAAACCTGTTACTGCTAATAACATCAAAACTATGCCAGGCAGACCTTGATTATGACAGAACAAGTTGAAAAGTGTTGAGCAGGACAGCACAAAACGAATAGTTTTCAGCAGTACGGAGGTGAAAGAACTAAAAGGTTTTGTCTCCCTATAGTAGCATGAGATTCTCTAAAAACTTAAATATAGTATAATGTAATTTTAGCAGTAATATGGATGTGTGTGATGTAAGAACTCCCTTTTGGTCCTTTCTTTTCCCTGATACACCTGCAGGAAGGGAGGAACCAATGTTCTTCATTCCACAAAACCAGCTGCAGAGCCCAGATAAACCGTTGGTGGAACAATGACTCTACAATGAAGAATTTCTTCTGCTACATAACAACACAGCATACAGATTTTGTCCTTATCCTCAACATTTTAGGCATAATTGTCATGGCATCCATGTAAATTTGATGTGAGAGGACACTGGGACTCAGTTACTGAGTGTGTACAAATTTGTTCATATAACCTCACATCTAATACTAGACATTAAGAATAAAACAGTAGTTTTTTCCTTCTGCGGTCAAACTGTGATGGTCAATAGGATTAATGACCTCAAGCACAAGGGCACCATTAAATCTTCCACCAGAGAAAAGGCATGATGAAAAAGCTAATGTCCAGAAGACGGGCTCACTTACAGATACTCACACCAAACCTTTTACATACATACAAACACACATCACAAAGATAATAAGGTGTTATAACACTGTATTTTTATTTTATTATACACATACACATTCCCTTTGAATTTCTGAAAATTCCCACACAAAAGAAGTTTTTCTACTTCAGAAAAACTTCAGTTTGAAGTCCACCTTTTCCCATCCATACAAAAAGGATTGACTGGATTTTGGGGAAGGTTTGTTGGCACCAGTGTGCACCTTCTTTTGAGTATTAGACAGGTTTTGTTCACTTACCACCCCAAAGAATTAATCCTGGAAAACACAGTATGGGAGTCACATACATCATCAGAAAGTCATGAAATTCCAGTTCAAGACTGATGTTCCAGTGTTAATTCATATCACTGTGTGCTCCATGAAATGGTATTGAGGGAATTACAGTGGGGGGGGGGGAACAGAAATGAGGGCAGAGTATCATCCTTAAATTTTAGCTCCCTAGCTATCTTTAACTTCAGCAAGTTTTGTACCAATTCCAAAGTCAACAAAAT
This sequence comes from Thinocorus orbignyianus, assembly GCA_013400375.1. Classification (NCBI taxonomy): domain Eukaryota; kingdom Metazoa; phylum Chordata; class Aves; order Ciconiiformes; family Thinocoridae; genus Thinocorus; species Thinocorus orbignyianus. Next base: position 440,280 of record VXBW01008039.1, on the reverse strand, counting down.
TGCACATGCTCTGTGCTGTGACTGACATTGCCTCTAATTGTCATTAAATATTAGCTTTATTTCCTTGAGCATTTTATTTGATTGAAGGATGAATTACTTGAAAAACAGAAATTATCATTCTGTCCAGTAAATCTTCAATGAACAATGCTTCTCAAAGCTACTCTCTTTCAGAACAATTGGCTTTTTAAAAATATCCACAATTACACATCTGAATTGGTTGCTGTTAATTAAGATATTTTCAATATTTATTACTAATGCAGGAATTCATACTTAAGGAGCAAGCCAGAACCAGCCTCACCAAGCAATATGAAAATAAAATTCATTAGCTATCACATGAGTGACACTATTTAGCACTGAAATGATGGGAGCTTGAGGTATGAGGTGGAGCAGAGAGCTTTTCTTTTGACCTGACAGAAATCACAAGCTTAGAAACACAGCTTGATGTTTGTAATGATTTCTTCAGCTAGTCTTTTAAAGGCACCACTTAACAGTTCCTGGATAAATTTATTACAAAAGAAAGACTTTTAATTTCTAGGTCCGAGTCTTAACATTGTCCTCTCTCTATCACTCTCAAATAGCTTTAACATAGGAACTTGTAATGGGCCAACACTTTACTGAAATGAGGATCACAAGCATGATAAATTAACTTAGTGCTGACTGATAATTGCAGAGGTCAAATGTCAGTGCCCCAAATCATTCAAGTTCCATACTCATTTTTACCTAAGAAAATAAAATTATTCTGTTCTATGAACACAAAAGGGGAGGTAGAAGGTTACAAAAGACTGCCAGCAAGATCACACAGAGTCTGTATGAGATCTGGGAGCAAAGCCTCAACTAAAGCAAAGATTCTAGAAACATAGTAATCTTTGAGGAGGTAGGGTTGTGCTACTGTCCATTTAATTTGTGTTTTTCCCCAAGTTATCTTGAAGATTCATTTTAGTGTATAATTTTTGTCAGTTAAAAGTGATAAGACTCTCTAAGATAATAAAAGCAGTATGCTTTCTGTCACTCTGATTTTCTCCTAGGCTCAATTTTGTAAGTGTGATCAAAACTTCCAGAAACTATGAACTTCAAAAATGTATGCGTTGCTAGAATTTGAACATAACAGCATGATATAATATCAACAGGATAATATCTAGCTAAATAGTTGTTCACTTGACAGTTAATAGTTCATTCATTTCTACAAGAACTAGGTTCATGTTCAGATGATGATGAAGCTTCCAGTCAGAGAAAAGTGAATACCAACTGGAGTATAATAAGAATGTAAGAAAATTAGAGAAAAAGGAAATTGGGAAAGCCATTTTGCCAATGACGGGCCATCTAATTATTTCCTAAATGGGAAAATGCTTTTCCTTTACCTGGTTGGCCACTGTGCACATTCAGCATGAAAAATGCTTCCTGACATCTGTTCTGAATTTTCATCTTACTTCCATGTATGCTCCTTTGTCCTGTCATTTGTGTCAGCTTGCAAACAACAACATGAAATGACAGGTTCTAATCACTTAAATATTGAAAATTGTCCTTTCTCTTTTTTCTTTTTTTTTTTTTTTAAGAAAGGTTTCAATAGCATACTGTTTCCTTTATCTCAGTTAAGTGTCTTCTAATTGCTGTCATGTCACAAAGTTCAGTAACACAGAACCAAACAGAGGTTTCTAACTGAGAAAATATGGGCTGCAAGACACAAAGAGTGAAACTCAGATTTCCAGATGGAAATCGGGCCCATTGGAAACACTGATTTCTCTCCCCTTTCCAGCAGACAAAACACTTTCTAGCATGAGTACTCATTTGTGGGTCTATCTTGCATTTCTAAAGTGTCCATTAGTATTATTACTATCACTCCTTTGGCACTGACACGGAGACTACATAGCCTGAAAAGAGGCTGAAAAAACAGCAGTACCTCAGGACAAGTCTCATGAGTTAAAGTCTTTCTGCATTAACTTCATACTAACACAGGCCAATGCCAGCAGGCAAAACAGCGACCCTTTCAAAAACCTCAGAGCTTCACTGTAGGATGTATGTGTCTGGTTTGATTCATATCCCTGGAAGAACCTAGAGAATGAAAGAAGATAACAGGATTATTTCCAGTGTTTTAAAGTAGGCAGGGTTCGTAATATCGGTCATTTCTATGGCAAGAAAATAAGGTTTGCAAAGTGGCCAATCAGTCTGTTTTGAAGACTCTCTTGAGCCCCTCTTGCTAGATGTTCCATGAAGACAGCAAGGCTCAAACATCTAGACCATCTTCCCAGGCTCAGGAAACTAGATCTGCAGTCCATGCTAATATATGGAAAATGGAAATCAATGGCCATATTCCCATATGAAAATGTGGTGGATTGACCCTGGCTGGGTGTCAGGTGCCTCCCAAAGCTTCTTTATCACTCCCCTCCTCAGCTGGGCATATGAGACAAAATATAACGAAAGGCTCATGGATTGAGACAAGGACAGGGAGATAACCCAGTCTTTACCATCATGGGCAAAACAGATGCAACTTGGGGAAATTATTTTAATTTATTACCAATAAAATCAGAGTAGGGTAATAAGAAATAAAAACAAATCTTGAAATAACTTCCTCCCCACCCCCTTTCTTCCTGGGCTCATCTTACCTCCTGATTTCTCTACCTCCTCCCTACCAGCAGCACAGGAGAACAGGGAAAGGGGTCTCCAGTCAGTTCAACACATGTTTCTGCCGCTCCTTGCTTCTTAGACGGAGGACTCCTCACACTCTTTCTCTCCTCCAGTGTGGAGCCTCTTTCACAGGAGATAATCCTCCACGAACTTCTCCACTGTGAGTCCTTCCCACAGGCTACAGTTTTTCATGAACTTCAGTCCTTCAGGAACAGGCTGCTCCAGCATGGGTCCTGCATGGAGTCACAAGTCCTGACAACAAGCCTACTCTAGCCACACACTACTCTCCCCACAGGTCCACAGGTGTCCAGAGAGTGTCTAGGAACCTGTTCCTGCATGAGTTGCTCATGGGGTCATGTCCTCCACAGGCTACAGGGAAATCTCTGCTCTGGTGCCTGCAATGCCTCTTCCCCCTTCCTTCTTCACTAACCTCCTTCACTGACACAGTCTTGCTTCTCTCTCTGGCCAAAGTTGCTCTTGTGCAGCAAATTTTCCCCCTTCTCTAAATACGTTATAACAGAAGTGCTACCATTGGTGCTGATCAGCTTGGCTTTGACCAACAGTGGGTCCATCTTGGAGCTGGCTGGCATTGGCTCTCTCAGCAGCTTCTAGCAACTTCTCACAGAGGCCACCTCTCTAGTTCCCCTCCTGCAAGCAAAACCTTGCCATGCAAACCCAATAAAGAAGACAAGGCTGAAATGACCAAGTATTTTTAGCGTACTGAGAGGCACGCAGGTCAGCTTGCTGTAGCGTTTCATCAAGAAACTCAAGATAAGCCTGCTGAACCTTGACTAAGGTCAGGGTTTGATTCTGCCTTTTCCCCTTCACAAAAAGGCTAAATAAACTTAGCACGAGACCTGGTGACGAGTACCCATTTCAGATAATCTACTTGTTTGCAAAGTAGTCATTAAAACATTTATATTGTTCTCTGATATGAGCCTATACACTGTATGCTATTTCCTAATCTCACAAATTAAGTCCACATAATCATCTCTAGGCCTGATTTAATGAAAAGTAAGTTTCACACACAGTTTATAAATTATCTTCTGGCCAGTAGCTGACAGCATCGTTATTTCACTTCCCACAAATGAGTTATGGGTATTTGGAAGGCTTTTTTGTTTTGTTTTTTTTAGTCTGTAAGAAAACCAATGCAACATTTGTACCTGAAGTTTGCATCTAGTATAACAATAGCTATCATTGTGCTGCTCTGAGAAGTGTATCTGAAGGAGGCTTAGAGTTCTTTCATCTTCTCCTTGCATCCAACATACAGTTGGAGAACTGTAAGTTGTAGACTTACAGTTGTTAGACTTAATGTTAGTCCCCATTCCTGAGGAAAGATTCGTGCTGACTGATAGTTTCACACTCATATAAAGTCCCAAAGATGTCCACAGAGCTTCATGGGCACATATCTCCCAGTTTGAGTTTATTACTGAAAAGGGTCATAGTGAGGGTTCCTGTCCTCTTCCAGAGGATTTCTACGATTTCCAGTAAGATAAGCAGTCAGACTTGAAGGTTTTCTGCAAGTTCAGAACTTACTACAATTTCAGGCCTGACAGAAATTAATTTATTCTTAAATGTCAGGTATAAAATGATCAGCACTGCAATTTGCAAAACTATTTCTGTTATTGCAGAGTTAACAAGATGCATTATAGAACTGTTGTTGCTGTAGCAATAGTCCTTACAGGTTCAATCAACAGCATTACATATTGGGCACAGCTGGAGGCCCCATCTGATGATCTGATCTACTGTGGTTAGATGTGTACTTTTTAAAATACATGAAGAAATTAAGATTCGAAGACTTGAAGGCTTTTTGGTTTGTTTCTTTTTAATACCTAGTAAAGGAGATCCTTTGGCAAGGGTTTGTGCAGCCGAAGCTGGTGATGCAGAAAGACATATGATCACAAAGCAAAGTAGGAACGTTAACTCATGAACTTATTTCCAAGAGCAGCTGAAGTGTGTCAAAATGTGTTCAGCAGGTTTTACCTAGACTGCCTGAACTACTTAGGTTGTACTAAAATCCACTGCAATTTCTGATTAGTAACAGAGAGAATATTTACTTAAATACATATTATTTCAACCCTTATTGTTAAACAGCATGGACAAAGCATAGCTTTGACCCATCTTTAAATGGAAATTTAGTTTGATCCAAAGTCTAATGAATCCAGAAAGTAATTTTTCACAAACCTGAGTTTTGGATCAGGCCCCATAAGGTGGCATTTTCTTTTTCTTCTTAATTGTATCATAGTTTTTGAATGATCTTTTGGTGGCTCATTCAGGAAGGAGTAATTTTTTAGCAGACGAAATGACAAGGGAAACAGTTTCATTGACTGCAACATCAACCTAAGTTTCTTGATGTAGGCTTCACCATTGTCATGAATTTACATGTTTATAGAGTACAGTCCCCAGAGAACAAAAATGAAAGGTGTCTAAGTTGCTGCTGAGCTAGGGCCTTAGTCATAAAAATAATACTGTGAAAAATTTAGTCTGTAGGCAACAATGAAAAGTTAATACAAATGGTCATTGACTTCATTATAGAACTCTTTGGCAACAGCTTTTCCAGACTCATGTTAAGCCTTGAGAGAGAAATGTTTCAGCACAGAACCACTTAATCATTTATATGAATGAAAATGAGTGCAAACAGAATGCTGAGATGGCTTTAAGATCACCTCTTTTTTCTTGTATGGAATACCCACTATAATTACATTTTGCTTGTCAGTTCATAAATTTTGCTTATTACAAAACGGGCATTATTGATTGCTTTTTAAAAGTACTAAAACTAAACTAAGAGCAGTAGATCTCTCAGCAAATTCAAAACATACTATCTTCCAAACTAATCACTGGTAAAGGGACTGTGGAAAAACTATCCAAGTTTATTGTAAGCCTAATGCAAAACATTGAAGTTACCATGAGTTTTAGGTTAGTAACTTGGCTTTGAGTTTAGCATGTTTTAAGCCACAATGAAAAAAAGATAAACTTATTTGGCAAAGCTAGACACTTCTAAAGCCAACATCCTGTAATTGTTTCCTCATTTGGCCTGGCAGCTTAAACAAGAAAAAACAAATGGAAAAATAAAAGGAAAAGAAAGAAAGAAAGAAAAAGGACAAGAAAAAAGAAGACAGAGGAAAAGGAGAGGGGGAAGAAAACAGAAAAGTGACAAAACATTTTGAGAAAGAAAGAAATGGAAAGGAATAAAGAATTCAAGGCACTTGTCTCATTTGTAATAAACGAATATATAAATGACCTATTTGTTCCTTTTGTTCCTCTCCACAAAATTAAATGAAAGAAACTCACTAGCATTATGAACCTGAATTTAAAATTTTACTGGTTTGAATTAGTACAAACAGTGGATCTTCTAATACAGTTGACCCTAGCAATGGAGAAGAGCCAAAGTGATAGCAGGCAGCACAAGAGGACTTAGTCTCTTTGGGATCAGTTGATTAAACATATCTAAGTGAGATTAATACATACTGGGAATATCCTTATTTAGAACGAGTAAGAAATAAAAGCAATCCTAAGGGATTTAGAGCTGCCATTCTCATTAAAATTAGCGCAGAGGCTGACAACAACAAATAGTTATAGGAGAGGAGGGGAAATCTTACAATGAGGAAATTAATGATGTTTCTTGTTGGATTAAATCTAAACAATCTCTGAGCATACTCAGACTTTTACTTCTTTTACAGCTGTATTGTTCCCAGTCCCAAACCAATACAGAAAAAAACTCATGAGGTAGCTACTGATCTGGCTAGGAAACAATATCCTATTCAGAGTTACTATCTGTTCTAAGTATCAAGCAACAAAATTAACTGTCCTCTGTAAAGAGGGGGGAATAAAACACATTTATGTCAATGTCAAGCCAGGAAAGCAATTTTGTATTAACCTAAGAAGTTAACAAAATAGAATACATAAAAGTATTTTTAAAGCGGAAATAATTTAAGAACCTTCTAAATATCTTAACAGTGCACTTGGCTACACTTAGATTTAGGAAGCAATATTTTACGTGCAGCAGTAGATTTTTTTACAGCTTTAAATCCAAAAGGAAGGGCTGTACTCCATCAAGAAATGACAACAGCAAACTTATTGCCACTGTGGAAGTACCAAATGAAATTCAGCAGTATTCAGAAAATGGCCAGATAATAAGACTCTGACTCAACAGGTTCATTGAGGGCAGCTGTGTTCAGAACAGTTGCATTTATGAGACATTGACACACAGTCCCAGTGTCAGCTGAGTGACAGCTGGAAAAGCCTTCGGCCACCAAGCTTTGAGAGACACAAGAGCAAATTTTATGCAATTATCTGTGAAACCTACTACCAGAGCAAAATACATGCAGAATGCCTTTGGAGCACCAGTCAGGAAAAAAAAAGACAAAAGAAGAAAGGACAGGGAAAAAAGGAAAATTGGGCTCACATTACTGTCCTTTGCACTGTTGTGGTGATCTAAATAGACTACCAAGGTACTCTTATGAGGGAACGGATAACTTCGTCATAAAAGTAGATGATCTGCTGATACACCAGAATTAGAAATAAACTCTCCATGTTTTCCATGTTAGCAATTCAAGAACAGAAAATTGCTAATATGTAACCTAGTAAGAAGCTCTAATTTTCCTCAAGATACACCCTAAGTTACGGGCCTAGACTGAGAATAAAGACTGCCCTAGAAATAAACAGCAGGAATATGTTAGGAAGCAGTTCCAGGCCACCTTCTTTGTGGATTGTGCACCTGAGTTTCCTTTCCCTGCCAACTACAGCACAGGGGACAGGAACTCACATTTACCCAGAAAGCTCAAGTGTCTGGAGATCTGTGCTTCCTTTTGCCTCTGACTCAGCACCCACCCTCAAGGGGACAGTGGTGGAAGAATGGGGGAAATCAATATTCTCAGCTACTCAGTTTTGTTCACTGCAAAGGCCCTTTAGCTACAGAGTGACAGCAGAAGCAAACTGGAAATATAACTAGCTTTTTATGTGCTCTGGGGCACCAAACTAGAGCAAAGAGTTGACAGACCATTGGGTTATCTGCTGAGTTACCTCTTGACAAACTGTATGGGTCAGATTCATTGATAAGCTGTTGCTGCACATCGCTGGAATGTAGCCTGCCCTTGGGCCAGCGTTCTGGCTGAAGAATACATTAGGTAAGGTTGTTGTCCAAACTGGTAGTTCTAGTTTTCATACAAATGAATATTTTCTATTATTTCACATGATTTCTACTAGTCTCACAGTTATGATACACGGCCAGGTCATTGCCGTCTCATTGTCTATTAATATTGTTAAATAACCTTTCCTTAAAAACTTGTGTATACCAGCATAGCAGACTTAGAGGTCTGTACATGCTCCAAAGACTTGCACCAACATCTTAACTACTATTTGCTATTCTCCAGCCATCCGGTGCCATTCATAGGTGCACTAAAAGCCCTTGAAACCAGACTTGTAGATTTATTTCTTTCAATGTTCTACACTGAAGAGTATCTAGTTCTCCCAGACTAAACAACTTCAGGTCTTTCTATTTTGTTCCATCTTGGCTAAGTTTATTTCCTTTTCTGTACTATTTTTCCCTAGTCGTTTTTCCTTTATATCTGTTATTTAAAAGTTTCCTTCTAATAAGAAGGAAGCTTTATCCCAACTTAATAAATCCAATCCTAAATAGGGTATGATATTAGATTGCATTACTGTAGGAATTTCTGATAATCGTGCAGCCATTAATTACATTTTGCAAAATGTTACCTAAAAGAATTGTGTAAGCTACCAGAAGAGGCATGAAGCAACTTTGCTGCAAACAATAAGAAAAACTCCACAAGATCTTTTGTCTTCTTGAGCATCACCTGCCAATAGAACAAGCTCCTCTGTGATTCAGGTAAATGAAGCTTTGACTGTCAACACCACAAGGAGCTACACCATCCAACAAATGCATCATAACAGCAGTAGTTCCCTGGTTACGTTTTACTTAAGTACATCTATGTATCAGACATCACGTGCCTACAGCTACCACACTGCATAACTATGCTCAAGTCAATGTTCTGGGATGCTCTAGGTAACCTATATTTGTAATGTTTTTAGTTACTCAAAATACAGCAGAAGGGTGTGGTTTTTCACTTGAGGACAATATAGGATTATACAGTGTGTACAGAGATTAATCTTGTTACACCTTCATTATTACTAGCTTGGTTAAAATAGAGTATATTCATACAGATAAATATTCATACAGAAGTTACATTGTTAACAAAGATCCTCTGTTCTTTAACTGTAATGAATCCCTAAAACATTATGAATGTCAGCCACAACCTCTTCCACAACACTTTTCCAATACACATTTATGTTTTATATGCTATTTTGTATTTCAATAGCAAGAATTAATAGCATCAGCTATATTTAATTATAAAGCTGATAACCCCAGAGGACTTGTCTGTGCAAAATTTTACCTCGTAAGTAAATCCCACAAAGTGTATCAAGGAAAGAAATACCAGGTCACACTAATATTTTTATTAACTGACCAAAAAAAAAGTCCAAATATTTGATGGAAAAAAGCCCAAATGCTTGAAACTAACTCCTTTCAAAAAAGCACAGATCCACCTTCTCCACCTTGGGGATCTTCTTGATAAAGAAGTCTATTCTTAATTGAGAAGGTAGCTGACTATATGAAAATCTAGGCACTGGCCTCTGGACAAGAAGAATGAAACATACAGGAATTTTTTAAATCTGTGGGGTTTTATCACTGAGCTCTGAAGTCAAAGATGGAAATCCTGTTCTTCAAAAAGGTAGAATACAGACAAGAAAAAACAATAGCAAATATCATGCTGGAAAGAGAGTGTGATATCATCAAGCTGTCTAAGGTAGCTTGTAGAATTTCCCATGGAACAGGATCAAATGCTAAGACTTAAGGCATTTTGTAAAAAATCTATGGTAACTCCTAAGTGGAACTAAAAATCCAGCAAATAACCTGATGAGAAAGGGAGTCAGCTTAGTAGTAACGGCAACTCTGTTACCCTGCTAGTAAAATAGAAATACCTTACAAGGAAAAAGAAAAATCTTACCAGAGTGTATATTTTGTCAGTTTGCTACAACACTTTGAAGCGGTCAGGCTACTCTGCTGGAAGATGATGTCCAACTGGAAAGGAATCACAATGCTCAAGCATGACAAAACTGCTTAACTTTCTGGGAAGATAATGGTCTTGCTATTTTAGGGAGTGTTGAACTGAATTCCCTTAAACTGGAATGTAATAAATAAGATCTTTTCTAATTCATGGTTCCAGAATAGGCTCTGCTTGGAACAGAACACAGGGATAACAGGGCTCAGTTCTCAGGCTGGTGAAAGGCTGTTCCGGTTGACAGATTATGTTAACAGCTTCTGTGCTGGGAGTCTGGCAAAATGCTTCAGGGAAACTGTCTCTTTGCTTTCATTCATATTTTATGTATATTATACATATACACAGAGAAGGCTGCATGTATTAGTCTGTAATTTTCTGTCACAATCATGGTCATCACACTATGTATGTGAGTAATCGTAGCTAAGAAGGCATATTTCAGATCTTATTTAATAGTCTCCATTCTTATTTTCTCACAAGGAGATCTGAGGAACATTACCTTACAATACTAAGCAGTGTTCCCTCTCACACAGCAGATAGCACTTCCAGTGCAAATACATGTGCTTACAAGTTTAATGTTTAGCTGTCAGTAGGTACTCAAGCATGAAAAGTTAACATTTGCTTTCTATCAGGGTTCACGTGACCGTTGCTCTGTGGCTTGAGTGTTGGAGAAACGAGAGCACAGAAGGTGCTTGACACCAGAGTAATAAAGCTTTTAAATTTAAAGCCTTACAGATGTTTTGGCATCTCCCCAATATGATTTAAAGAAAATAACAACAAAAACAAGCAAATAGGCAGGTAGTTAACTAATTAGAAATGTTTTCCAGTTGCACCTCAGTTCAAAGTTTACTCATCTGGTAATTGACTAAGAGGCACAAATAGCTGGTGTTGCATACTGTGATACTGAGGGCATTGCTCAGGAGCAGTATCCCCTAGAAAATCCAGAAGAATCCAAGGCTCATTCTATAGTTATTTACAACAGTGAACTATCAGAGTATATAAAAACAACTGAGTGATCCAACATAGATTCAAAAGTTTCCTTCCATCATTCATGTATATATACCCAATGTCAATTCCAATCTCACATTTAAGCCACAGAAACCCAAAATAAATTCCCATATTGAACCAGCTTTCCTTTTCAATTGCTTAGAATTTTTTTATATTGCAAACTATTGAAAAAAGTTTTAACTTCTCAAACTGACTGTAAGAAGTTTACAAAGTTCCAAAATGTTAAAAATTCAAAAAGGCATTCCAGGTTAGACTGGCAGCCAAATATAAAATGCAGAACTGTGAACTGACTACAAATACTTAACTAGAAGTCTGAGAAGCTACAGTGAATAGAGTTACATAAACATTAGCTCAGTAGCAGTCAAAAAAAAAAAAAAAAAAGAAAGGTTAGGAGTGTTGGAGCTGGAAGAGTAGTGGTCAATACTTGAGGGACTATTGGCAGCAGGTTACAAGGAAGGTTCTTCAGGGACTACTACTACTTGGACAATATTATTTAACATCTTCATCAGCGATTAACTCTGAAACAAAACTCACCCTAGACAGCTTCAAAGATGACACCACACTGTGGGAAGCAGTTGATATGCTGCAAGGCAGGACTGCCATTCAGGAACACCTCAAAAAGCTCAAAGAACATGCAAACATGAGCCTCATGAAATTGAAAGACAATGCAAATCCTGTGAGAAACACTCCATGCAAAAATACAGGCTGGGAGCCATTAGACTAGAAATTAATTCTGCAGAAAGGGAATTGGGGGTCAGGTATAAATGAGTTCCTGTGGCAAAAAAGGTCAACTACCTACTAATCTGCATTAACAGGAATATAGCCAACAGGTCAAGGAAAGGTACTCAGCACTTGAGAGGCTACACCTGGCATACTGTGTCAAGAGAGATTAACACACTCCTGAAAGTCCAGAATAAGGGCCTTAATACAGTTAGGAGCTAGAGCAAATGACAGAGAGGCTGAAGGCACAGTATTTAGACAAAAGATAAGGGTGGGATTCAGTTGCAGTCTTCCATTACTCTAAAAACAGGTTACAGGGAAGACAGAATGAAACTCTTCCCAGAGCTAAAGGATGAGATGCAATAGTTACAAGTTGTAATAATGGAAATTAATATTAGATATGAAAAAAAATAATAATAATTCAGTGGTTGCAGTTAAGAACTGGAACAGACACCCAGAGTGCCTATGGAATCTATCTCAGGAAATTTTCAGAACTCACCAATATGAGACCCTCAACAACCTAATCGAACTTTGAAGTTATCCCAGCCTTGAGCAGGAGACTGGATTGGATTACTCCAGATGTCCTTTCCATCCTAAGTTTTTATTTCTATGAACGAACAGGAAAATACAAGTGACCACATTACCCCACCGTATAAATCCGTTATTTACTTATTCCTCAATTACAGTGTGCTGTTCGGCTCCCAATCTCAAAGACGATATTTTAGAACTAGAAAAAGTTTCTTCCATATTGAAAGTGACTGATTACATTAGGACTCTTTAGCCTGAAAGACAGAATGTTTATAAATAGTATGATAAGGTTACAATATCATGAGGGGCATGAAAAAAAGCAGATAGGAATAAATCCAATCTTTTTTCCCTAGTACGAGTACAAGGGATTACCAAACAAAACTAAAAATACCCCAAAGTTAAAAAAATCCAAACTGAAACAAAAGGTGGTTCTTCATACAATGGATTGTAGACCAGTTGAATGTTTTTCAAGTAAGGGCACACCAGCACATTATACTGCAAGTTACGAAACAAACACACAACATGAGCTGAAAAATAGAGGCTAGAAGGAAGCTGGGTTAGAAATAATATTTATATCTTTCCTGTTCTTATTCTATACTGGGGTTTATTACCACTGTTGAATAAAGGACACTAGACAAGATAGATTCTTGGCCTCAATCAGTGCTGTCATTCTTATAATAATGTCTTGCAAGCTTCCAAATCCTGTGTTGGCTATCCAGTCATGGCTCTGCAACTTTGGTGTTTTAGTCACCACTAGGAAGAATTATCTTCATGTGATGGCCAGACTCCTTTGAATTCCTTACGAGAGATCCAGTAACATACACACGAATGGCAGCTGGGTATCTCACAGAGAATCTAAGCTACTGTCACGGTTTAGCCTCTGCAGCAACAAAAGCGCCACGTGGCAGTCCGTGAGCTCCGCCCCCCAGCGGTGTGGAGAGGAGAAAAGGCAGACTTGTGGGTTGAGATAAAAACTGTTTACCAGAACAACAGGTATTGCAGGGAAACAGTAACACAGATGGAGAATACAAACATGAGTATAGTACCGACCGCACTGCGCGCCGCGCCGCCCCGACCCAACCGCCACCGATGCCGCTGAGACGCACCCCAGCGCCGCCCGTCCATATATACGCCTACGCCGTGACATCGCCACGCCCACTCCCGGTTGTGGCCCCTCCCCTCCCCGGCCAGCTCCCTGCTGCCCCTGGGCCTGACGCACATGGGGTGGAATAGCTGTGCCGGATAGAGACAGAGGAGAATCAGCCCCGTCCCTGCTGGAAAGCAGGACAGATACATGTACAAAATAGTATCAGTGTAGTATAGTACCAGTGTGCTATAGTATCAATAGTACCAAAATAGGTACCACATTCTGAGATATTAGACCATATCATTTATTTAGATAAATATTTTTATATGACAGAAGTACATATAGAAAATGTGAAACACCAGAAGATGCAGCCATGTGAAGAAGTTTGATAAAGATAGGCTGATTTATATGAGACAGATCTAGCTGAGACATGGTTTAAATCAATAAACACACCATTGATTTATAGTAGATGCTCTGCCACAGAAGTAAAAATTACAATAGACTGTGTACCCAACAAACCTTGTAAATAGGCAGATGATGAAACACATGAAGCAAGTCAAAACAATCACACAAAACACTGAATGTATGCAAAAGAAGAGCGCACATCAGTGGTGTTAATGTACAACTGTTGCTACTTTTATTTTACATTATAGTGTGATCAGGCAAAGTTGTTTGTTATAGATGAATAGAGTTGATTATCGCTGATTACAGATTCACTAATTAACTCAGTTTTATTTGTTCCAAAACTCTATTAATAATCAATTCCAAAAAAAAATGGGCAGCCATGTGCAATTTGACATAGGAAAACATAGCAGTCCCTTCAGAGAATAATGAAGAGACAGGGGGAAAAAAAACAACAAACAAACACCAACCAAACAAGAAAAACAAACATTTGGCAGAGAACACATGTACCTAAAATAGGCACTTTTCAATCCAAGCAGATTGCTAATCACCTCAACCATCCTGGCAATTTAGACAATAAGGACTTAGAGTTCAGCCCATAAAACACTGTTTAAATGAGAGGTGCAAAATTTTGCCAGAGTTCTTTTATGTATAAGCCAGGGAGGCTGTACTTGTGCTTTACAGGAAAAAAAAATTAAAAACTTGCCCAGATGTATACTTTTCTGGTGTAAGTGAGTAAAAGTTAACATTGAGAATCAGTCATAAGTCTGGAATCACCTTTCCTTTATCCGTAAAAGGACTGACAACATAGGCACAGTTGAGTTTAAACAGGGAGTGATTACTTTGCTGTTACATGGTAGGTTTATGCCAGCATTTACTTTTCAAACACTCATGAGCCAGAGACTTACAGTAGAGCCATAAACATTCTCTCTAACCTGAGACTAGGCTCTATCTTGAGATCTTATCTCTTTCACCATTTCTAGACAAACACACACACAAACTGTTCAGTTGTGCATGTCTGAAGAGAAAAAGAAGTTTGTTGCACTGAAAAGCTTTAAAAGATTTTTATCTTGGAAAAAAGAGTAGTCCTGGCATGAAAAAAGGCCCTTGGCAGCCATTGGCAAGACATTAGCCCACAGTCTGCTCTCCTATCGGTTAGCATTTCCAAAGAAAAGCAAACAAACTAGCTAAGCTACTGAGATTTCTATAATCATAGTAACATTTTCCTCTCAAATCTTCCAGGGTGATTTCACAACCCAGGGTAGACATGGTAATTTATCACTCTCAAAAATTACTTTAAAAAAAAAAAAAAAAAAACAAAGAAAAAAAAAAAACAAAACCAAAACAAAACAACAAAAACAACTGTCTGTGCAGAGATGTGCATGAACACTCATTTCCACTCTACCAAACCTAGGTATTTTGTCTCAGATTTTAGTAAATCAAATAAGGTTTAACCTAGTGTTCATGACAGAAGAAGTTCTGAGCCAAATATAAGTTGAATAAGCTGATCTTGTAAAGATCCTTGAAGTAAGTAAATACAAGGAAGCAAATAGCAATGATTTAACTGTATATTTACCGCACGCTATCTCGATTTGCTTTTCACACTAGTTTGACTCAGGTGTAACTCTAGGTTCTGCAACAGATCTGCATTAGGCCTTGTGAAGTCAACTCTGCTTCCGCAGTACCCTTTCATTTTACAGGGTATTACATGGAAGAAACAAAACATAATGAACTAAAACACCACGCAAAGTCTTCTCATCTCTCAAACACTTACGGAACCATGTTCTCATCCGACAATTTCTATTTAAAGTATTTATTCTTTAATAAAATCACATCAAAATAAAAGAAGTTACACAAGAGACAGTAAGCAGTGAATGCAGCTGATGGTAAGGTATTAATGAGACACAAGGCTAAAGAATCTCACTAAATAAACAGCAAGAGTGAGATCCAATGCACAGTGAACTTAATGGGTAAAATCATGTGGAAGAAAAGGAAGGTACAGAAACCTATGTCTACTGGATGATTTACTAAGTTACCTCTAGTAATTAAGGTAACTTCGGGTACGGAACACACTGCTTGTACGTACAAGAGACGTCACTAAATCTCTCCTCCATAAACTATGACCCTTCATTCACTTTCTTCATTCACAGCTGAGAAGAAAATTAATTATTAGGCAAGAGAACATAAGTCCCCTACACTCTGCTTGTTATACCATTGTCCTTAATGTATAGGATCTTGGGGTCTGGAGAAAGATCTTTGAAATCATCTAACCCATCCACTTTCTTAGGATCAACTAACTATGTAGGCACTTTACTCTATAGGACCGTATTATCTGGCACCTTGGAAGATTAAAGACTTTTTGTCGGATGTTGCTTTTCCCCTTCAGATGTAGAAGAGTGAGGCAAAATAACACAGAGGATGGAAGATGACGATAGATGCTCTGGGTTGACTAGAAAAACATAACAGAAAACACAAAAACAAAGTGAAGGCATATGTAGTAAAGAGGTGAGGAACAGGTGCTCTAAAACATTTCCCCTTCATCTCCAACTGCTATCCTGTAAACCACTCAAATTCATTTATGTTCTTTAGAAGAGCAACAAGAAGTTCTGCAGGTTCTGAAATTCCTATAGAAGGAAGCCCAAGTATCTTCTTTGCAAAATAGATGCAGAATAACTCCTGTTTTAATGAAGACCAATGTGGGCAGACCTTGAACTTTCCAGAAGGTGCTAGGAAAGACCCTTCTGCATCAAAATTAAATCAATCAAAATTACAGCAAGAAGCTTGGCTGAAGAAAACAGGAATCACTGCTTTCATTATCAGCATTATTCTGTGCTTTTTCACATGACAACACAGGACAGACGCCTATGTGACTTCCACTGGTTCATAACTTGCCAGCTTGAATCTTTTCCCCAACCTAGAGACACTAGTCTTTTTCAGTTTCACCCAGTGTTATTGTAATCCTGAGCAGTTGATGGTATGTCCAGCCAACACTGCAATTTCTGACAATCATTGGAAATTTTACAAGCAAACAGATGTGTCCAGATCCCAGTATAAATGGGCTCTGAATTTCATTCAGCCTCTACGAACTGTAATAAACAGTAGGAATGAATAGCAACAAACAACAAAACACTGCAGAGATTAAAGAGGAATCTTGAGATAGAAGGCAAATAGGTGCCAAATATCATTCAGATACCAAAGAAGAACTGGTGGTCCCTGTATGGATCAGAGCCTAACCATCCCTGAAATGCAGATGTCACAGAGTTGGAATGCAGCTGTTTAATTCAACAGAGAACAGTTTAAAACTGGAAAAGGGAAAGAACAGTGGACCATCAGTGACTGCAGGGCTATTCAGACAAGTAAATGTAATCACTTGTAAATCCAGCTGGAATACTAGGATGAAATACCTGTGTTTACAAAGAATGCCCCAGGATCCACATGGACAGATTCCGTTACAGACCGTGGTTCACATGTGTTCATCATCATACAGAATTGCAGTGAAAAAATGCAGACATAATTACTTACAACCACTCATTTCAGTGATCTAGATTACAAAA
The DNA here is from genome assembly GCA_013400375.1 of Thinocorus orbignyianus. Taxonomy (NCBI): domain Eukaryota; kingdom Metazoa; phylum Chordata; class Aves; order Ciconiiformes; family Thinocoridae; genus Thinocorus; species Thinocorus orbignyianus. The sequence goes on along the minus strand of VXBW01008039.1, from coordinate 423,286 downwards.
CATTTACCTAGAAAACTAATAACAATGCATGATCCTACGTGAAACGATTTATACAGAAGATTTTGTTCATCATTGTACCAATTGTCAAGGTTAGAATCTTACATCTTCCCTAGGTAATGTTTCCTTATACTTTGAGTTTGAAAGTTGCTGACAGAATATTCCATACAAGAGTTGGAAATTAAAGAATTGTAATTTTTTTTTATATTTGTATTAAAATAAATAAAAAAAAAAAACAAAAACAGCTTTACACTGTATTTGTCTGCCACGCTGCAGCAGAGGTAATGAGGACTGTCAAGTAAACCATCTGATTTCCTCCACCCTCAGTAATGGTTTATTACACATCCTTGTCTAGCATGAAATAATTCTGTGAAAAATAAACCGGGCATGAATCTTACTTGGGTTACAGAAAGGTCTGAATCATTTATAACTGAATTAATTGCTAGAAAGGCTTATGAGCAGCCAATTAGTAATATTTGTGTTTGGATCTGCCAGTTGGCCCAGAACTGAAAATGAATATTAGTTTTGACATAAAGACTACATCGTTCAGATCTAAAAAAAAAAAAAAAAAAAAAAAAAAAAAAAAAAAAAAAAAAAAAACAAACATTCAATCAAAATCAAGAATATCCTTGGGAATTACTGTCTTGAATGGAACATGCCTGATAACTGGCCAGATAATTATATTAGCCAAAACTGCCTAAGATATTTCCCAACTGCTCATTCAAAACTGATTCTGCATTCCTCATATAGCATCCTGAAGTGAGGATTTTTGGTTGCACTCTCTACAAAGTCCGGAAAAAGTGGGAGGAAACAATGATGTCACACATAAAAACAGTATAGATGCCAGCAAAGTGTTCATTCGTGTCCATGAGATTTCCACATGCCTTTTGAGGCAGAGTTTCAAGTTCGTTTGGATTATCTTGAGAACTATAAGTAAATTCTGCAAATCATCAGGTAACAAAAGCAGTATAGCAATATACTGCACATGATGTCTTGCAGAATCATCTTTTCAAAGACTATTAAGGAAAACACACATGTTCAGTCATCACTGTTTACAAGATGGAAACATGGGCTAGGATGTGGCTATACTATAGATAATGGCTTCTGGGGGACAGTGTCACTCTTTAGTTATTTCCTCTACATCCTATCCTGAAGCTGAATATAGCCTAGCAGAATGAGGCACCAGAGGAAATCTCGTAAGTTATGGAAAAGGAACTTTATTCTATGACTGAGCAAAGACTCGTCCCTGGGAACCTTGCATTTTCTTTGACTTGTCATCTTCCCACCACCCAAGTCTGACAAGACTCAGCCCAAAATTAAACATCAGAAGGGAAATAAAAAGATGGAGGAATACAGAAAGAAGATAGCACAAAATAAACGAGAAAGAATAAACATTGAGAAAAACATTCAGTATACTCAGAAACTTGTGTGTTAGGCAAACATCTCTTAAGGAACTATTCTGTAACTCCTGGTCAGAATACGTATTTTGTCAGTTATGGCAATTTCTAAATTTTTCTCTTAAAAAAAAATAAATAATTATATAACATGCAAAGGCACAATTCTGGGCTCTCCTCAGGCACTTGCACTTCTGGACTGTGTGTTTTTCTTCTTTCTTGAATTATTTTTAACAGTAAGCTATATTTTAAAAGTATTTTATGGTCTTTACTACAGACTGTGCTCTCTTTTAGGTTACAAACTTGAGAAGAAGTTGTATAGCCAAAGGGGTTTCTCAGAAATTCAGAGTAATATATTTTGCCCATGAAGAATGCATTCACACTTTCTTGAAGTATATTACCCCAAAATCCTATATAATTAGAGCATAAACTTTAATGTATTTGTACCGGTAAGGAATGCTAGAAAAGGAAGACAGTGAAACATTGTGTAATGCTTAAAGGGATATTTGAAAGCTTTTAAGTTAAGCATCATTTAAAACAGATTGTAATTAAGGATTTTTCTTTTTTTATTACATATTAAGGTCTCTAAGAGCATAACTTCCATAAATAGTCAAGAATAAACTACATTCAGACCTACATATAAGCACATTTCTTGGCACAGGCAAATGAAAATTGTGATTGCTGACATCTCTTTGAAGGAAGATTTTCCTTTTTTTTTTTTCATCCCAGCCCTTGTTTTATTTATATAGCTCTGCACACTTTTTTATTTTTAATTATCCTAAGGAAAAGAAGGGGTGGAGGGAAAGAGATCTTTGTTTTCCAACTGAGACAGTGAAATACATTCCAAAGCTGCTTTTGTTTTTAATTTACAGAAGCTCTCATGTCTAATCTACTAAGCCAACAAATAATCTGTTTGCCAGGTTTTACATGAGAGTCGTGAAAAGTGCATACGACTGCTGACTTTATTCTTTTTTAGGATACAGATTCATTCTCTGCCATAAACTTAAAAAGATCCTTTTGGACATCTTTTCACAATGAATTTATTTTTAGCTATGCATTTTCTTTCCCAAGAGTTATTTCATCTTCACCCAGTTAACTTGAGTATCTTTGGCTCTCTTTTCCTTAGTAAAAACAAAAGCAGTGCATTTGCCTATTTGCAAGATAAGACAGCCAAGTCTTCACCCTTGCTCATGAAAGCAGCTGTTTAAAAGCAAAAAGAAGGGTACTGAGAAATGTGATCCCCTCTGAAAAAAGGTACAAGCAGATGAGTGCTCCCATGTATTTCCATACATGGGAAAAATTACAATTTTCAACCTCCTGTTCTTTTAGAATAACCCCATATCCCACTCTTTCTAATATTTAGGGTGACTTTCAGCATTCAAAAACTTAATGTGTATCCTGAGATCCACCAAGAAATTCCATGACATTATGAGGGGAAAAATGGAGAAGTAGGCCAGCAACACAAAAATATAGTGTCTGTGCACTGCTGTAAATATCTTCCAAGAAATTCATGTATGTAGGCAAGGTGCAAACACTGTTTTGCAGTGAAATTTTTGGATAGTACGATCTACTGCAAGGAAATTTCTTCTGGTGTGGAAGAGTACGCTACCACATTTTATTTATTTCCCTCCTCTCCATTTTGGTACATCTCTCCTCCACTAGACAATTATAAATCTAGCACAGTAGTATCAATGAACTCAAAGGATGGAAAGAGCACTACTGAACTACCTGCCAGCTTCACCAAAATTGAATTTTTCTAGGATTTTCATAGGCAATGCCAGAGCTCAGAATGTATCGTGCCCTCGAAAAGTGCCCGTTTGTCCCTCTACTCTTTTTAAAGGATATGGGACTTGAACTACACTGAAGCTAATTACACAGCTGGTACAGTTCTAGTCTTAGCAATGGCCCATTTATTGATGTCTTAATTAAGGGAATTCAAACTGTACTTACATTGGAGAGAAAAGGGATCAGGATGAAAAAAAGTTGTAGGTAAAAATCTCTTCTGCTCCAAGATGTGTTACTCCACCCACAGGTACTAACAAATCCTTTCCTTTTCATGCATGTTTCCAGAGTATTGTGCTGAATGCTATGCAAATCCTGGCTGTATGGCTTTAGATTGACTGAAGCAAAGAAAAGGAACAAGAAAAGGCAAAAATACTTCAAACAGACATAAAAGAATGGCAGACACCACCTTTTTAATATACTAGACACGAACAAGAATGTGGGGGGAGTGCAGAAGTATTACTAACAATTTAACTGAACTCACTCTATTTTCTTTGTAAGTACATAAGAAGGATATTCAGAGTCACTGCCTTTGGGAAGTAGTCTGTAACTTACATCAATTAAATAAAGATATCTGTTGTCTACTGGCTGTAGGCAAAAGACTGGCCACAGTTCTTACTGCAGAGTTGTGGGTGTAGCCAAACACAGCACTCTTCAGTTCAAAACTAATAAACTGTTAGGTATTTTTTTTAAATTTCTTCAAAGATACACTAGTAAATAGAACTGCACAGACAGGTATAGATTTTAGATAAATTTCACAGCGAGCAGATGAAAATCTCACCATTTAATTTTATGGCAATGAAGTCTCATTTTGTTCAAGGGGCTTATTTCACCAAAGAGGTACTTTATTCATACTGAGTTATGTATTATTGTACAAGTCAACCTCCTCTCATGCTAGTTAGAAACTGAAGAGATATTCTGTGCTAGTGAGTTTCAGGATTTAGATTTTCATATATCTTTTAGCCATCATAACAGATGCAGATTTTCAAGTTTTGTTAACCAACCTCCTGCAAAATCAACCCACAACACAGAATTAGATATTTTTTCTTACATTGTCTACTTACACTAGGTTCCTAAATCCTTTTTACTCAAAGATATTTATAATCTGTATTCACTGGATCCTTCTGGCAGAACCATTAGTGCAGCTTCACAAAGTAACTCCTTCCTAAAACTTCTAGCACTCAAATACCTTTCTCAACTCTCTTGACTGAAATAAGGAGATGCAAATTCTTCATCAGATCCACATATTGACCTAGGATGTCATGGAATCCATGAGCTTAGGTATCCACATTCCTTCTCCTGTGTAGCTTACATCCACAGTAGAGCAGCATCAAATAATAGTGATGGCTCTGGCACAAAAAGAAATAACTGAAAATTCTCTTGATGAAGTAGAACTGTTGCTCAGTGTCCTGGTTTGAGGTAAAATGAACCATTTTGTTATTTTACAATTTTACTTTTTTAGCTAGGTCCCTTCTAACTAACTCCGAAATTAACAGCACATTGTTCAGAAAACTGTTCACTCTCACACTGATAAGACCTGATTATATCAAGGGATGTCATGCAGAGAGGTCCTTGCTTATACTTACTGCTATAAAAACTAAAGTCAGGTAATTTCGTTATTTGCCCAGTTGGAGGGTTGGAAGTAGAAAACCACAAAGGGATCACATATGCAGGGAGGAGTGGACAGGACAGGTCACCCAAAACTGACCAACAGGGTATTCCATCCCATCCATGTCATGGTCAGTATAAAAGATAAGGGATCAAAGGGTCAACCTCTTTCTTCCACAGCTGACGTCCAAGAAGGATCCTGTCTGTTCGTCTGCCTTTGATCCTGATCTGAGCGTTCTTGACTCCAGATCTGGAATCCAGATCCTGTCAATCATCAAGTCCTGTCTGGGACTTTTCCCCCATGCCTGCTGGTGACATGGGCATCGTCCTGGGACCTTGATATATTTTTGTATATACTGTATGTTTTTTTTTTCCTTTTTCTTTTTTTAAATTTTATTTCTATTCTTTATTTTTTTTTATTATTTATATTTTCATTAAAGTAGTTTTTTCTAAACTCCTAAATCTCCTTAATTTCTTCCTCTCTTTTTCTTGGTGGGGTGGGGGAGGAAATGGATATCATCTGTCTTTTCTGATTGGTGAGAACCATGACACTCAGGGAGAATGAAGCTATAGGTTTAAATACACGGCATTGCCACCACTTCCCATAAGTACTATTATCACTGAGAAAACTTGCCTTTGCCTTGTCCTGATACCCCTCCATTTCATTCTTCAGCAATGTAGCGTAGTAAAATTAGACAGAATGGTAACAAGAAGTTGGTTTGCAGAAAAAATTACTTTTCTATCATATGCTGCCAATGATGATGCATTTGCGTCCTTTGTTCAGTAACTCCCAGGTCACAATTACTTCCAAAGAGAGTTTAAGAAAATAATGCAGCCTCCACCCTACCACCTACCACTCCTGGTCAGGCTGTTGTGCCTTTCATTTAAATTTATGTTTTGGTTTTTTTTCATATCCTGCCTTTACATACCCCTTAAGGCATATGTCTTCCAAAGTGAGAACCACTCAAATATAGTTTGCATTACCCCACAGAACATTATAAAGAGGCAAAAAAATTGTCAAGCAAGGTGACAAGATTCACACCAAAAATCATTTTGTAAACTCTTCGAGATGTTGTCATAACAAACCCAGAGGAAGAATTCTGCTTCCTCAGCAACCAATAATGGAGAAGGTGACAGGAGAGCAGAAAGGGAAAATGAAGACTCCTACATACGCTTGGGATGGTTTTCACATCCTCAACTTTGTCAGTACTTAGGCTGTTAGATGATTTATGATCACTAGTCCATTGCCAGTGCAACCATTCACTTCAATTCTGCATGTTCCTTGATAGGTTAGTTACATTTTTACAGATGCTGTCATCACACTTTAACTGTAGTAATCCTCTGTTTGAATTGTGCTGTTACTATACTATGCTGCCAGCCAGTTCTACTGTACTGAAATGTCCAACATTGGTGAACAATGCAACTGCCTAAAATCAAGCCTAGAAAATAATTTCTTAAAATGTTTCTTAACTGAGCACTACTTTGTAGTGACTATTGGTAGAATCATAAAATGGATAGAGTTGGAAGGGACCTTAAAAATCATAAAGTTCCAACCCATGCACGTGCCATGCACAGGAACACCTCCCATAGACCGGATTGCTCAATGTCCCACGCAGACTGATCTTGAACTCTCCCAGGGATGGGGCGTCCACAACTTCTCCAAGCACCCTGTTCCAGTGCCTCACCACCCTCACAGTAATGGATTTGTTCCTAGTATCTAATCTAAATCTCTCCTCTTTCAGTTTAAAACCATTACCCCTCATCCTATTTCTGTACTCCCCCAAAAAGAGTCCCTTCCCACCTCTCCTGTAGGCCCCCTATAGTTACTGGAAGGATGCCATAAGGTCTCCCCAGAGCCTTCTCTTCTCCAGGCTCAACAATCCTAACTCTCTCAGCCTATCCTCATAGGAAAGGTGCTCCATCCCTCTAATCATTTTCATGGCCCTCCTCTGGAGCCATTCCAACAGGTCCATGTCCTTCCCGTGTTGGGGATTCCCAGCGGGATGCAGTACTCCAGATGGGATGTCACCAGAGCAGAGGGTCAGAATCACTTACCTCAACAGCTGGCCAAGCTTCTTTTGATGCAGCCCAGGATGCGGTTGGCTTTCTGGTCTGCAAGTGTACATTGCTAGGTCATGTGGAACTACTCGTCCACCAGCATCCCCAAGTCCTTCTCCTTAGGTCTGCCCTCAATCCATTCTCCACCCAACCAGTATTTGTGCCTGGGATTGCCATGACCCAGGTGCAGGACCTTGCACTTGGCCTGGTTGAACTTCACGAGGTTCTCACAGACCCACCTCTCAAGCCTGTCCAGGTCCCTCGGGATGCCATCCCTTCCTTCCAGCCTGGCGACCACACCACAAAGCTTCATGTCATTGGTAAACTAGCTGAGGGTGCACTCAATTCCACAGACCATGTCTCCAACAAAGATGTTAAACAGCACTGGTCCCATGACTGATGCCACTCATCACTGGTTTCCACTTGGACATTGAGCCACTGAGTGCAACCCTTTGAGTGCAACCATCTAGTCAGATTCTTACCCACCAAGTAGTTCATCCATCAAATCCATGTCTTTCTAAGTCAGAGACCAGGATGTCATGCAGAGTAGTGTCAAGTTCTTTGCTTAAGTCCAGCTAGATGATGTCTGTCATCTACCAATACTGTGACAACCTTGTAAAAGGCCACTAGATTTGTCAGGCATGACTTGCCCTTAGTGAAGCCATGCTGGCTGTCACCAATCACGCCCTTATTTTCCATGTGCCTTAGCAGAGATTCCAGGAAGATGTGCTCCATGATCTTGCTGGGCACAGAGGTGAGGCAGATCATGATGGAAAGAATGAGTACCCAACAAAGCACCAAATTGGGGTATGGATAGGTAAATGACTGCAAACTACAACTAAGATAGGTTAACAAATTTCTAAATACTAGATGAACTGTATAAACGGACCACTGTATAGTTCTGATTCACTGCTACTGCAAAGGAGATCACTAGATCGGTTGTTAGTTTGAATCATGACATTCTAATATATAATACCTCTGACCTTGGAATTACAGTAATTTATAAGCATGCACATGAACAATTAGCAGCAAGTCCCTAAGTCATAAAAGCCCAATTCCTTGTTCTCTAAATTTCTTCCCCTATTTGTTGTAAACCAGTGCTGTACTTTACACAAATAAACAGAAACATAATGTCGAATTTTCAACTGTAAGTTGGTATCCACAGCTATTAGTGGGACTAGATGAACAGTAGTGTTTCTGCTTGCAGGATGAGGCCAAGGGGGCACATGATTGCATCTGTGCTCAGGCCTAGTCTTCCCAGTTGTCCAGACCAATTTTTGTCCCAATGGACCTACCAGAACACAACGTAACTTCCTCCGTGCATCTGCACCAAATATACTTGGCAATAAGAATGCAGGTGTACAGGGGGACTGTGCATTACGTTGCATTCTGACTCCCAGTTAAACTGGGAATGGCTGTGTCCCAGAGCACAAACACAGCCAGCAGTATCTTGGAAAAAAACTAGCCAATATATTCAAGGTTTTGAGGTTTATTAACAGATGTGAGAGACTACCAGATCAGAATGAAAATTAACACATTCAGCAGTGGTCTACAGAAAATGAGGCAGGCACAGGAGATGGCAGATTACACAGTTTCTGTCAGTTACTTTTTTTACCATGACCTATTTCACTCAGAGATCCCAAACTTTGATTTAAGCCCTCACTGTGCTCAATAGTGTATTTTATTTCTACAGTGTCACTAACTGACAATGCTTAAATCAAACCAATCTCCTCCCACAAGTACTCACAAAAGTCCAAAACTATTTTGGAACAAGAAACCGGACACAAGAGCCTCAAGTTTAAGGAAGAGCTGTAATCAGGAAGGATAGTCTCATTCAGATTGCATCTAACATTTTAGCAGATAAAGTAAAAAGTGAGACAAAGTTGGCTGCAGCACTCAAGATTTTCCATCAGAAAGGATATTTGCCCCAGATTAGGAATTCAGTGCATACCCTCCCCTCCAATGAGTTATGAGAACAGAGTAGGACTCCCCTTTATCTCTGCCATCAATGCTCCTGCTAAATCAAGGTAATAGTTGTGTCACACGATGCAGCACACAATTACAGAAAGGGAAAGGATTACTGCACAGATTTCAGACTTTTCACTAGAAGCAGCCCACACGGATACATGCAGGAAGTACTCTAATCCCTGCACCCAGCTGCAGAATAGAGCATAGTGGGCATGGACACTTCTGTGTCTACTAGAGTGCAATCGAAAAAGAGCTGCACTACTGAGGTTAGACCAGAGAGGAGAGACTATCTTGGGAACCAATGATAACAAACATAAGCTAACCATAAAATTTACTACTACTTTTTATTTTTAACCATTTGTCCACTCTTCACTCAGGATATTCTTTAAAAATTCTTACTTCACATTTTTATTAGCTCAGATCAGAGTTTAGCGGTTGATCATGGTTTCACTTTTTTGAAACACAGATGTTACTATTTAGTGACTTATTAAGAAATATATTCTTAACATACTCACATACTTGTATAAAAATATGTTTATTCATAGCAATTAATATTTCAAAAATGTACAGTAGTTTGAAATCCTGTTTAAACCACAGAATGCATAGCATGTGGACAGTGGCAAGACAAACTCCTCCATGCTGCTCTCGTCTGTTTATCCTTTTCAAGCACTGGTTTTTCAACAAAGTTATAATGCAAGTGACAGTTCTGAGAAGCTCGTGGTTCTACACAACCTGTTAAACATTTGTATCATCAGCACAAAGCTACTAAGGATTCTGTTCTCGTACATGAAAATTCATCTTGGCCTAGCAAAAGAGACGTCCCATCTTGACTTGGACTGAAAATACTGAATTCTGAATATGAACAAAAGGCCATGAATTATTGCACTGAGTAACATCTAAGAGCCTAGAAAGTATGCAAATCAAACAGGTACTATATGACATATTGTAAGGCAGATAATGTAAGCTGAACAATATAAGGTGAAGAATTGGTTGGCTGATCACAAGTATTTTGTTCATTTTAAAATCAGAATTGTCCCTACCTTTTTAATGAAAATTTTAAGGGCATGATGCTCTGTGACACTTAATGGGAAACCGACTCTTTTTTTAGCTTGGATAAGAATGGCACTGCTGTGGAACCACTTTGTAGCCCATGTGAAAACATCTAAGTAAGGCACAGAAATCAGTCTTCCTGCTTTTAAACACTACTCTCATTAACAAAAGCATCTAGAGCTAGTCTGGTACTAGTATGATCTCCATAGGGAGATCATACTGCCTACATGGCACTAAGTAAATAATTCTGTAGCACATTTGTTTCAGAGCTGACAAAAAAACAAAAGAAAACATACACTTAAACCCCTCCTCCCTCACCCTCAGTTATCAACTGTTACCTGATCAGTGGTGCCATTACAATCACTCAGTAAAATAGTTCACTGGAAGGATTTTGCTTAAAGTAGCTGGGTTGAGATGGATGTGGGATACTTGGCTTTGTTATTTTCTTTAACTGAGGAGAGTTCACCAATCCAGTTTAGAGCATGGTCATACAGAGATGCATAAACACGTGGAAGAGGGCAGCACGCAGCAATTCTGGGGCATGAATTTAAGTCTGTTTTGACACTAAAGCAAGCCCATCAAGGAACTACACTTTCTACATACCCTAAGGAGTGGCTAAGGGGGTGTAGAAGCGGTTTGGATACTAAGAAAAAAAGAACATTGCATTTTTATAAGATCTATTCAATTAGCGCTTATTACACTTCACACAACAAACCAAAACATCCAGGACACTGCACTGAAGCCCATTCACTAACTTGACAGCATAACTAATAGCAGGACCCAAGTCTACACAATGAATGCATCTTCCAAAGTGCAGATAGGGAATGAAGTTTCTTGAAATAGGAGATAAAGCAAATGACAAAACCATTCTTGCAGGCAATCCCAGGTTCCTAGTGAGTAAAGAGATGAAACTCTAAATTACTCCTTAAGAAAGTGTTTTACCAGCTTCATACGTTGAGGATCTATTAATTATGTCCCTTGACTGCCTTGCTACAACACAACTCCAAGATCCTTACTTAGCACTACATACCCAAACTCACATTTCCTCTTGCCTCTCTAGCTCCATTATCATACCCATCATGTCTCCGAAGCAGGACCCTTTATCCTGTCCTTTCCTTTGACTTTGCTAATGTTGAAGACAAAGCCTGTGTTCTAGCTAGAAACTACTGCCTTGTTTCACACTAAATTCCTGCTTTGCTAGGTCTTGGAATGAAGATTAAAGACTGTGTGGTTATAACTGAAAGGTATGAAATCAAATGCCTTCAGACCAAGTACTTATTATTCAGTGGCCCTGACTACTAATTCCAGGAACTGTTTCCAAGCACACCTTAGTGATAACACGCTGAATTTCTCGGCTGGTGTGTGTGCATGAGAGATACTTCCCAGTCCCTCCATAACACACACACATACCTCCCTCGCATGTTCCTCCATCACATATTCGAGAAATAGAATCTGAATAGTAACCAAAGGATTTATATATTTAGTGGAGATTAAAGGCTGCATGTTCAAATAGGAACTAACTTTAGTGGGTTGGCCAAATTCTCCCTATAGTTGTTTTATTCTGGGAACCCCACAATGGAGGAAAGAATTCTTTTGATATTCACATCTCAAAGACCACACTTTTCTGAACATTTTCAATAGAAGATGATAGTGCTACTGCTTTATATAGAATGTGTATAAACCTACACATGCATATGCACAAACATACAGCATATACATATGTATATGTAGAACTATCTGTAGCAGAGAGGAGATCCTTTCATTTTGCCTTTTGTGATGCTCACTCCAGGAATCTATCCTTGATCTCGACAGAAGTGATGGCTCATAATGAATACTTTTCCAGCTTTCATGGTTGGTATTGAGGAAAAACCTGGGGGTAAGATTTGTTCACCATGGTTTTGTGCATTTCTTTTTTAAACATAGTTACTGTGCTGTTTGCCTCTAATAAACATATTTTTTTGTGTGTGTTTAAATATGTCATTGTTTCATGCCAAAAAAAACTCCAAACCAAACCAAACCAAAACAAAACAAAATAAAACCAAAATCCCCTAAATAAGTAAACTGTGCTTCTGCAAATAGAAAGGACCCTGGAAGGATAAATATATCGGGCCTAAGTCAAGAGATGTGCCATTGACTGTACTACAGATTAACTACACATGACATTTAATAAACCTCATTTTTCTTTCTGTGTAGGGAACTAAAGGGAGAGACAAGAAAATAATGGTAACTCTCAGGAAAGTCCTGACTCCTATGTAAAGTACTTGCATGGTCCTCAGAATCTTGGCATTCGCCTTCTGTGATATTTATCTCCACAACAACCCTGTAAGATTCAGAACGTACTCTTCTTATTTAACAGAAAGGAACTGATGCATGAAGTGGCTGAATGGTGACACCAGAAATTTCTGGCAAAGCTATAAAAATTTCACAGAATCCCCATGGTAGGAATGGACCTCTGAGATTGAGTACAACCATACTCATGTAGAAGGTGCTGACATTTTGAAGTACAGTATATTTTGTTGCATCATTTTAATACAACTGATATTAATCCCAGAAATAATATCAAAAGGAGGACACAATACCAGATGTATAGCACTATAAACAGAGTTTGTGAAGGCAAAAAATATAATACCCTATTCATTCTACTTTAAGGAACCAAGTCAGCAGAGTGAGATAACATTCACATTCTACATTGATGTGGTTAGACTTCCTTTGTCATTATGACATTCCTTCCTCCTTTCTTTCTGTGTATTCGTCTGCTTGAGATTTGAAACCTCCTTGAATCTAGGTACTAAACTTAAAACCGTCTGTTCCAAGATTTGAATTATTTCCAATAACTACTGTTCTAAATTGCAGTCATTAGAAATAGAGCTATCTGAAAAGGTATGAGGTATTTTAGGTGATCTGTTTTACAAATGCTTTTTTGACTAGCTCTGTAAATTGAATATGAAAAAAAAAAAATATTGAAGAATTAGATATCTCACCAAATCAAGAATATCTGTTCCACAGGTACAGGTTTTGCTATTCAATCTAAATAAAGAACTTGTAAACTACAGTTGAGGCCCTGGTATCCTATCTTTATATGTATGAAAAATTAATTTAAATAGTCACACAATCAATGAGTCATGTCTTTTTCTATCATGTCTTTGAAAAAGTATAAATTCCACACAGGTTAGAAACCATTGGAGAGTCAGTCATAGCAGGAAGACACTATTTCAAGGCCACTGAAATGCTTATATAAAAGCCCTAGTGCTTACGTAGGCAGCTCAAGAAAGCAAGTCTGTAAATGTCAATGTCCCCCCATAGCCTCTGCTCCAGTTGAGCGTGGAGAGGAATAGCAATTCCACGGGATATTTTTGCTTCCTGCTATACCCCTGCATTTTAGTCTAACCCACCTCTAGAAAGAAGCTTCACTGGTAGTTTGATAAATTCCACAGCTTCAAACATCTTTTAAAACCAGTATAGATGAAAAGTGGAATAAAGGGGAACCTCTAATTCTGTCTCTTTATGAATACTTATGAAAATATGTGAATCAAAGTCTTTTCCTCTGCAAGTAAATTTCTAGCCTCCTGTAAGACTCAAAGGAAAAGCGCTAGAACTCATTTTATATTTCAGTTAGCATAAAGCCCATGGTCTTACAACAGGTTTTTCCCTGATTTGCAGGGAACTGCTTCAGAAATGGAGCAAAAGTCTACACACGGCCCTTCTCCTGCCTCCACAATAGGGTAAAATGTTATCAGGAATATAACAAACGTTCAAGCTATCTCTGTCATTATCTTAACAACCAACTCTACGCTATGCTATGTTAGGCATGTGAAAAGTATACTTAAAGAGAGAAATAATCCCAGGTTAAACAGTCTCTTGAACTCTCTTCTTACTCAAATGAACATCAGCCAACTTCTGTCAGCCAAAACACTTTTGACCTCAGATCATACTCAATGTTTGTTCCAACACACTGGTTTCAGGTAACAACGTTTTCCAATCACTGCCATTTGTCCTGGAAAAGAGTCATAGAATCACAAAATGGTTAGAGTTGGAAGGGACCTTAAAGATCATCAAGTTCAAGTCCCGCTGCCATGGGCAGGGGTGCCTCCCTCTAGACCAGGTTGCTCAAAGACCCATCCAGCCTGGTCTTGAACACTTCCAGGGATGGGACATAAACAGCTTCCCTGGGAAGCCTGTTCCAGTGTCTCACCATCCTCACAGTAAATAATTTATTCCTAAATTCTGTTGCTAAGGGACTGACCACAATGGAGAAGTTCTACATTCAATACTCAGCTGATATAAAGAGAACCTATCAAGACACAGAAATACATCTGACCTGAGACACTTTTCCTAAACTCTGAACCCAAGCAGTCATGTTAGCACAGGGCAGTGCCTCAGCTACCACAGCCATTTTCCTGAGGGTAAGATCCTCAGCAAGACATTTTTTGACACCAACACAGATATACCAGCTCCCAGGCCACCACTAGACAACATCTCCACAGCAAGAAGGGCAGGCTGAGGATCATGATGAGCCCACCTACATCAAAAAGTCATATAACATTTTCCTCCACCTTACTTCATCTTTCCTATCCACACACCCATTAAGAACATTGGGATAAAGTTATGTATACAATTCTTGCTTTGTATGCAGGACAGAGTTGCAGTGGCTACTGATGGTTGATCTTTTGGGCTGAAATTCTCTTTCCAGTGAGATAGAAATAGTACCACAACAGAATTATCAGGAAAATAACACACACAAAAAAAAAAATCATTGGGAAATACCTTTTCGGATGTTAGTCAGAAGCAAGAAAGAAGAGATGAAAGAACGTAGTTAACTTGGACTTAGTTAAGAAACTTCCTTTGCCTAGGAGGAGGGGAGTTTATGCTAATAAGTAGAAGTTCGTTTTTAAAAATACCTGCACCCACTAAGCAGTACTGCAAAAGGAGAACAGAACACTGAATTCTGTTGAGAGAGCATCTCCCAAGTTCCAAAATCTGACTGGATCCCTGGGAAAGCCACTGGTAATGACAATTTTATGTTGGCACAGAACTAGTGCTTCTTTTCTTACGTCTACTCAAATGCTACGTAACTCCAAAACCCCAAAATAGGGTAGTAGTGTGCTTTGAATTTTGGTCCACATCAGTCCTTTCTTTTCACATTTATGGACATTTATTTTAAGAAGAAAGAAATAACTACATGAAATCTTAGGAGAAGGGGAGTCTCTTCCAAATTCTGGAACAGACTCAACGTACAATTTAAACAAATCATTTAATCTTTCTGAATCTTAGTTCCCCAGCAGTGAAAACTGGGCAGCAGTTCGTTTATTCTGTTCTTTGTCTCATTTACATAGGTTGTAAATGCTGAAGGGAAGGGGCCATCTCTTATGCATTAGTGCAGTGTCTAATACAATAGAGATCTGAACACAGCAAGACCTTTAAGAGCTGTATCATGTTTGAAGTACATTCAAAAGTATATTGTTCCATGTTACATGTCTCCCAGAGTTTATTACAGTGAGAACTAAATAAAGATTCATGATTACTGAGTATAATCTAGTATCAGAAGTGAAAATATCAAGAAAAGTATCTATCAATAATTGCCTGTGTTTCCCTCCTTCCCTACACAGATTACCAACAACATAGTATGTGGGAGAGGGAAGGGGGTAAAAAAAAGCTAAACTTGTCTTTGGTGGATAAATTAGAGCAAAGAGGCTCCTAAGAAATCTCAGTCTAAGTTCTGTAGCTCTGAATTGCCTACAAAAAAGTTTCCATAAATTGGCATTAATGAAGAACAATCCTCTTGCTTTGTCTGGTAGGAAGAGCCACCTTTTCCAAGGAAGAAATGCACGACAATCTAGAAATCCTATTAATAACATTAGAGTCCTGAACTTTAATGTATTAATGAATGGACGTGCACCCATGCTGTAATCATGAATTTCAGCATTGCCTTTGATGCTTCATTGGGCACAAAGCTCTTACAAAATGTTTGAAGTGTCTGGCTGTGTAATAATGATTTATAATTCTCTTGAACCAAAGCAAAATTTGCTAGTAAAAATCATGTTTTGAAATAAAAAATAAATTGTGACTGGAGGGTCTGGGTTTGTTTCAAAAAGAGATCACCCACAAGCAGCAAATTATTTAAAAAGCCACTGGTTCTAGTGTTTTGAGATAGGGAGCGTACAACTCAGAATTTCAAAGTAGCGTTAATTAAGATCAGTTTATTAAAATGTCAATCTTTTTAACCAAAAAATCCTCTACCATAAATACTAGCTGCAAGTTCCTTTATGTTCAACTTTTCATGAAGAAAATTATTTTTCCTTGTATGATGTATTCAGCTTTATCCCTTATCCTACTATTCCTTTCCCCTTGCCCCATCCTTCTGTTAGCCTTTACTTGGAGAATAAGTGGTCTTTGTATGTCTATTAGATTACTGCTTCCCTTCCCCCCCTCCCCCTCACTAAGAAAGGTCTCTGAACATCTGTGTTTGGCATTGAAAATAAATATCTTAAGGTTTCCATGAATGTTTTTTCTTCCTTTTCACCTCAGTCCAAAGCCCACCAAAGTAACTTAAAAGAATATTTTTTTACTTAAAACAATATTGATCAGGACAATATTTGAAATTAATTGCACAGCTTTATTATTATGAGTGCATCCATTCCAAGACTTCTTTCTCAGAAAGCATGATCTTGACCCAGAGGCACTCAATACAGCTTCCACAATTGCCATAGTCGACTTGTATAAATTCAAGGTTCTCCTTAACATAGAGTGCAGCTCCTCCTCCTCTGGAGTCCTCAGCACTGGAAGGACATGGACCTGTTGGAATGGCTCCAGAGGAGGGCCACAAAGTGATCAGAGGGATGGAGCACCTCTCTTATGAAGACAGGTTGAAAGAGATGGGGTTATTCAGCCTGGGGAAGAGAAGGTTCCAAGGAGACCTTATGGCAGCCCAAGAGAGACGAGGAGGGACTCTTTATCAGGGGGTGTAGCAATAGGACAAGTGGTAATAGTTTTAAACTGAAAGAGGAGAGATTTATATTCAATGTTTGGAAGAAATTCTTTACTGTGAGTGTGATGATGTTTTTTAAAAGGGCATGTAGTAATAGGACAAGGGATAATGGCTTCAAACTGGAAGAGGGTAAATTTAGATATCAGGAAGAAATATTTCCCTGTGAGGGTGGTGAAGCACTGGAACAGGTTGCCCAGAGAAGCTGCGGATACCCCATCCCTGACGGTGTTCAAAACTAGGCTGGATGGGGCTTTGAGTAACCTGCTCTAGTGGGAGGTTTCCCTGCTCATGGCAGACAGGGAGGTTGAAACTTGATGATCTTTAAGGTCCCTTCCAACTCTAGCCATTCTGAGATTCTTCTCTGCCTGTCTTTACGAAACAGTCTATAGCCGTTGATCACAATCCTCCTGTCATGCAAGTTTTCCCACCATGTTTCAGTCATTCCTATGATAACATAACTTTCTGACTGGGAGCAGAGCTCCAGTTCCTCCTCTTTGCTCCCCAGGCTGCATGCATTGGTATACTTACACTTGAGGTGGTTCGTCTTCTGGTTTACATCTTCAGAAGCAGCTAAAAAACATTTGTCACTGCTCTGGTTGGCCTGGCTCATTCCCTAGTTGGTTGCAACGATGCGAGGGTTGCCACTTTGGCTCCTGTCCCCCAAGCCCTTCAGTTTAAAGCCCTCCTCACCAAGTTGGTCAGCCTGCTGCCAAAGATTCCCTTGCTTCTTCTAGCAGGTGGATCCCATCCCTCCCTAGCAGGCTAGAGTCATTGATGAATGTGTCATCATCATAAAAGCCGAAACCCTCACAATGGCATCAGCCATGAAGCCAGAAGTTGATTTGCATTGTATGCTTATTTCTAGCTGCGCCCTTTCTTGTAACTGGTAAATTGAAAGAAGAAATAACCTGGGCACCAATACCTTTAGCTTGCACCCCCAGGGACTTGTAGTCTTCTTTGGTTCTACCCACGTTCTGACTTGCGATGCTATTTGCGTCCACATGAAAGAGCAGCAATGATAGTTGCCTGTGTTCTTAACAAATTGTGGCATCCTCTTGGCAACATCTCAGACCTTAGTTCCCAGAAGGCAGTTTACCTCTTGTATTTCCCTGTCAGGTTGGCAGCTGGGCAATTCAGGGCCCCTTAACAGAGTCTCCCACTACAAGCACTCATTTCTTGTTGTGGCATACACTGTGTGCTGCTGGTATGTTTTCTCCTTGCAGACCTTGCTCTTGGGTGTCTACAACTGTTAAAGCTTTGTATGTCTTTTTGGTTGTAATGCTGGAGGGTGGGGACTGAAGCAGGATTCTGCTTTTGTGGGTCCTAGGTCCCACTAGGGTCCTAGGTGCCTCATTCTCTGTGCTGCCCCACAGGAGCATTGTTCTGAAATCACTTATCTATCTCTACCTTGCCCACTCTGATACTGTACAGCCTTTTAACTCTTTCATCCAACTCAGCTACCTAATGGAACGTATCAGCCCATGCACATCTGCAGGGATTACCTTTTATCCGGGAGAAGAGGCTGGGCACTCATTACAATCTACCATCTGTACTGAAGTCTCCTTCCCTACCAGATCCATCT
This sequence comes from Thinocorus orbignyianus, assembly GCA_013400375.1. Lineage (NCBI taxonomy): Eukaryota > Metazoa > Chordata > Aves > Ciconiiformes > Thinocoridae > Thinocorus > Thinocorus orbignyianus. Next base: position 404,862 of record VXBW01008039.1, on the reverse strand, counting down.
GGGTGGAAGTGTCAGACATCTCAGGGGCTTTCTCTGTAGAAATACTGGTTTTAACTCTGAGAGGAGTGCCCTCCATTATAACAGAGAGATCTTGAGCTGGTAGAGTGACTATGCCCTTCCTGCATGCCCTTCTGCATGAACTGACACACAAACTGCCACACCGTACCCTGGCTAACACACCACAGTCTTGAGAAAATAAAGTGTCTATATTTAGTATATTTTCTACAATATTCCAAGTTTGCCATGTTTTAACATTAAAGAGGTTAACATGCCTATATTCTTGGTGAAAACACAGAGTTTTAAGTACTTATATAAAAAGGAATGAATGTCTAAAATACCTAAAAAATACAAAAATACAATTGAAAATGTATATTTATACATAAACATGCCACATTTATATGGCATAGATTTATATATATATAAAATCATTCATCTCATGGTTAAATAGAAGGAAGATACAGCAGCCAAATCTCTTTTGATCATGGTTTAGGCAGGATACTAGCTTTTAATGTAAATTGATTAATATCAGTAGAAAAAATAGAATGAAGACCTTTATATTGAGATCCCCTATTCCAGAATTTAACAAGCTACAAAGCAAAGCCTTATGGCTCACCACCCCAATAACACAGCTACACTATGTTTCCAGCCAGGCAGGCAGTGATCTGCCTCCAGAAGAAGGTTGCCACCTTCTACCACCTCCATTGACACAGACTGCCCTCTGTTCCCCGACTCCCATCTTACTTTCAGGATCCACACCTTCCCTGCTGTTTTTCCTCCCCTCTAGAACGATTGAGCTACTAATGACCTTCTACCAACAATCATGTACCTGCTTGTATTTTTCACCTTTCTTATCTCTTTACAGATTTTAATCACAGGTCTTCTTTATAAGCAGCTATGCCATATGAGAACTGGGCCTTGAATCCTTGGTATGCAGGCGAGTCAGACTGCACATGCAGGGAAGTTTACAGCAGGAGCTGCAGATATGGCACTACTTATCTCTGAGACAAATCCCAGTCTCTGATATAAAACAGTATAGAATTTTGCAGGGATCTAGATGTCAACATTGCGGAATTGGCTTCTTGTTATACACAGCAGCTTTCATGATGGCATGTTTGGTACAGTTATATCCAGGGATTACAACGAGGTAAGACAATGATAAATCATGTCTCCAACTTCTAAACCGGTTTCTCTTATCAGCCTGGCACCCACTGCCATTAGACTCTGAGGTCTCCTTTATGATGTTGGAAGTTAAGCAAAGCCAAATAACTCATTCTGTAATAGCACATTATACACACATTTTAAAATGTTCAGCTGGATCTCACTGCTTGTGGAGAACAGTACCATGTTGTAGATTTATAGCATCTTCAGCAGACTTTTTTTTTAAATTGGAAAAGGGGTGATTGTCATGTAACTAAGTGAAGAGAGAGATAGGAAATTTAAGCACGGGGCCAAAACCTACCCCAGGCACAGACCCTGGAGGAATGGAGTACTTTACTAGCAAGTCTGTCTGCAGCTAGTGTCAATATATTACTCTCTAGATGTAAAACTGAAGACAGACTGGACAGATTTAGCTTCTCTGTGCAGCTCTGGAAAATCATAAAAACTACTTCCCCTTTCATAACAGATACTCTGAGGTATGGTACCTTAATATTTCTTTAACACCTACAAATTCTCAGGTAGAACCCATTGGCACTACATAAGTCAAGGTATTATTCTATTATTACCTATTTAACACCTAGTTAAACATTACTTAACCCACTGGCATAAACCCAATACATCCCCATTAAGTTAAATATTGCTAATGCACTATTGTTCAAATTAAGTACTAGTCTAAGCAGCAGTAAATGTCATTCACTGTCATTAGGGTAAATTGGTTCCCTGGGCAACACACCGGCAACACAGGTGTCCTGATTACACGGGTCCTCATTAAATACAGTACACTAGTTCTTAAAAAATGGAACTCAAGCTGATTGTGACAAAAAAAACTCCACTATTCCTTTTTGCAGCAAGGGAGGATGCTCAAACGCAACTACCAGAATGTACATGCGCCCATCTCCCTGCAGCAACTCCCAGATCCCTTTACAGAACAATGTTTTCCAATTGTATCGTGACCTAGTCACAGGCCCTGAGCACAGAAGCTCTACCAAGATAGGGATCTACGCAAGAACAAGGAGCTATTGAAGACAGGTGGCCTTTTGCAGAGAGCTCTTTATATGACTGAAACCTTGAAGCAGATAAGGCTCTGCACAGATGGAAGCACCGCTCCTATAGTAAATTGCAGGACCAGAGCTTGAGATGATAATCACTTACTATTTACCAAGGCTTGCGTCTTCTGTGAAGACCCTAGTATACCTCAGGGGGCTAAATAATAATGAAATATACTGTATCTCACACACCTGAAATACTACAGATCAGCTGTGATAACTCATTCGTGTTCTTATTGCATTTTGCAGTTACTAATGTGACCAAAAAACCTAAACAGTATTAGCTTAATAACACCACAGATTTAAATGTGTGCTACTTTTCTTTCCTTTTAAAAAGAAATACAGTCTTTGAAATGCTAGCTTAAGAATTTTTATTTCTGTTCAATAAGGGATTCATGCATTGAAAGAGTTAAAACGTAACAGAGCAGAGAACTGTATGAAGTGCTTCTGTTGGCAACTACTTTAGGGAACCAAAGGACAGCTGGTGATCCTTGCTTGGGGTTAGCAATTTGATATCTATTTGGGCTTTTTTTCCTTGACAATATGAACCCTATACGTGATTTACATACTGCAACACACTTGCATTCTTCTGTGGGGCTTCAGAATTTAGATTAGTAGCAGAAACACAAGTTACATTGTTTAACCAATATAGATGTCATCCATTAAAATAATAGTTTTACTCATTGTCCCAACGCAACCTTTTAAATAGAACATTTTAAGCCTGGAGATGCAGTTCCTTCCACACGGCCCTTTCTAATAAAGTCATATGTAGACTGAATGACATTGAGAGAGGTTTATTGATTCTACTTTCTACTGGTAATCAAATACCAAAGCAATTCATAGTGTGGAACCTACAGCAAAGCAAGAAGATTATGACTTTAAAATGTGACTATGCAATAAACATTAATGATTTGCCTGTAAAAACAATCAACTAGAGAAACTGAAATGAAAAATGGGCTCATACAAAGAATGAAAGCACTTTACGTAAATAAAGCATCACACAGGTACGAATTCACTAGCTACATGAGTTTGTGCACATGTAAAAAGGAGGAGTTTAGGAGGGATATGGTCTTTCATTAGTAATTTCTGAGGTCCTCAGAGCAGCAAGCATCATATGCTAAGATGTCAGAGTGGTGCTCTCCTCCCTCCTCATGTCTCTTTGATAGCAAAGGCAATAGTCAGGCAACAATTTCATGACAAAAATATAGTAACCTTACACAAGAGTTTATCTCGAAGCTTTTATATGGGGAAGAGATACAAGAGGACTGAAGGTGACTTCTATGAGTAGGTTTGGTACATTACACTTTGAAATCAGATATTTATAGTAAGCCATTCTACTCAATTCCTAACACTGCTTCAGCTCTACCAAACGTATGCACTGAAAATGTGAAAAATTGCCTAGTTTTGAATTTTGTTTTAAGGTCAGAAATCATTGTGTCTTTATGAAAAAAAAAAAAAAAAATGCTAGAAGACTCATGAACAACACACACCTAGTTTTAAGTATGCCAAAGTTGAGTAGTAAGTGATAAGAGGGTGCTATTATGGAAGATCTTACACATTTTGCCAGTGTCTTAATAAGCTGGTAGCTAGCTATTGGAGGAAGTTCCATCTCCCCAGATGGAGGGAAATTATGCTATAACTATTAACGCATTGTCAATGGAATCTAGCATTGCCAACACACAAACATTTTGAAATCTTAAGCCAGACCATTATCAAATCATGAGGCTGAACCAGAAATCAGGAGATTTGAAATATACTCCAATATATATTTCTTCCTACTAATTTTTTCATTTCATTCACATCACATTCAGATCTCATTTGGAGATATTAATGGAGAGTAACAAAAAAAAAAAAAAAAAAAAAAAAAAAAAAAAAAAAAAGAAGAAGAGGAAGAGAAACAGAGAGGAGAAAAAGAAATCATCTTTCCTCCACAGGTAAAGAAAACTGAAGAAAAGTATTAAGTAAAGCAGTAGCAGCAGACAGAAGAGCCTGTTCTCCGCAGCCAAATCCTTTAGACCATTTAGTTCATTATTTAGTGAAGCAACACTGTTTTCAGTGTCTGTACAGAACAAATAATGGCTACATAAAAGATCATTATAACCTGAAAACAAAAACTAAGCACTGAAAGAACAGAAATGGGCAAAAGGCCAGAAAGGTAAACAGAGAAGTGTCATTTCTGTGTATCAAGGGAAAAACTTAAAAAATAATAGCTCAAATACCCTCTTTCTCAGTAATATTGTATTCCTAGTTGGTTCCTACCACAATGGGCCTTAGCAACAATGCAGCCACTTAAAACACATTTAGCCATGGCTTTTATGTCACTTGCCATAAGAGCCTCTATCACTTCCGCTGCTAAAGGCCAATGACTTCTTTATTTGTTCTTATGGGTAGGAAATCATGTCTCCTTAGCTAAGAAGCCCATAATATTGTGATTACAGGAGGAGGGGATTCCCATCTGCCTTACTGTCCTAACAACTCTGACTACTTTCAAAAACTATGTGGTAGAGTTCAAAAAGATATTGTGTGAACATGGTTCCAACAAAATGCAATCAATCTGTGTATTTGCTGTGTAGACTGCCAAATTATTCCCATATTTTTATTTTTCTCCCCTCTCTCTCTCTCCTTCCCTCTCCTGCCCTCCCCAAAAGTGCTGTATCCCTGCATTTCCTACTGATCTGAAGATGTGCAGAGCTTCTGACCTTAATGCTACGACTTGATAACAGATTGGTATGAACTAAAAGCTTACTGCATTCCACCAGCTGATAAAAATTGCTTGCACTGGTTGAAAAACTAGCACTTCCACATGTATGATTATGGACCACATTTCCAATCTTTCAGAACAGTTTTTCTGAACCTGGACAACCCTCAAAACGGCTACAATGGTCTCCTCCTGCAACATGGCATCAAAAACAGTGGTGTGAGCTCTTGCACACAACAGTCACCTGTTCCAGAACAGGGGCAGAACAAGACACCAACAAATAGCAGAGCAAGCCCAAAAGAAAAAGAAAGTGTCTGGATCTGGGCATAGGTCCATATAAGTGCTGGGAATTATACCCACCTCCACATGCTCAACATCTGGTCCTAACTCCTCATGTCCTGTGAAATAAATGGGGACAGGGAAGGCTTGTGGTTGGAACGTACTGCACTTTGGTTTGCCCCAATTCTCATAAGAGAAATGAGTTCCCTATCCTATGGTGCAGTCAAGGTTGGCACAGATAAACTGGAATAATGAGGAAGCCATAAATAAGTCCACTCCTCCTTCCTTGTGCTGAGCAAACCACAACAGAAAAGAGAATCTAGACTCCGGTCCTTTGATATTCTAGAGGGCTTACACCCAAATTTACTGAGTTAAAGAAGTCTTATTGCCTCTCCCTGCCCCTGGCAATTATACATCATGCATGCTTTGAAACCTCTCCTTTACCCACTCATCCAAACACCAACTTTGCTCATAGCTTTGTACAACACTCAAGATGAGCTAAAATAGTTATCTGAAAAATCAAACACTATGCATGACAAAAGAAAGCTGTGACTGAAAAATAAATAAATAAACTGGGTTTGGGCTGTCAGCTGAGACAATGTTTGCAATATCACACTACATGTTTCAGTACTTGAAGACATACAGTATATATTTTACTGATCGATTTGCATACCATATTGATCTCAAGGGTTGTATAATGCGTTTGATTTGTGGCACTTCTGTGTAATTTTCTGATTAAGTTACTTATTTAACCTATTGACCTTTATTCTTAATTAAAGAGCCTATGTAAATGTTGAGCCGTAATCAACTTGCACACTACTGAGTGGAATTTACATCTTGTGGAATTTACTTACTTTTTAAGACTTTACACTGACTCTGTGTGGTACGCAATGGACATTTTCAAACTTTGCAGTTCAAATTTATGAAGCATCCTAGAAATCTATTTGAGCCTTTAAAAAGAGAAATATTGATACAATAGAAATTTCTACTTTGAAAGCAAAAGAGAAAGAACAAGTTAAATCTGTGTCTAGTTTTCTTATGCAACTGGCCACTTGCACTAATACCTGTTGAACATTCAAGAATTCAGTTTTGGATTAGATCTATTGTGTACACCTACACTGTACATACCCAAGAAGAAATCTCTGCTCTACAGAACCGGCAGTACAATATATTCAGCATTGGTCACCACCTAGAATTTTAAAGTTACAGGAGAACGGATTATTTCTCACTGACACAGAATCCTAATTTGAGCAAATCAGTTGGTGAACAAAGCAAATCCCTCAGCACACCACAGTCATTGCGTTGGATTATGTTCTGTTGATTATTGTTGGCAATTCCAATTGAATTTTAATAATTTTTGGCACCTGGTTGTTCTTACGAAGTATAATGCAGTACCTTACTGATTCACTCTAAAGCCACAGGAGACCTCAATAATTCATTTAAACAAACTATGTGAAAAGTGTCATCTTGATAGCTAGGAAAGTCAGCAGTTTAAGAGCAGACACTGACTTAGTATATAGAAGCTGCAGATATACCTTCCTTGCAATCACGTATCTCTTACCTCTCCCTGTTTATACCCCAACAAAAGGATAAAGATTAGATTGAAGATGACAAGAAGACAGCATTCAGTAATCACTGTGAGCCAAGGAGTATCACAATTCTATATCCTTTGGGACAGTTCTAACAACTCCACAATGAGCAACCACTAAAAAAAAAAAAAACACAAAAAAAAAAAAAAAAAAAAGAAAAAAAAAAGTCATCGACTTACTCAATTACCAATGGTCTCAAGATCAAATTATGGTATTGATTAGATGCAAAGGATGTAAGTCAAAAACTAACAGGCATAAACATAATGATATAAAACAAGCTGCTGAACTGAAACCAAGTGGGGTGTAGTCCACACAGACTGAACAAAGAAAAAGACATTTCCAAACAATTGAAACTAAACAATTGAACCTACAAGAAGGTCTGTTTTCACACCAATCTTAGTTCTTTGGGTTTGGATTTTTTTCAAGCTCAGAAAGCCTTTCTTGACTGTAGAGTTTACACACCTTGTTTCAACACAGACAGCAGCAAGCGTCTTTCGAAATGGTCAATATTCCTCTTATGCCACTTTTTAAGCTGCCTAAACACATAAACCAAAATCTTTCCTCTGTGAAGGATGCCACTGCACACTGTTGACCACAGATGTCCCTGTGTTAAAACTCAGAGTGAAGCAAACAAAATGGCAGAAAGAAGTTTGATAGACCAAAAGAATCAATTCTTCCCTGCGATACATGTAAATGAGTTCATCAACAATTTGCCAAGAGAGGAAGAATTTACCCCTAGATTAGACCCAGAAGACCTCCAAGGCTAGAACATGTGAACTTACAACACAGATAGGGTATCCATTAGCCCTTATAATCACATGTGAATACAGAGTAGAAATTTGTGGAATTATCTGAGTTTTCAGTATTTGTTCTCTTTTCCTTCTCTTCCACTTTCAGCTTCACTTCCTATCTGTATGCTTCACGTCACCATCTTTACAAAAAGTTGCCTTAGTCTCCTTAATTGCACACTTCACCATTACTCTCTAAACTAGTTAGAATGTACTGTTTCTTGTTACCTTGGTTCTGTAACTTCTTCAGTCCTAATGCTGAATAATGCTGCTACCAAACTTTCTGCAGCAACTGCTTTTTCCACCATCCTTTTGTATATATCCCAGTATGTTCTGCCTGTTATTAGCAAGAGAGGAAGAGACAAAAACTGCCATTCTTCTACCTTTGTCATTTAATTTAAGAGACATGACTGAGATGCACTGAAGTAGAAGTTCAGAATTAATACTGCATTAATATTATCTGAATGAAAATAATAATCATCATGAGAGGGTTTTAAAGATCGGTTCCTTCTATGAGAAACTTGCAGACCAAATTGAGGTGCAAATGTCATATGCACCCTTGCTATTGGTTGGACCTGCTATTGCAGGAATGTATTCCAATGTAATCTAGTGAGACATATCAAAGAGAAATAGTGTCATTTGTTTACTAGGGTAAACAAATGGGTTTAGAGCTTCACTAAGCTCTACTGGAACTAGTATCAAGGTGAAAGCTCACATTCCTTCCATTGTCAGTAATGGAACATCTGCTGATGGCTTATTACTAGCCACGTATGTAGGTACTAAGAGGCCTCGAAGCCAGTTACCAGAGTACATAAAAACATCTCTACATTTAAAATATTCAGCTTGCTCAACAAAGAATGCATCTTGATTAATAGAGTGTATTAAATTTCACCTACTTAACTTTGCAGCTTGATTAGTGAAGTATGCAGCTTAATCAACACAGCATGCGACTCAGGACAACATCCACCACCTAAAACTGAAACTAATGGTAGGACCCAATAGAATCCTTATACATCTCTAGGTGAAATGTCTAGTGCAGGAGATTCAAAGCAGGCCTTCAGGTCTGTAAAAGAACAATTAAAATCTTCCAGGAGCAGCCTTGTGTTTCATAAAGCGTATGACTCAGGATGTAAAGTTTCAACTGTTTAGTAACTGGAATAGTCAAGCAACAGACAGCTTCTTCAGTGCAAAACCAATCAGCACCCTCATAAGTAATGATGAGTAATCACTGTGACCACAACATCCCTTTACTCATCATCCATGGGCAGTACATGGCCAAGCCCACTTTCAGTATTTACTTTTGATGTCACTTGAGATCACATCATTGGACATCCAAAATGTGATCTCATTATCCAAGGGAAATTAGGGTGAATATTTGAAGATAGCAAGATGGCAGGTCCTGGTCTGACTGGCGGTAAATATCTTGCAACAAGTGAGCTTTAAGACATCCTGTTTTCTGTTGTTTCTCATGTCCAGTTTCTCACACAAGCATGTCAGAAATTAAGGTAATTTATCATTACACTTTGTATGTTAGAAAGCTAAACATAAGAGGTAGAAAGGGGTTCAACTCCACACAGTTTGGATCTGGAAGCATTTCAGATATAAACCAAGTTTGGATTTTAAATAATCCTAAAACTGAAGATTATTCAGACAGTGTTTTGGCTTGGATCTCTTTGCTGCCCCGAAATAAAGACAAACTCTGACACAACTAGGAAGTAATTTCACTTTCAGTAGAATATAACTACACGTTCTATCCCTACAGCAGTTATAGCTGTAGCTTTCTGTAGCTATCACTCTACATAGCATTTCTTAAATTATTTTTTCCCCTGTCCATGGTCATCCTATATGCTCTGAACACATGAGATGAATTCACAGTGTTGTTATTTATGGTACAGATTCTAAGACTGCTACAGTTAATGGAAACAATGTGTGTTGTCTACAGGAGAGCTTTGCAGAATACATGGCATTTACCAGAGCATAAATCTTAGCAACAGAGGTACCTGTACTCATATAATTTTTAACCCACACCCTTCCTTTTTGATACTACATATTTACTAAGGGAAAGAAAAATAGAAATGTGTCTCAAACTCCCAGACACTCAGCTGTTTCTTGGCAGGACCGGATGCCATTCCCATCTCAACAAACCTAGAGCTATTAATAGTCAAGGTTTTGGTCTGGCAACTTCTGCAACACTTAGAAAAAATACGATATCAAACTAAAACAATTGTCAGATGAATAAAGTACAGAGAGTACCACTTGCATGTCCTATGTCAAAAAAAACAAACCCACAAAAAAACCTACGCAACAAAAAAACCTCAAATCTAATTCTTTTAATTCCTCAGAAGGTTCACATTACTAAGAAAAACAAGTATATACCTAACAGCATTGAATTTTAATTGTTGAGGTTTCATCTTATAGCTCCTACACAGAAATATAAACACACACACACACTCTCAATCTTTTAATTAACCAGTTAAGCCTCAGGTAAGACTGAACAAAAGCTGCATTGTTCACCCATCTTAAAACACATACCAAAAAATCCAGTATAGTATGCTAGCATAAAAAAAAATCCATAGAAGTATGTTAGCATCAATTCAGACCTGCTTCTGAGAACTGATGCCAGTAGAAACAAGGAGGATGATCTGCTCAGCCTGATGGTGGAGCTAAGAGGAGGGTGAAAGGCTAGGGAGCATCACAGTGAAAGACAGAAATAGACTGGTGGAGCTATGTTCCGATCCTGCTGAGAGAGAAACAGAAAGAGA
>VXBW01008039.1:374349-394512 GCA_013400375.1 Thinocorus orbignyianus | reverse complement strand
AAAAAAAAAAAGATCCAAGGCATCCCATGTCCTCCCCCAACCAAGTGGAAGGCGTTGGCCTAAGAGACAGTTATGAATGGAGGCAAGTCCATACTAGGGGTGGCAAGTGAACCCCCTCCTTGCCCACCTCACCTACCCAGGTGCTTCTGTACAGGTGTACTGTGAGGCTCTGGATGTGGAAGGCCAGTCAATGGATGATGTGGATGACAGTCCAGCTACACCAGAGGAGTTGTGAGGACTAGAAAGGTCTACCCTCCGTATAACAGGCACCTCCGCAAGGAAAAAGCAAAGGGTTATAGTTATAGGCAATTCCCTTCGGACAGGAACAGAGGGTCCAATATGCCAAGCAGCCACTCCTTTTAGGGAAGTATGCTGAGTCTCTGGGGCCTAGGGTAAGGACATCACCGGGACACTTCCTAGCCTGATATGGCCCTCAGATTATTAACCACTGCTGCTCTTCCATGTGGGTGGTGATGAAATTGCAACACATAGCCCAAGGGTGATTAAAAGAGACTTCAGGGCCTTGGAACAATTAGTAAAGGAATCTGGGGCACAGGTAATTGTTTCTTCTCTCCTTCCAGTTACAGGCAACACCACCAGAAGAAACAGATGCACTCGGTCTGTTAACACATGGTTCCATGGCTGGTGTCACCATCACAGTTTTGGGCTTTTCGATAATGAGATGGCCTACACAGCACCAGGCATGTTCAAGTCAGATGGGGTTCATCTTTCTCAAAGGTAGAAGAGGGCCTTTGCTCAAGAGCTAGCAGGGCTTATTGACTGAGCTTTGAATTATACTTGAGGAGGGAGAAGGGTATTGTCAGGTTTGCCCATAACAAGCCAAGGGACAGCACATCAAAGTTATAGGGATGGGGTGCAAGTGAGGGCACTCAGACTGTTGCTTCAAGATGTGCTGGTTACTCTGCAGTACACTCAAAGTCTTATGGAGATGAGCTAGGGACTCCTGAGGTAATAGAAGCCAACAGGGAAACAAGGATAAAACATCTCAAAGTAAGCCCACCTGGAGAGCAGCACAAAGAAACTGTAGCCAGTAAGTTTTAATGGGGACTCAAGAGTCTCCATGCAAACACATGTAGTATAGGGAACAAGAGGAGTTAGAGATGTGTACATGCCTCTAAGGCTGTGATCTCATCGGCATCAGAGACATGGTGGGATGGCTCCTATGAATGAATGTTGGAATGCATGGATGCAAGCTCTTCAGGAAGGACAGGCAGGGGAGACAAAGAGGGGATATTGTCCTCTACATCAATAACAAGCTGGAACACGTGGAGCTCTGCCTGGGGATGGATGAAGAGCTGATTGAGAGCTTATGGGTCAGGATTAAAGGGAGGGCAGGGACAGTGGGGTTCTGCTACAGACCACCTGACCAGGATGACAGAGCAGACAAGGGTCTATAGGGACAGACTGGAGCAGACTCATGTTCACAGGTCCTTGTCCTCATGGAGGACTTCAACGACCCCAGTAACTGTTGGAGGGACAACGCAGCAGGACACAAACAAGTTCTTGGAAAATGTTGATGGCAACTTCCTTCTCCAAGTGGCAGAGGAGTCAACAAGGAGTTGTGCCATGTTGGACTTTGTCCTTACCAACAAGAAGGGGCTAGTTGGAAATGTCAGGCTCAAGAGTAGCTTTGGCTACAGTGATCATAAAATGGAGTTCAAGATCCTGAGGGAAGCAAGGAGGGCACACTGTAATGTTGCTCCCCTAGACTTCAGGAGAGCAGACTTTGGCTTCTTCAGGGATCTGCTTGGTAGGGTACCATGGGATAAAGCCCCAGAGGGAAGAGGCACCAGGCAAGCTAATTGCACTCAAGACCACCTCCTTCAAGCTCAGGAGAGGTGTATCCCAACAAAGAAGTCAGGCAAAAAAGGCAGGAGGCCTGCATGGATGAACAAAGAGCTCCTGGAAAAACTCAAAGGAAGACTAGGGAAAATGTGGATCCTCTCCAGAAGGAAAACAGGATACCTGATCACCCAGGATATGAAAAAGGCTGAGGTACTCACTGACTATTTTGCCTCAGTCTTCACTGACAAGTTTTCTAACCACACTGCCCAAGTTACAGAAGGCAAATGCAGGGGCTGAGAGAATGAAGAACCTCCAACTGTAGATGAGGGTCAAGCATGAGAGCATCTAAGGAACCTGAAGGTATACAAGTCCATGGGACCTGATGGGATTCATCTACAGGTCCTGAGGGAAATGGCAGATGCAGTTGTCAAGTCACTATCCATCATGGCAGTCTGATGAAGTTCCTGCTGATTGGAAATGAGGAAACATAACCCTCCTTTTTCCTCAGGGGTCAGGAGTTGTNGCATCTAAGGAACCTGAAGGTATACAAGTCCATGGGACCTGATGGGATTCATCTACAGGTCCTGAGGGAAATGGCAGATGCAGTTGTCAAGTCACTATCCATCATGGCAGTCTGATGAAGTTCCTGCTGATTGGAAATGAGGAAACATAACCCTCCTTTTTCCTCAGGGGTCAGGAGTTGTACTAGTGCTGTTTAACATCTTTGTTGGTGACATGGACAGTGGAATTGAGTGCACCCTCAGCAAGTTTACTGGCAATAGCAAACTGTGTGATGCAGTCAACACACTGGAGGGAAGGGAAGACATTCAGAGGGACATAGACAGGCTTGAGAAATGGACCTGTGCGAACCTCATGGAGTTCAACCAGGCCAAGTACAAGGTCTTGCACCTGAGTCATGGCAATCGCAAGCACAAATATAGGTTGGGCAGAGAATACATTGAGAGCAGCCCCGAGGAGAAGGACTTGGGGATGTTGGTTGAGGAGATCAGCATGAGTTGGTAATGTGTGCTTACAGGCCAGAAGGCAAACCACATCCTGGGCTGCATCAAAAAAAGCATGGCCAGCATGTCAAGGGAGGTGATTCTGCCCTTCTTCTCTGCTCTTGTGAGACCCCATCTGGAGTACCACATCCAGCTCTTAGACTCAAGATAAGAAGTACATGGACTTGCTGGAGCAAGTCCAGAGGAAGGCCATGAAGTTGATCAGGGGTCTGGAGCACCTCTCCTACAAAGACAGGCTGACAGAGCTGGGACAGTTTAGCCTGGAGAAGAGAAGAGAATGTTCCAGGGATACCTTATAGCAGCCTTTCAGTACCTAAAGGGGGTCTACAAGAAAGCTGGAGAGGGACTTTTTTACAAGGGCATGTAGTGATAGGACTAGGGGTAATGGTTTCAAACTGAAGAGGGTAAATTTAGATATCAGTAAGAAATATTTCCCTGTGAGGGTGGTGAGGCACTGGAACAGGTTGCCCAGAGAAACTGCAGATGCCCCATTCCTGAGGGTGTTGAAGACTAGGCTAGATGGGGCTTTGAGCAACCTGCTCTAGTGGGAAGCATCCCTGCTCATGGCAGGCAAGGAGGTTAGAAATTTATGATGTTTAACATCCCTTCCAACTCTAGCCATTCTATGATGCTTCCTCACCTGTCTTTACAAAACAACCTATAGCCATTGATCACAATCCTCCTGTCATGGGAGTTCTCTTATTTTTATTCTATTAATTTTAGCAGGAGAACTTGCAATAAAACTTCAAGTGTATTTAACAATAGATTGAGGGGATTAGGAGAACACATTAGATAAATGTTATATGTCTTGGCAAATTCAAACCATCACTATCTACGGCATTCCCAATTCAGAAGATTCAAAACTTTTTATGTCTAAAATCGCTATTACTCCAACAAGGCTAAGTAGTCCACATGACAGACGTCCTGAAGAGGAATATAGATGGGAAGGAGTTTTAACCTGTATTTTTACTCACATCCATTTTAAACCATGCTGTATTCATATATCCTTCTTCCAAATGTATGGTAATAGGACTCTGGGAAGAGTTCTGCTGTTCTTTTAATTTGGCAGTCAGACAATTTTGCATAAATTTTTGGTCATTCTGAATGTTAGGGAAAACATTACCGTAAAAAGATCAATGTAATAGCATTATTTGAAGTACAGTACTTGCTCTATTTGAAACATTACCAGTTACTCCCCATCCATTCCTGAAACCACAGACATTAAAACAGCAAGTATCTTATTAACTTCAGTTGAAGTAAAGCATAAATTTTAACCCATCAATCACCTCTCTCAATCGCATACCATAGCTGCAGAACATTTGTACTAGATTTTACACAGAAAAAAAAAATAATTTGAAAGTTAATTTTGGAGGAACAATGCAAGTTTAATGTACATTCTGAATATAAACATTTTTCCTTGTTATGTTATTGGCAATATTCTTTTCCTTTAAAATGGCATCTAAGACAAAGCTTTGGAAAATGTAGCCATTTTCAGCAAGCTACTAGGCAGCATTGCTATTTACATGACCCCTGGAAATCTGTTTTTCCAAGCAAGGTGAAAATGCCATTTCCATCCATTATGACTAGTCAAGATTTAGAGGTTATTCTGAATATCCCTTTTCCGAAAATAGTCCCAAGTTGTATATAGGAGTCATATCAGTTATAAAAAGCAAGACCAAATGCAACATTGAGATGAGCTTAGTTCTGAGACAAAACTAGACCAAGAAACACATACTAGATTTCCCATTCCCAATCTGTCCCTCACTAGAAAAAAAACAAAAACAAACCGAAAGAGTTCAATACAATGGTCAGTACTGCAGCTTGTATAATTTACCAAAACTTTCTGCACAACATCAGCACAAAGTTATGAGCAGGGGCAAGAAGATAGGTACCTAGCATTAATGAACAGTATCTAGTCATGGTTATTGCCTGGGATACCACACACAGAGCAGAGAAGGGATTTGGGCAAGTCAGAATCGTGGACTGACAATAGCAGAAGATTGGTTAGGAGCTCATGTAGATTCAAGGCATTTCAGATGGTTTCTCTCCCACAGGTACTTCTCCTATTCAAAGAAATAGCTGCAGTACCACAGAATCCACCATGTGGTGTCTGTTAGCAAATGTTGACTTTTTCATGGCGACTGGTGTAGGTACAACTAGATTGTGTATTTAAACATCACAGTTGTGTTTTCATTTCTTGCAAGAAGCATTTGCCTGAGGTTAATGTTTTATATCAACAGAGTAAAAATAGCTAATTCTGGGCCCAAAGGTCATACGCATCAGCACAACTTGAGTTCTGAAGTGCTTTTAACCTTGATTTTTCCTTGTAAGCCAGGTCCTTTAAAATATACAACACAAGTAACCCAGTCTCATAAGCACAGGGGGAAAAGGGAAGAAAAAAAAACAAAAAAAAGCCCCAAATAATTTCACTTTCTTTGGAAGACCATAGTCATCTGACAATCAAAGGGATCTGATTACATGTGAGACAATACTTGCCAGGAAATGCATAAAACAAATACAGTTCATGTTACAGAAAGAAATGCAAATCAGATATATCAGCACACAGAAAAAAGACATCTTCCCCATCTGATTCATTAGACATTTGGCAGCCCAATTAAGTTCTGACAAGCCAGTATTCCAGGCACAGTAAAATATTGTTGTTCCACTAGGCTTGCTCCAATGTTTAGTCATAGGATCCATACAATAATAACAGAACAGTGGCCTATCTTGACCAACAGTACATTAGTTATTATCTGCAGCACAAACACCTACCACTTTATACTAACATTTTGGCAGTTAATCTAAACATAGCACTTAAAGCTACATCATAATTTTGAGATCTAACTGGGTCATTTTCCTTCCAGCTGGCACCAGTAAAAAGTATTTTATAACAAAAAAGTAAATGAAACTTTTTTTTTTTTATGAGGGCTTTTTTTTTTCATTCTTTAATGGCAAGAGCACAAGTATGATTTCAAGCACACACGACACATTTTTCAAGGCCTGTTCGCGGTGATGCTAGCTGGGTGAATTACAATAAGATTTATTGTGCAGTGGTGTATGTCTAATTTTCCATCTACTGCTGGGAGCTTCAGTTGGCGGGAACTAACAGAGACGCCCATTATGTACAGCCTGGTTCAAACTGTGGTTTTGGTGCAAACTCTCAGGGACAGGAACTTACTACACATGCTGGCAAGTGGACAGGGAAAAAGTTGATGAAAAGAACAAAAAAGCACATTTTAAATGGCTTCTTAAACATTTGGTATCCCATCCTTTCTCCAAATTCTTCTGTGGCAAAGGGAGAGGGGTAGAAAAGAGAAGTCACATCAAATTTTCCTGTAAAAATCGTGTCATGTTCAGTGGATATAAAACAAGGCACGCAATGATTTCTTGTTATTGTAGCAAGATCCCCTGCTGACAAGACTCAAAACGAACAGGAGCACACCAGAAGAGAGTTCTCAATACTTTAGTCCTCCTGTCCTTTGGGTTTTTTTTCACTTGTCCTCCCTGCCCAAGCACTGGAAACACAAGTCCCTTTTTAAACACCCGTTTAAACACTTCTGTCCCTTACCTTCCTCTGCCTCATTCTGGTTTTCTCAAGTTTCCGTGTACACCCCCAGTTAGTTGATTTCACATAGTCCATGCAAAGTGAAGGTGGAGAGAGGAAATAACAGAAAGAAAGGATGAGGACAAGAGAACAGACACAAGAAAAACCAAAGTTCTGGAAGGGAAAGAAAGAAGAGGGCCTAAACTGTGGTGCTCAGAATTGCCAGCAAGGAATACAACACACAGGTTACCAGGGGTGAGGAGAGAGCTTGAGGAAAGGAAAATGTTAAAAAAAAAAAAGTTTTTAAATTGGAGTGGAAAAAACAGTATGAATAATATAGTGGGAGGGTGCAATAACAGAGTAAATGACTTATTCAGAGCGAAGCTGGGATCCGTCTTCCTGAGCCACAAAGCACAACAACATCATTTTTATACACTGAGCACCTCATCTCAGAGATGTAGCTGGAGACAAGCTCCACAGCCACGTCCCTGCTTCCTTGGGAACAGCTTGTCAGGGAGAAAGCAAACTGTGCCATACACTGTGCTTCTTCTATGCAAGAGGAATAGGATGTGGGGCGGGGGAGAAGAAGATGATTTGCGTAGTCCGCTCCACAACTAGTACTCAGAAAAGGCATTTTGCTTTAATAATGCAAATCAAGCAAAAAGTGAAAAACAGAACATCAGGTTTATGCACTGTTGTTTCTCATTGATTTGCAAATATTCATATACCCAAATACAGTATTGTGCTTCAAGTTTACAGTACAGAGTGATGACGTCCAATTAATATCTTTTTTCTATCTTCTGGTTTACATTAGGTACCGTTTACTGTCATGAAATCTGTTTCAGCTATCAAATTTGATGTCATCTTTTTGGTTCCTTAGAGATGTTGGTTCACCATCTGTAACCTGCGGTGTAGTTCCATAGCCACACACGGGATGGCACTGTTAAAATCAGTCCCCAAACACCACACCTCTCCTCCACTCTGACTCTTTGTAGGCAGCAGATTCAAGGCAAAGATACATTTTTATTCCCCAGGATTGCATTTATCCACCACAAACTGACATCACTTTTCTTATGCCTGGTTACTCAGTTGTATTTTTACTTTGTATCAAGCATGGAAAACCAGTGCCTGTAAATGTATTAATGCTATGTTATGATTTTTGGAAGGTTTGGCAGTAGGGAGAAGAAGCAAGCGATTGGGTGCGGTATTACAATGTGCAATGTGGTATTTCATTCTCTCTAGAGAGCGGTAATTTTATGCATGTTGAAAAAAATGTTAAGGAAGCTTAACGTACAGAACATAAGGAACCAATTTTCCTCCTTAAGGAGGAAAAAAAACAACCCACAAACCAACAAAAAAACACCTTTGGGCTGTAAGCATTAAAGACATCAGCTCAAATGGAACCATTCAGCAAACCAGAGCGGGGAATAGAGAGGGTAAGCAGAGTTAAGAAATAACCGTTAATTTTTGTCTGCCTCCTCTTTGCAACTGCATCTCTCTTGATCGTCACTCGATTCATTAGCTCTCTCTAATTGTATGTCAAAGTGACCATAAATTCTATAAATGGGTCACAGCAGGTGGAGACTCATTTGTACCACGCTGACTTAGAGGACATCACAAAAGTTTTTGGTTGTTGTTAGGTAAATGCACAGAAACAATAAGGTCCAACAAGACAGATAAATAACAGTTAAAGTCCACCTAAAGCTAAGTCTCAAAAAAGCAAGCTTTCTTCAGAATTCTGACATTACACCCTTGCCAAAATCCCCTTCTTATATCTTATCAAGCAATCGGCTCAACCATAGTCAGGGTTGCAAGAATGACCATATATTATCATGCAGAAAACCACATGGTATTATACAGTGCAGCACTGTTCTATGTCCCGACATAGAAGCACAGCTCCAGAAATAGCACATACCTGTAGGTGACATTTAAAAAGAAAACCCACACATATGCTTTCAAAGATCTTTACTACAACATACACACTGTGGGAACTGTAGTCTGGAACAGCACATTATATAATACACTGCTAGACAGGCTTCTTAGCACTTAGATTCAAAAACAAGTACTAGACACAGTAGACCCTTGATGCCAGTGTCTTTTTTGGTCAGTAGGAAGGGATAAGGAACTCAGTGTTGTAGAAGAAGGTTATTAGCATCTGTCTATTGACAGCAGGGGCCTGGAAATTCCTTAGGCATATCTTTCTCCAGTCTTGTATAAGAGCTAATGGTAACTGCAGCTCTCTTCTCCACTTATTTCTCAACTTAAGAAGCCTTAAAGTTATACTTGAGAACCAGACTAATCACATACTGCTGTAGTTACCACTAGCATAAAATAGCACCACCACATCACTAATCTGTCCTTCAGATAACAGCTCTCTGTTGCCTTCTAGTCAGAAGGAAGTTCCACACCCAGAAAAATTCCCTCAAGAAGTCATCAGAGATCTTTGAGAGACACTGATTTGGCATAATGATCTCAAGCATCCAATGGATTCACAGCACACAAACCAAAATGGGCAAGCTAAGGTAACCTCAAAGGTTCCCAGCATTGTTTTCTATAGACTGTCACCCACATTCTTGAATCTTTCTCTATCCCTTTTTTTTTTTTTTTTTTTAATAATGGATTTTTCAACACAAGGAGCCCAGAAAACTGCCCTCCCTTGACACTGGCACAAGAATATCTGACTATGCTTATGACTCTCCAGACTTTACGTATCTTGTCCCTTGTAGTCTTGTCATAACCCACCCAGAACAAAAGAGGTGGAAAATAAATGGGTGGAGGATTCTGTGCACTACTAAACTAACATCACAAAACATCCACTTGGTTAGGATCGGCATTTTAGGGCAATGGTTCCCCTTCAGGAATTCTACTGAATTCTACTTCAGGTATCACAGAGATTTTAGCATGGCTGGAATTCACAGCCTGAGTCTTAGTTTCTAGTCATGAAAGAAAGATTCATCAGTATCTGCTGGAAGCAGGACAAAAATAAAACTACAAACCACAAGTTTTCTTGAAAGTATTCACAACTCACATGAACAAAGCAAGGTTTTTTTTCCACCTAGTATTACATCATACTTTTTAAGTTCATAAACTAAAAGAAAGGAAGATTTCAAAGGCCTTTAGTCACTGAACTTCATCTTCCACTGGCCTTTGTGCTGGAAAATCATCACATAGTATCAAAGCCAAATTTCCTCTGCATTTGATTATGAGTTGTGTTGAAACCACCACAACACATACCAGTAGGAGTACTATTACCTTCACACTTAAAATAAGAGGAACATTTCTTTGGATAAACTCCATTCCAAATTACTTTGAGAAGCGTCAAGACTTTGAAGAAACCTGACTTTCACGTGCATTTTAATAAGTGAAAAAAAAAAAAGAGATGTCATTATGCTCTATTGTGAAGGAAACAGGATAAAACAACCCCAAAAAACAGTTTACCACAGAAAAGAACTCTAATAATGGACAGAATATTAAGAGCAGCAGCTTACACTGCCTCTTTCTTCCTATAGCCATATCAACAAACTTAACAAACTCAGGACAGACAGCTCACCTAGGAATGCCACAGGTTTCAAAACAGCAGTGAGAGATTTTGTGAGTGCTTGCAGTAAAGCCTTCTAGCTTTGCAGATGTAAGCCCTCCTTCCACAAGACCAAAAAGCACAGGTCTACCTCTTTTCCATAAAAGAGATGTAATACCTTCTTAACGTATTTATGTGTATCAGATCCTGACGTGGATCAGTGGAGCCTTCCAAGAAGGGCGAGTTCTTTTCTAAACAGAGATTTGAGACACCTGTGGCAACATTTCAGTTCCCTGGGTGACTTCTTCCTCGCTCACATCACTTGGGCAGCACAGAGACAGATTTCTTCTTCCCAAATAGCTCTCTGACACTGTTATAGGGTAAGAACAGCTTGAGCTCACCTGTACTTCAGCATACTGAGTCTGTGGTGCCATCTCAATACCAAGAAGAAAATCCCAGTAACAGCAAGATGAAGCCAAGGACTGTGCTACTTTTGATCAATGCTGATGCCAGCTTTGCCATTCTTCATTGTTTGAGAACTATGCAGGTACTTAGGTCCCACTTTGCACATGTCCTGCCTTGGATTTTATTTTTAGTCATTGTATTGTAAATTATTGTCTTCTTTCTTGCATTTGAGGAAAAAGAAAGTAAGCATAAAAAAAAATGTGTCATTCAGAAATACAAGCAGATTAAATTCCTGATTAACATGAGGTAAAAATCCCAACATCCATTAGCCTAACAAGAACCCCATTTGCCGTTTTAAAAAAACAAACAAACAGTGTGAGAAATTACACATCTGTTCCCACCAACAGCAGTAAAAGCTAGGAACAGGCTTGCACCCAGATACCTACATTTTGGGTGACAATATTATACTAATTATATTAAAAATGGAAAAGCAGAAACCCTTCTGCCTTCTTCATTTAGCTCATAACCACTTTTTTTCTATTTTTTCTGGAAATGAGTGTTTTTCCATTTAAAAGGTGAGAGCCACTCCATAGTTACAAGTGGTACTTTCTGACTTTCTTAATACAACCCTGTGGCTACAATTAACACAACGGATAAATAGCAGATCAAATTAAGGTCTGATCTTGTTTTACTTATAGTTGCAATCCTTGCAATAAATTGCAGGTTAAGCTGTCAGAGGTAAATGAGGAGACATGGAAAGCATGATGTACGATGCCTGAATTTTAATTGTTCGGAAATTTAAAGCAAGTATCAAGACAGAAAATTTCGAAATTTTAAGATGCTTCAGGGATTACTATAAGATTCCAAATGTAGCTGAGATAAATGTTTTGCACAAAGCTTTAAGAAAAGGTAGCAGATTTTGTATTTCTCTATATAAGCTATCTAATGCCTACTTTTATCCCTCACTCAAAATGGTTTTTGAATAACATTTTCAAAAGAGAAAAAGAACATTTTTTCTTCTCATTATTTCGAAGTGCTTTAGTTTTGTTTCAGAACTTCATTGTCTTTGAAGACTGGGGAATAAGGGAATGCAGACTGTTTCCATGCATGGTCTTATTGTTGTGGAAATCCACTGTTTCGTCCCCTTGAAAAGAATAAATAACTGAACCAACTTGAAGTCCTTCACAACCTGTGATTCTTACAAGCATCTTAAGACTGCCTACTGTCTGATATATTTTGTTTGCAATTCAGTCACAAACTCCTTGCAGTACATAAATCGACACGTTGTAGAAGTGTAGGGAGGGATTAAATCAAGGAAGGTAGCTCTATGTATCATTGTTAGAGGCATATAACACCTAATGCAAATCCTAAGGTTGTACCTGGAAAAATATTGTACACTTACTGCCAAGCACTAAACCAAATGTCCACTTCCTATGACACAAGTGGGAGCAGGATGTACTCAGAACTTCAAAGAAACAATCCATTGTCTGGAAAAAAGAGTAACCAGATATTTTTAAATCATTCACTGCCCTTTATATCATAAGGTGTTGACCAAACAACATATTTATGTAACTCCACTCTCATCACACAAATTATCAAAAGACAATGCTAATGAGCTTTTCTACAATCTTCATCACAGCCTTAGCACTTCCAAACATGCTGTTTGGTAAGGCAGCTACCAAGGCAGCTACCTGTTGTTCACACTACAGATCTCCTTTTGTTTTTTTCCATTAAACTTCAGAGAATGCTGTGAAGAAAACATAAGAATATGCTCCAACCTCTACCTTTTCCTTTTTCTACTGTGAGAAAGACAGAAAGAACACTACAAATTATCAGCCCTCATAGTCTCAGGTAATTTGGACCTCTCTTCACCCAGACCAGGTTTGTCCCATTAAGATAATAAATTCATACCACCTGGGGGCACTTAGCCTATCTGGCCCCTTGCATCAGTTCATAGAATCATAGAATGGTTGGAGGTGGAAGGGACCTCAAAAATCATTGAGTTCCAAACCCCCTGCCATGGGCAGGGACACCTCCCACTACACCAGGTTGCACAAAGCCCCATCCAGCCTGGCCTTGAACGCTTCCAGGGATGGTGCATCCACAAGTTGTCTGGGCAACCTGTTCCAGTGCCTCACCACCCTCAGAGTAAAGAATTTCTTCCTGATATCTAATTTAAATCTCCCCTCTTCCAACTTAAAACCATTACCCCTTGTCCCATCACTACACTTCCTGACAAAGAGTCCCTCTCCAGCTCTCCTGTAGGCTCCCTTCAGGTATTGGAAGGCTGCTCTAAGATCTCCCAGGAGCCTTCTCTTCTCCAGGCTGAACAACCCCAGCTGTCTCAGGCCGTCTTCATAGGAGAGGTACTCCATCCCTCTGATCATCTTGGTGGCCTTCCACTGGACCCGTTCCAACAGTCCCATATCCTTTCTACGTTGAGGACTCCAAAACTGGACACAGTACTCCAGGTGGGGTCTCATGAGCGCAGAGTAGAGGGGGAGAATCACCTCCCGTGGCCTGCTGGCCAGGATATGGTTGGTTTTCTGGGCTGCCAGAACACACTGCCAGCTCATGTTGAGCTTCTCATCCACAAGCACTCCCAAGTCCTTCTCCTCGAGCCATTCTCTGCCCAAATTGTATTTGTGCCTGGGATTGCCACATCCCAGATGCAGGACCCTGCCCTTCACTTGGTTGAACTTCATACGATTTGCACTAGCCCACCTCTCAAACCTGTCCAGGTCCCTCTGGATAGCATCGCTTCCCTCCAGCATGTCGACCACGCCACCAAGCTTAGTGTCATCCGCAAACTTGCTGAGGGTGCATTCTATCCCACTATCCATGTCCATCAGACAAAGATGTTAAATAGTAGCGTTCCCAGTACTGACCCTTGAGAGATACCACTCATCACCAGCTGCCACTTGGACATTGAACCCTTTGAGTGTGGCCATCCATCCATTGAATCCATGATTTTCCAATTTGGAGACTAAGATGTCATGCGAGACAGCGTCAAATACTTTGGTTAAGTCCAGGTAGATGATGTCTGTTGCTCTGCCTTTGTCTGCCAGGTCTGTGGCAGTATCGTAGAAGGCCATCAGATTTGTCAGGCAGGATTTGCTGTTGGTGAAGCCATGTTGGCTGCCTCCAATCACCTCCTTATATTCTATGTGCCTTAGTAGAGATTTTAGGAGTATCTGCTCCATGATCTTGCCAGGCACAGAGGTGAGACTGACTGGCCTATAGTTTCCTGGGTCCTCTTTTTTCCCTTTTTTGAATATCAGGGTTATGTTCCCCTTTTTCCAATCTGCAGGAATTTCACCAGATTGCTACAATTTTCTCAAATATGATGGAAGACAGCTTAGCAATTTTGTCCGCCATGGATGGATTTCATCAAGTCCCATGGACTTGTGCACCTTCAGGTTCCTCAGGTGGTCTTGAACCTGATCTTCTCCAGCTGTGGGCAGTTCTCTATTCTCAGAGCCCCTGGTTTTACCTTCTGTGACTTGGGCAGTGCAGTTACAGCCCTTAGCAGTGAAGACTGAGGCAAAAAAGTAATTCGGTACCTCAGCCTTATCCATATCCTGGGTGGCCAGGTCTCCTCCCTTCCAGAGAGGGCCCACAGCCTCCCTAGTCTTGCCTTTTTCCCTAACATATCTATAGAAGTTTTTTCTTACTCTCTTTGATGTCCTTGGCCAGATTCAGCTCTCTTTGGGCTTTTGCCTGCCTGATGTGGTTCCTGGCCACTTGGACAGTTTCTCGATATTCTGCCCAGTCTACCTGTCCTTGATTCTACCCTCTATAGGCCTCCTTTTTGATTCTGAGCTTGTCTAACACTTCCTTGCTCATCCACACAAGCCTTCTGGTTATTTTGCCTGACTTCTTCTTTTTCGGAATGCACCTCTCTTGAGCTTGGAAGAGGTGATCCTTGAACACCAACCAGCTTTCTTGGGCCCCTCTGCCCTCCAGGTTTTTTTTCCCTACACTACCCTGCCAATCAGTTCTCTCAAGAGTCCGAAGTCTGCTCTGCTGAAGTCCAGGGTAGTAAGCTTGCTGCACAGCCTCCTTGCTGCCCTAAGAATATTGAATCACTTGTGCAGGGTGGCCTTAAGGGCAGGTCACACAACTATTCTGCTTAGACTCTGTCATCAACAGCCTCTGTGTCCCATTGAAGGCTGACAGCATATGAGAGACAAATTCCAGAGCAGCAAAGGCTGTAGTAGGAAAGAGTGGAGGCTGGGTCAAAATTTAAAGTTGTAAAATGAGACATTGAATTTTCTCTGACTGTTCATAGCTTGTAATTCAGACTACTCAAATACACAAAGAAGAAAAACTAAGCTTTCCTCTACCCATTCTAAGATCTTCCTGAAGGCACTTCTGCTTCCAGCAACACTGCAAAGAGTCATAACACTTGGCCTGTGCTCCTCACGCCTCTCCCCGGAGACGCAAACCCTCCTCAGCCTCTCTCAGGAGGCCACCCACAGCTCTCAGCCACCCAGGGCCAGCATATATTGTGGATGTGATGGAGTAATTTCTTTAACTACCATCTGCTTCTCTTCAGATCAAAATAAGCCCAGTACTAAATGCTCTGAAGGAGGACTGGAGGTTCTGGGAGGGGACGGAGGGGTGTATTTGCCTCCTCCCCCCATCTTCCTCCACAGGCAGGACAACAAGAATGCCCGGAGGGCAGGGCTTTGGGCAGGGAGCCCATAAGGGCGCTGGAGGTCTGGAGGGGTGGCAGTCCTTACCTGTCACGAGCAGTGGTGGGGTTAGGGGGACACACCAGCAGAAGCTGCCCTCAGCCCTTCTGTGTGCATGGGGGTGGTGATCAGCCGTTAAACAATGGTTCACCAGACAAGGTCACACCAAGCTATTGAGACAGCCATTACCAACGGCACCAGAGCAGGGTGCATGCAGGTATGGCCCAGGTGAGGAAGGAGATGCAGGGACTGCTTGGTGCCCTCCAGAAAGTTTCTGAGCAGTGGTGGTGTGTGTTCAGCTGTGACAGACCAGAAAGAGTGCAATTATGAATTTTTGAGTCTCTAAATGGCACCTTGTAAAGAAATGGCCTACCATATGTTAGTGTTGTTAGTACTGTGTCCAGCCTGCTCTAGGTGACCCTGCTTTGGCAGGGGGAGGCGGTCTAGATGATCTCCCAAAGTCCCTTCCAACCCTTATGGTTCTGTGATATGTCGGACTAAGAAATGGGTAGTAATGACCCACAGGCATTGTTTTACAAGCCACTGAAATACGCGGGCTTGCTGCTTGGTATAAGAGTCTTCCCCACTGACCACAGGAGAGCTGGTGATTTCTAATAATTACATTAATCTACTCATAATTTTGTAACTTTAGATGTCCACCTTAAACACCTAATAAATTGTGAATCTAGAAAATGATAATTTAATAATTTATCATATGATAAAAGAGCCATTAATCTTTTATGGACTATTAAACATACATACCTGTATGCATGGGAGAAGTGAAGGGATGCCATTCTTTACTGCAGCTCAGAGAAATTGCATGATGTTCAGATTCATATTTACTTGTTTTCCTTGAAATAAGCCCTTTTTTTCCTAAAATAATTGAAAGCTATTAGGAGGTCTAGTGCTTTCCTTCTGTAGTTGGAGTCATACAAAAATCAAAACAGTATTAGGGAGAATTTGCAGGCTCCACAGGAGCTGTACAGTTAAGATACTATACACCAATGAACCTACACTTTTAACTCATACTGTAGTTGTCAAATCTAGAAGAGTTTGCCAGTCACATTCCTTGACATAGGTAGTTTGTACCTAAAGTTTTTTCCAAAAGCTCTTTTTCCTGTACAATCTTTCAACACGTGACAAAAGACTTGCATTTCTTTTTGTGTGAGTGGGTTTCAGGCAATTTTCTTTCTCCCTCTCCAGTACTTACCCTTTGGTTTTCCAGCAGCTGCAGCTATTCTAGTGGAATTAACTAAGTCTAGCATCAAGCATGGATTACATGATGTTTGAATAGAAGATACTTCATTGTGATTGAATAATTTGATCATTAGAATTGATGATCTCCAGATTTTTTTAGTTAAGTCTATTAACTTTTAACAGGATTCTGCAAAAAAAATGGAGAAGTTTAGCATCCTAAATATTTTAGATCATATGGTGGACTTGTAGGTTGACTGTTTTGATTCTCTGATTTTATTCAATTGAAAAGAATAAAAAGACCTGTTACAAAACTCCTCATCAAGGCCTTTCATTGAAAGATCAGGTTGCAATCCTAATTGCTAATTTTGTCCCAGTCACTTCATCTACCAAAATTCGACAGTTCCTCGGTGGGAAAGGGCTGTACCCATTAGCAGCCCAACACAATGACTGTAAATGCTGAGGAATATGAAAGCAAGCCACAGATGTTAGCCTGGCTCAGATGCTCTCGTTAGCTACTATGTCTTATTGCCATTGTTGAACATAAAAGTACCAGACTAGGTGAACTAGGAATCTAACCTAGTAGGGCAGTCACTGTGTTTTCAATTTTGTAGGTTATTTGTGACTAATTAGTTGTGAACATACAACTGTTATAAAGACATTGCCAGCTGTTGTTGGGTCTTGGTGGCTAAGGTGCCTTTCTTCTTGCTGATTGTAGTGTCTTGAGGTCTAGGGTCCTGCTGCATGGCTGTGGACAGTATTTATATTTCCTCATTTCCAAATATAACCCTGTGTGGTTGGAATTAGAAGGAGCTTAGTCCTGTGTCTGCTGTATAAGGTACCTCATTCATAAAATTAAAGCAGGATGTTGTGGAAATAATGCAAGAGTCAGGGGTTTTTGTACTTCATGTTTACAGGTTTTGAGCTTACATCCCATTTTTGAAATCTAATTTAAAATGATTAATTGGTTTCTTCACATGCCCTGCTTGTAGCTAATTAACCAGAAGAGTGGCAAAAAATACCTAAATAATCAATATGCATTTCTTTTCTAAGTTGATTATTTGAGGAGAATTATTTAAAGCTCTTAATATTACCTTTTTTTCTTACTGAGTGATCCTTTACTGATGAGCTACAACAGCAACCAGACCTCTAAGTAGGTTTTAATACAAGTATAGAAGATTTTAAAGTCTGGGGTGTCAAAGTAAATTAAAGTGTCCCGAAGTAGTTCTTAATACAACTGACCACAGTGATTTCTGTAGGGCAATTATATCTACTGTGTCAATCATCCAACAGGCATTAATATAAAGCAGAACAGCTCTGAAGAAATTTGTTATGGACTGCCATGTCAAGAACCCAAATGCTGACCTGCAACAGCCTTGATATTATTAGAACTACTAAGGGTCAGATTCCAATTAATCCACAGATTTAACAGTCCTCCACTGTAGTGGGTCTTGATACAATTAAGCAATAATAGATGACAGGAGGAATACTTCCTGGCAGTTAATGACCAATGGCAGCATTTGAAGGCCCTTAGCCTGGCTAGTCATTAACTGCTTAGAGACACAGCCTGGAGCTCATATTTTCTATTATGAACCATATATTAAAGAAATAAATCAAATACAATTTTTCTCCCCTTCCTCTCCCTCCCCTACCCCAACCCACGCAAGCTGCTGCTGTTGAGCTACTGGGGCAGCAACTAATTGCCACAGGAAAATCCCAGTGCAAGTAACCGGTGGGAAGACAGACCACTGCAACAAACCTTGTGATCTTGAAAACCCCAAACTGCAGTGAGTTCTAAGGGAGCCCAAGGAACTTGCCAGTGCAGCTGGTGAGTGGAGTTTCTGTTTTGAGGCTGCATTTCAGTGCTCAGCCAGAGGAGAAATGCATCCGAGGGAAGAAGAATGGACCTGAGCAGCAGGAGGACCTCAGTTCTCAGCTTGGTTATGTTCTGTCACTCATTTGGTGATAGAGAAGTGACTTGCCTTCTAGTGCAGTAGATCCTGTGATGACTGCAATAACAACAATAACTTAGGAAGCCAAGAGGTTTATTTATTACTCATCTGGCGCTGCACTATCTTTGCCTTGCAGTGGCCTGATGCACACACTATCATTAATATAATTTCTGAAGGCTAAGACAGCCATTTAGAGTGACAACAAGGCTAGCACAGAGAAGCCAGCAGGACCAAGTTGGTCACAGGTGCTGTCCTCCAGGGGAAAAAAAACAGATGGTGCCTGTGCACGACTATCAGTCTCTCCTGGGCACAGTTCTTCTCTTGGCACCAGGAACAGCATGGGTACTGCTCTGCAGCCTCCAACACACTACCTTCTCCAGCAGACTGTTGTATGTGTGAACACTGCATGCGGTAATTTGTTTCTATTGTTTTAGATAGATCAACATCTAGAGGTGCCAAATAAACATTCTGTCACCTACTTAATGCTGCAGGAAGCATGCCATTTCTCATCTTGCTGTGTAATAACCCAACTGACGTCATCAGTGTTTCCCCCATTACTGATCATCATCTGCAGACATCAGCAAGAAAATGGAGAAAAAACATGTGGTAAGAGGCGGGGAGGGAAACAGGAAAAAAAAAATAAAATTTTGGTGGAATAACTTGACAAGAGAAGCAATACGAAAATACAGCAGCAGAGCATTGGACACCATTTCAGATGTATCATATGAAAGTAAAATTCATGCCCAAAGACATAATGCTGCATCTCCAGGTGCCTTTGACCTTAGTAGCTTAAACTAGACTGACTGTGATCTAGTGCCTGTTTTTCCAACTTATGGTATGGCTATTGCCACATTTTGTTAAACTGTTGTATATTCAGCAGCAGAAATACAATTTTTTTTTGCTGCCTTTTCCTCAAGGTCACTTTAATGTTGCAGTTTGACTAACTAGTTGACTGCTTACCAGAAATCATAGCTTAAATTGCACAAGTTAATATTTACATATTTATCCATTTTCACATACTGGTCAGCAACTTCATTACACCCACTTTTCACACTGAAGTATTTCATCACAGATTCATCATGCAGTATGTAATTTTTAATACTTTTATGTGTGATGCTTTCTCCAGGGAAGTAAGGATTCTTTCCCACTTAGATGTTTCAGGGTGGATTGTGCAATAACTGAAACTAAGCTAAAATCTGATGTAATCCACAATCAAAATGTTCTGTTACATTATAGACAGTACATTTCAATGTAAGTTATTCTTTTCCTGTGAGAACCATGACTAATTACTAAGTCAAAAGCCAATCATAATACACAAATGGCAGCAGCTTACAGACATGGCAATATGGCAACTATAGGGCCTTTTGTTGTCAACTTTGGTTAGTTTGTTTAATGTTATATGCAGCAGGAAAGGGGAAGGCAATGAAAGAAGAAACATGAGAACTGTTTTGTCTCACTTCTACTCAGTAAAAATCCTTCTGAGATTATGTTGCTACCAACAGCACTTCCTCCTTACAAAATTGATGGTACCCAGTGAGTATTATCAAATTAGGTTGGTTATCATGCATGTCTTTTATAGCATATGGTGTTAATGGATTTCAGAGGCTGATAAATGCCTTTGTAGAATGGAAAGGTATGGGAAAAACCCACGAGCTGGAAGACTCAGTTGCTGAATTTAAAAGAGGCCAGCTGAACAGGCGTCCTTTTTTGCCTCTATTTTCCTGTCCATCAACTCATCATGATCAATCTTTAATGCTAAATTCAAAGGAATAAAAAGGGATGCATAGAAGAAGTCACACACACATCTCATAAAACAAAATTTATCTTTAATTTGTAAGTGTCAACAGCAGTACAAAAGATGGAGTGATGGTGAATAGATTAAGGGTAGAGAGGACAGTCTTGAGGTAAATGAGCATAAATAGGCAGTCTTATAGACACTCCCCTGAGGGGTCTAAACCC
Source organism: Thinocorus orbignyianus (assembly GCA_013400375.1). Classification (NCBI taxonomy): domain Eukaryota; kingdom Metazoa; phylum Chordata; class Aves; order Ciconiiformes; family Thinocoridae; genus Thinocorus; species Thinocorus orbignyianus. The sequence continues at coordinate 374,416 of VXBW01008039.1, read as the reverse complement.
CTATCATGGCATATACTGTATCACCCAAGGATGACATGTTTAACATATCAGGAAAGCACCTTGTGCA
>VXBW01008039.1:333041-372241 GCA_013400375.1 Thinocorus orbignyianus | reverse complement strand
CCTCACGCTGCACCTGAGTACACTGATTTAGGAGCACACTGTGATCCTACATATTCTCAGCAGGCAGTTTCGCAATCTAAATGGCAACACCCAAACATGCATGTGGACCAGAACTGTGCCACTTCATCAGAGCAATTTCTCCATGTAAACATGAACCCTGGAAAGCAGTTCTATTTCCATTAAGACTTTTATCTTCCATTTTTATGAAATATGAAGTGAACTATTCTAGATGATACCAGATTGTTTTGGGAGTGTTTTCTTGAAAATAAGTATTTTATAATTTTTCCAAAAAGAAAATATATTGTATCTGTTAATTAAATAAACTGTCTGTTCACAGACAAAATAGTATTACTATATTTGTGCATTACCTGAATGGAGTTGGGTTTTTTTTCAGTCAGAGTTATTAAGGGGGCTCAGACACTATACTTAAAAAGAAATTAGTCGTCTAAAGTCCTCTTTGTGTATTGTCCGAATGCTTTCCCCTGGTATTATAGCCTAATATGACAACAATAAGATTTAATGAATGTAGAAAATAAAGGTTTGATATTATTAAGTCTTGGCTGCATTGCAAGAGTCACCTTAGTCATGATAATCTTTCCAAGGATACACTTTTGACTTCCAAATGTCATTCTTCTTGAGAAGTAAAATAACTCATCAGGTTTACTTGGATTCAGAAGACTGTGTTTCCCATCAAATGTATCAGAAAATTGGTATGTTTAATGTATCTTCTTAAAAAAGAAGAAAGTATTCTGTGTTTGTGGAATATGCTATTAAAAATCAGTGAGAGCACAAGTGAGGCATCTTGCTGTCCCAGCTACAAGTCCACAATACTGCGCTCACACTGCGGGTGTAAATTCAGCATCTACATGAGGTACAGTGACTTGTCAGCATTTAATATGGACCAACATACACTGATATAGAACAAAAGTAAATACATAACTTATACTTCACTAAGTATCCATGAACAAAAAATAAATTTCTATTTCCTATGTTATATTTACACAATTTAAAAAAATTCTAAAATGAGATGGTAAATTCATCAAAAACTTTGTTTTGAGCTCCGATCAATAAAGTAACAATGTTGGTTTTTATCCTTATGATTGTCCTTCCTTGATTTCTAATGACATTTTAGAGCCAATGTCGGCTAATAAATAGAATAAAATGCTCATATGCACAATTGAAATTCAGATATGTTCCTCCCACTCTCTCAGCCAATAAATGCAATTTTTAGCAGCTGGCAACTCCTGAAGAGCCAGTCATTTTCAAGAATGTGGCTTTAACATACAGAGCATCAGCACTGAGGCAGGGCTGGAGCTAAAACAAAGTGTTCATACATACATGTATTTTGCATAAATAAATGAAATAACAAGACATAAAAATGACTCAAATCCGGCAACTGTGAGGCAGGCCCACACGAGTCGAAACAGATGACTTTTGTTCATGTAGTTTTCGTACAACAGTTTCACATTAGTCAGAAGTGATAAAAAATACCATTTATATCCAGTGCTTATAACACTTACGAAACAACATCTGTGAGTGTGTGTTTTTTTGTACTACAAGCAAAATCAAGTTTCAGTCCTAAAGAACAGTCCTTTGTTCTCCACAAGCCTGCAGAATATTATTTTGGCATGGTCATAAAATTTAAAAAAATTAACCAAATAATCTAAATGTTCGCCTTTGTGCAAAAAAAAAAAAAAACAAAAAACCAAACATAAAATACAATGCTAGCAATACAGCATTCTACCTATGCAACAAAACCAGAAAAAAAAGAGAGCAAGAGAAAAATTATATGGAGGGAGGAAGAGATACTTCTAACTGGAGAATTATGTAAGACATTAATAAATAGCTATTTTTTTCAGGAAATAATGGTATCCTCCTCCCAATCTGAGCTGAATGTATTAAAACCAGTTCAAATTCCCAAGCAATTATAAGAACAAAACCCACTTTCTATCAGTACCTTAGCCAGCTTAAAGAGGGCGCTCACCAGCTAACGACACAGCATATGCCTTTAAAGTCTTGGCTAGACCAGTTTATTGCTTATTAGACATGGACTCAGAACACAAATAAATATTAAAAAATATAGCATTTTGTTCCAAATTTAAAAATGGTCAGAGAAATTTGACCATTGTGTTTCTATGCCATTATCTTTATAAATTGTCCTGTAAACTGAACAATCTTCTTTGTCTTAGGGGTTGTTCTTGACATTTAAATGTGATTCCTACAGTGGTAACAACGGCTATCTCTGTTCAAGCAGGTATCAGTGGGGCTATGAGGAAAATGACTGCTCCCAGTACAGCATCTTGCCATCATACCTCACATGAATTTCTGCAAGACAGTATGATAGCACAAGGATAGCCAGCATCAACACTACATTTCTTTCATTTTCTGGACCCTAAACAAAGCTCGTTCAGCTCTGTGGGAAGATTCCCACAGACTTCAAGAGGAGCTGCTCTAGGCCCACTCATACCTCTCAGTCTGAGTCTGAATTTATCACCAATGTGCTGCACATATCCAATTCAAAATAAAAGCCAAGGGAGTTGAGAAGCTTCTGTACATGTATTCATCAGGCCCACCGGATCTGTAGATATATATATATATACAGTGATATATTTGTGAACAGGAGTGGAGTGTGAGAGAAAAAAATAAAGGCAATTTCTTCCCTGTCTCTGAAATTTAATAAATTCACAATCTTTGAATATCTCTCTCTTGTATATTTCCCAGAATTTTCTCCAGCAATTGCATTGTTTCTGGTAGCGATACAAATAAAAGATTTGGTTTCTATAGCACCTTACATCCAAAGATCCTGGAGCACTTGACAAACATTCATCAAGGTCTGGATCACATTCCCTCATGACTACTATTCAATAAATATTTTTGATGCACCGTATTCCCAGCTTATAAAATCAGACTTTTTGTCTGGCCTTCCCTCCCTCACATACAAATCACTGCATAAATGCTTAAGGTAGCAAACAGTTCCTTCAGGTGACAACAGGAACATGATGTACAGAGCCATGATTCACTGCAGGACTCTCTAGTCCCTAAAAGTTCATCATGGTGGACTCTACATGCAGACTGGATTTCACATCTGCCTTTGCTGTCTAAGTATAGAGGTTTATAACTATAAACACAACTTTTTAGGAATATTTGTACTGTATGTACATATAAAAGTACTCACTTTATTTTGCATTACATATAGCAGGGTGTTTCCAAGTGCTTCTTGAACATACAGTGTTACAGGAACAACTGAATTTCTCATTCATAAATGTCATGTTCATTTTAGTAGCAGGTGCACATTTATTTTTATATACCTGTGTAATTTAGGGGAGGAGAAAGAAGGGGCTCTAAAATATCAATAAGGAATTGTAAGTGTAATGCCACCAACAGTACTTTTAAAAATAAATATTAAGTATTTGGACCCTTGACATTCTGGAATGAATAAATTATTTAAGAGAATATGTGTTAAGACTGAATGCAAGGGTTAAAAGCAAAGGGGTAAAGAATGTAATCAGAGGTGGCCTCACACTGCTAAGATAGGCCCGTCCATAGCTGGTGATCGCTCTTTTGTGCTTACTTAAAATTTCACACTAATGGCACATCAAGAGGCAAAAGCAATTGGGCACATGCACTATGGCAACCATGTTCACTACTTAAGAATATCCTGTCTCCAGATTCCTGAGTACTTTACCATATTCTGGAAAAAATTAGGTTTTATCTATGTTTTTTTAAGATGCCAAAGGATTGTCTAAGACTTTACAGTGTCTCCTCTAAGACTTTTTTTTTTAAATGTTAAGATTCAAAAGTTATGAAAAGTTTGGCACATCAGAATTTCAGCTATACATATGGAAAAAAATGGAATTCAGAGACTATTTTTTAAAAATGAGCTATGATGCACAGATGTGCACACTTGTGGACTTGTTCTGCTTCACAATATGAAATCTGCAGTTTTTGTTTTCTAAAATAATCCAGAATAAAAACACATTCACAACCTGTAGGCTGGCACAGCATACCTGAGTGAGAATGTATAACCCCCATCTAAAACAGTAACTCAAACCTTTATCATCATCCAAAAGGAAAAAGACAAAAGGTAAGACTTGTAAGACAGCTATTGATTCATATAGGTTTTCAAGTCCTGATGTCTGATATTTAATATGTTTTCATCTAAATTAAAAAACAAAAACAAAAAACCCAAGTTCATGAAAAATCAGGGAAACAATCTGTCTCACACATTAAGAAACATTTAAGACCATTCTGCTGATGTAACTGTAGGAGCCACACATGCACGCAGGCTCTTTAAGAACTTTTGTTCAAAAAAAACCCAAAAAACCCCCAAATGAGTCTGAGTACTTTAATTCTGCGAATACTCCTCAGTTGGCACTGACTGCCTCATGGGCTTCATTTTCACTGCTATAGTCTGATTTGGGATCATCCTCATAGTCCTCATACATTTCTATTTCATCCTCTCCATTTATCATTTCATTTCCAGCAAGGCTTCCGCTGTCCGTCTTCATACCATAAGTGCTTTGAATGACAGGGATGCTGGGCTCAGGGCTGGCAGAGGTGCTCGAGCAATCTGATGTCATCTGAGGTGATGGTGTGGTAGTCGCCATAGTAATAGCACCAGGATAGACAACCCCTGTTCCTGTGGTGATTGGAATTTGAGGCTGTTGTCTGGAAGGAAAACAAAAAGAAGGGAACGTGATTTCTTGTGTTCAGAGGAGGTAAGACCTCTGCAAATCCAAATGAAAGAAAAGCGGGTGGTTTCCTAGAAAGGCTGATGCATTCCTCTGGGGTTCACAGTCTGGTCTTGTATAGCATTGGTTCATCTTAGCTTCTCCTAAGGACAACTGGAGAGTAAACTGTTTATTAACTACCAAACATTGATTTTTTTTATGTATTTTATGTGTTTATTTAAAACATAATGCAAACTAGCACTTGGACAGAGATCACCAAAACGCTCCAGGCACCTGTGTGATGCCTAACTGCTACTGTAGACTTCATGTATCCAAAATATAAATCCCTCAAATTCCTGACAGGCACTTCTGTTAAGGAGGGGACCTCAAGACTAGCTGCAACTACCTAAAATGGCAGATAGGTGACTAAGTAACATTGTCTAACTATATATTATTTACTATTTAAACACCAAGTAGACTCCTACGTCACTTAGAAATGCTTTTAATAGTTTAGTGCTGGCTTTTGTTTTTTATTTAAATCCATTATCAGACTGCTATTTGTTCTTCAGCATTTAATGTGTAAAACTGAGTTTTTGAAGTCAAGTACTTAAAAAAAAAAAAAAAAAGGTCTTTTTCTATGGTAAGAAATTAAGACTTCCTTCTGAAGACCCAGTGTCAGATCCGATTTATTCTGATAATGCAAATACATGGGAAGACTCAATTAAGGGAATACTACTTTTGACACAACTTTGTTTACAAGGTTACAACATTACTTGTGTATTGTTGTCTAATACTAAAATAGGATTAAATCAGTGCCAGTCAAGCAATTCAACACAAGCTTTACTGTTAGCAGGTACATAGCTGTACTAGGCGATGCAATGTTTCTTCTTACACTGCTTTATGTATATTCAAATGCTTTGCTGACTAACGGTCAGGTTGCTGAACCCATTCCATGGTGAAGCCCTTATTGGCTACAAACTAATTCAATCTACTCCTTACCTTGGGGTTAATTAACTAATAACACACCTCCTATATTAAAACACCCATACAAATATTCTCATGTTGTTTCTGCATGATTACCTTTAGCAAAGCTAAGAGAAAAAGAAGGAATGTAATTTGTCTGAAAGAAGAAAATCTCCATCGTACCTTAGATGTAACACTGAATGAATATAACCCAGTACTAGAAATACCCAAGTGCACTGGAAGATGCTGGTTGTATATTGACTAGTTATTGAACATAAATGCCAATTTGCATAATTTACTTAAAGAATCAAGTATTTCAATGAATTCCCAACCTTCTTTACAGCAATATTCACCAAGTATTACTGAAATATTATATAATTTTAGCACAAGAAACAGTGTCAAATATGTTTGAATGGTCTAACGAATCTATAACTTCTTGACCACTTCGTCATTCTATGCTAAAATCCAAGAGGATGTTGCATAAACCAGTCTCTCACAAATCGTTAATTATTGGCTAAATCAATATACAAAATAATACAAAGTTTATTTACAAGATCCTGAATGTTGAGTTTTTATTGTTCATTGATCAAACTTTAATTTTGATAAATACCACACTACAGAGCTACTGGGAAACCAAAGTCCTTCAAGTTTGGGAACCAATCAGACAGCGAAATTATGAACATTCTGTGTAAGACAATATTAAAATAGCATGTAGTACTGTCATATCTGGTACTGCTAGTCTGACTCTTAAAGCCTCTGCACAGCCTGAGAAATTCAAACATCTGTTGTATAAGTATGGTACACCTGGCTAAAAGCAAGCAAAACCATTGCAGTAATTCATTTGACACAGTCATTATACTCCTGTTTGCAAATGATGATTTGCAGATGATTTACAAACAGCTAGGGATTTTTCACTAAATTTTCACTTTTTAAATGGTCTGATAAATGTTCTGTGAAAACAATTTTCAGCCAATGTATTTACTTGCAAGTGATTTTCCACAAACATCTTTCAATACTTTATCCATAAAATTGAACACCTACCTCACAAGGGAACATTTCTGTTTTAGGAGTGTATGTTGTCAGGAGCATAAACTATTACTGTTAAAAGCCCACATGTAACTCCTCCACAACTTTTATACACAGAAAATGTTTGCATTAATGACTGTTTCCACAAAGCAAAGGAAAAGAAATCCACACATGGTCACAGCACAATTCTACATAGTTGTCAGCAGGCCATACACACTTAATTCTCTCTAATCTGCCCATCTAACAACTGCTGGTACTAATTTTTTTCCAATATTTCATAGCGTAAGTAAATTTACAAAAAGAAAGCATCCCCAATCATACATCAAAGAACACCACAATATTAATGCCAAAAGATGCTTGGAAAAAGTTGTCTTTACAACGCTTCTAATAAGAGTTGTAGAATATACTTAAAGAACGTTTGAATGCAAGCTGCTCTTGTGTTACAGGTGACACTAAGGATCAGAACTCTAACATTCACTCCCTCCCAAAAAAAGTTAAAATTTTTTTAAAGCCAAATTGACTATCTATAAAATAGTAAGATGATAATAATAATAATAATAATAAACAACCAACTGTTTAGGACAGGGCTGTGAGATGATGATGAAACGATGGTTGTCAGTGTTAAGCCCTAAGGGACAGGCTAAGTTAAGAAATTCAGATACTCCTGCAAATGTTTATCAAGCTAGCAAAACTCTTTCGCATATCCAAATTTCAATGGGACAGGGTAGTTTTGACCAAGTACCACCCATTCTAAAGTATAAATGGAGCAGGTCATCTGAGCATAATGAAGCAGAATTTACAGAGATACTTTTTACTTGAGAGTGTATAAAGTCCATGGCAACTAAGAAATGAATCTAACTGGTAAAGAACTTGATCAGTGGAACAGGGAAGTTAAAGGCTTACTGAATTTCCATTCATAAATGTAGCTCTTTTTTTATGTAAAACAAAAATCAGACATGGTGTGCATGTCTGCAGCTGGGTGAGTACTAACTGTGAGCTTTAAACTACCTACACCTCACCATGGAACCGTAAACGTGGTAACTGTATGACCTAAATGGGAAGTTATTCAAATTGCTATCCATTTGCTAGCAAAAAAATGCTAACATTTAAATACGAACACCCACACCCCCCTAGTAACTGGACACCTACCTCTCACTTGAGCCCTATTAGTATTTAGAGCTGGTCAGCTTGTCACTGTAAATTCTGTTCAAATTGCTGCATTACATCCCAGAAAGCTTTATTTTAAGATATTACAAACTATATGGACGGCATTTGTTACTGGAGATGAGCATTATCATTCTCTGAGTAATCAAATTTTACAGGATAGGGAGGGGGAAGAAATTAGAGCATTTATTTAAATTCTAACCACTCCCCTGAAAGGACCAGTTGGAGTTTCTAACCTATGACTCTGACCATTATGTTTTCTCTTATTTGTAGTTCTTAAAGGCTTCCATGTTAATGGAGTTTTTTTATAACATTAAATTCCACATGTTTTATCCTTATGTCTAGCTAAAGTTTTGCCATAGTACCTTGCAGTGAAGAGATAAAGGCATACTTTACAGAATCACAGAGTTGTAGGAATTGGAAGGGACCTTTGGAGATCATCTAGTCCAACCCTAGATCATCTAGTCACCTAGAGTAGGCTGGATAGGAATGCATCCAGGTGCGTTTTGAGTATCTCCAGAGAGGGAGACTCCACAATTTCTCTGGGCAGCCTGTTTGAGTGCTCGATCATCCTCAAAGTAAAGTAGTTTTTCTGCATGTTCAGACAGAACTTCCTGTGTTCTGGCTTGTGTCCATTGCCCCTTGTCCTGCCACCAGACACCGCTGAGAAGAGCCTGATCTCATCCTCTTGACACCCACCCTTTAGAGATTTATAAGCACTGATGAGGTTCCCTCTCAGTCTTCTCCAAGCTAAACAGATCTGGGTCTCTCAGCCTTTCCTCATAAGAAAGTTACTGCATTCCCTTGATCATCTCCATAGCCCTCCACTGGACTCTTTCCAGTAGTTCTCTGTCCTTCTTGTACTGGGGGGTCCCAGAACTGGACACAGTACTCCAGATGGGGCCTCACCAGGGCAGAGTAGAGGGGGAGGATGACTTCCCTCGACCTGCTGGCCATGCTCTTTGTAATGCACCCCAGGAGACCATTAGCCTTCTTGGCCAACGCTATACTGCAAGCTAGAGGTTACAGTTCAACTCAGCTGCACATGCACGTTTTCTGCCTGGTTAAGAGTTTTAGAATGCAACATAAACTTCCTATCTCTTCAGATCTGTGAGGAACAGTGGCTCGTGGCAATGTACCTTGGCTTCAAACTACTCCTGCCTCCACCATCTCTTCTTTGCCAAAGAAACCCTTACGTGGCCAATTACTGCAGGTCACTTCCCTATCTGCTGTCCCAGCATTGCTACGATGTCTGCCCAGTCTGGGGCCAGAGACTTGGCCCAAAATAGGTAAATAAAATTCTTAAACCAACTGACCTGCTCACAAGTTTGTGGCACTAATATTCTTTGGATTTTCCTGGAGAACATTCCACTTTTGACTTTTGCAAAACTAGCTAAACATTTAAATTGGCAAATTACCATTGTTTTCTGATCACTTCCCAACTATTTTCTGACAGCTCTTTAAATGACTGAAGCAAAATTGATTGCATTAAGGAAAATGCTTATATGCTACATGCCCCTGAAACTTACATTTCCACAGGGAATGAAACAACAGTAAATCTCACAAAAGCACCCATTGTGTACTTACTTTAAATTCAAGCTACAGGGGTATAAAATCACAGCCTTATTCAAAACTGTAGTCTAGCAACATTCAGACTATGTGTGTACAGTAGTTATAAACACTATAAAGGCTTTATTCTAAACATCTTACACTGGTAAAACACACAAAAAAGTTACTGCTTACATCATTTTGCAGAGAAATGTATGTATCGTATACTTGCATTCAGAGTGTATTAGATTGTAAAAATGACTGAGAACTGAATTATTTCTGTAAGACAAGTCAACAAAAGACAGACTCTTAGCTTAAAATGTCTGAATTTATGGTTTATGTATGATCCATTTGTTAGTTCACATTTATTTATGCATTACAAAAAAGTACTATGGAAGATAAATTGTAATGCACTTGAAGTCTGTTCAGGGATTAACTTACACTGAAGTTATCATTCACAACTTCCATTAATAATTTTATTATTAAAAATAACTCAATTATTTTAAAGACACAGCTGCCTTGAGATTCAGCTTCCGCTAGATTAAAACCATCAAATTTTTAGTATATTCTGCATGAAACATGAATTATTTCTGTATATTATCTGCCCAACTTGGGACAAAATTTGTTCATGTAGGAATGCAATAGGAGGCCTACACCATTTTAAGTTTCACCATGTTCTTTGAAATAATTGCCAGTTCCTATATTTTTGTGCTGGTCTATCACATATATAACCATTATCTCAAAATATGGATTTCCTCCCCAACTTATTGCAGGAAAACTTCACTCTCGTTTAATTCTTTGGAAGCTTTTCTTCAAAAATCAGAAGAGAACCTGGCCATTGATCAGCTTATTTCTCTATTTGATTTTAAAGCCTGGCTACATTGCGTATTGAGATTCAGGTTCTTTATGTAACTTTTGTGTGTCTTAGCAATGTTTATCAAAGATTGTGGCTCACTGAAGTAAGCAGTATGAGCTTTTTTGCATCTTAAAATTTCAAGCAGTAAAAAACTCCTTCTGTGTTTGTGGTGGGGGGTGTTTTAGTTATACACACAGCAGGATTATTCTATGCTAGTCAATGGCTCACCCAAGGGAGTCTGATAGGAGCTAAACCTTAGTGGACTGCTTAAGCCATAAATGTACACTTGGTACAAGAGAATACCAAACACAAATATGAAGGAATATAATTTTTCTGGCCTTTTATACTTTCCTCTAGTGATCTATTGAAGGTCTATCTTTCTCTTCACACATCTCCCATTTATCTTTCTATTCTGTGATGATAATTTTTTGCCAATTTGGCATACTCATTTCCAACTTAATTGGTATGTTCTTTAAGAAAAAGGGGGAGGGAAGCAGGATTTCAAGCAGTATGAAGTACTAGGCACGTTTCCTTGGTGTCTATTTTGTACCTTTTTTCTCTGTCTTACACTGAAATATTTACTGTAAACATAGAATCAAATAGGAGACACATGTAGTTTTTAGGATCGATTCTGAAAAGGAAATGGCACCTCAAGTCTCACGTCCACAGTTCTGAAGGACACTTCATGCGGATTGTTTCATCAAAACAGTAGTAAAATGAAGGATGTACAAGGTCAGCTAGGAAAACTGTCCCAGTTGATGCCTGATGTGATATTTACATTAAACACAAGGACGAATAAGTTTCAGAAGCTGTTGGGCTCAATTATTGTGTTTCACTTAATTATAATCTGATTTGGAAGAAATGTTGCCTTTTATTACTCAGTAAACTCTTCTGCTGAAATAAATGATACCATGTTTTATTTTTCATTTCAAAAAAGCTGTACAGGTCTGTTTTTTTCACTTTTTTTTTTTTTTTTTTTGCTTGGTCTCTTCCAATAATTTAGGTTTGTTTGTTTTCTTTACAGGAAAAGGCAATTTGGGGCAACAGTGGGAAGTCACAGAAAGGCATGAAGTATTTTTTTTAAAATCAAAGACCATGATTCCTCAGTATCAAAATATATATTCATATTGAACTGCAACATGGATCTCATTTCACCTTTATTGAAGCATCCATTAGACTTCATATCCCCTTTTTCATCACTTGTAGAACTAAAAGTCTTTGTTTCTGATAAAGTCCACTGCATCTTTATAAAAGTGCACAAATGTAATTTACTTTAAAACTTCTCCGGTATGGATGGTGAAGAGCATGGTGAAGTGGACAACATAAATATGAATTAGAACCAATCCTTTCAAGAAAATGATCACACTCTCACAGTCTTTGTGATCATTCTGTCTGATATATGAGAAATATGTTACATTTATGTTGCATTTATGTTTTATTATTTATTTTTTCTAAATCACAGCATCAATCTTTAAGTAGATACTTAGAGAATTTTCTTAAATCCGTCCTCCATATTCACGTCTGTATTTAACCACCACTTCCAATGTGTAAAATGCTACTGCTTAATACTGGTTTGAATTAGCAAACAATACACAAATTTTTCAGACTGCTGTTTTGGCATTTCTTTTGCATTTCTTGTCTAAATGTGATTTGGTTTGTCAATCTGCATTGGAAGATACAAGCTAGAGTTTCATTCCCTCAATCTGAATATAATTTGTGATGTGATGTATAAATTCATATTTCTATTTAGAGTTCTATGTACAATTTTGATAGAAGCCTACTAGTAAATTATTTCCCTTAGAGTAAAGAATAAAAAACTATGTCAAAACTATGTACTGGAAGGCTATTTCAAGATATCAAACCCACTTCTATTTAATGATGGAAGAAAGAGCCCACATTGTTGCAGGCTGTACCACAAAATAATTGACTGCAACAGGAGTTCTGCATCCCAAGCCAAAAATGAGGGCACATAATCGACGTCAAGGTCAATTATCTGGTAGCAAAGTATCCAACAAAAGGAGACTATTGTGATTAGAGAAATAAGCAGAACATTGTGAATTTGGAAAGGCTGGCAGTGGAGATAGCTTTTCGAATCTTTGTAAACCACCAGAAACATTGTGTTAGAGCGCTGAGCATCACAGATTAATTCATTAAAAAAAAAAAAAAACAGGAGAGAGGAATCAGCTATGGTGCAGTTGTTTCACTGGACTTTTGTTATCTTTAGCATGTAGATCTTTCACAGTGCTGCTTTCTCTGCTGAAGACTAGAGGAAATACTGTTAAAAAGCACAACGTTTTTAAAACTGCCCCAGGATCTTTTTGAGCCATATATTCTGAGTTGTAAGTCTATCCAGTCTATCTACGCACTACTGGAAAGACTCGTCCTAAAACATTTATTTTTTAAAAATATTTTTTTCCACAGTTTTATATATAACAAAATTCCTAATAGCCTCATGCTATGATATCATTCATTCATCTGTGTTCCTAATGTACCTGCTATTACTCCTGTCCCTTTCCTCTCTCTCCTGACTCCCTGTTCGACACTGGAATAATCTTTTTGTCTTTGTTCTGGTCTTATTTTAGGAAATTATTCTGAAGTCATTACTAATCCAGAATGGATAAGTTTACTAATAATTCACAAAAGACAGGATTCAAACGTTCCAGGCTAATGGGAAACAATTTCTTTTGACTTTAAAGAATTCCACAATTAGACTCATAATCACCACTAAGTGGCAAGTTGATAGCTCCATATTCCACAATATATCTTATGTTTTTAATAAGGTTTACAGGCTCAGATCCTTACCAACTAAATGACAGTGGTCTGACTTTAACAGATAGGTCTATTTGTTTTCAAACAGCATGCTCTGTCTTTGAAACAATTATAACAATAGTACTCACCCTACAGTAAAAAACTGCCTCATCTCCTGTCTTCGAGACCTCATCAGTTGTTTGTATTCACCAATACGCAATTTCTTTCCATCAACAATGCAGGTACGTTTTGGTCGAGGTTTGTATTTGTAATTAGGATACTTTTCTAGGTGGATTTTACTTAGCCGTGCCTGCTCTTCATAATAAGGTTGTTTCTCTTGATTTGACATGGACTTCCAGCGAGATCCTATTGATACAAAACATCGGTAAGTCCTCAAGTAAAGCACCTTTAGCTTTACACATACACATTTCCACATGCCTTCTTGTCATAATAAACAATTTTTAAATAAGTTAATTAAATAAATTGATTTGAATTTACACCATCCAACATATATATTGGGATGCGCAGTGCAAGACACCTTAAAAGAACCTTGACTTTCAGATTTTGCTGCAGACCAAACGTATGCAGATTTCTATTAATAGGTGCACTTAAAATCAACTTGCTTCTCAAAATCTCAGTCTCATGCTGAAAAGCAGACTACTTATTTTTTTACAATATGAGCATTAATCTGTGAATAATTATATACCTTTGTAATACCACTCACAGTATTATGGTTAAGATCTACAACTATACTTTTACTGTTAAAAGCTTAATCTATTACCTATGGATACATGCTGCTTTGATAGTTTTATGAGGATTTGGCTTATACACTTCTACTAATAGACATTAATACCTTGTTGTGTAGCAGGGAAAAAAAATCAAGACCTAATAGATTCAACAAAATAATGAAAAATCCCTCGCTGTCTGGGTGTTTTAAATTTACTAATCTTCTGATACAAGCTTGGCATAATATTGGCACCTTACCATGTTTTAAATCCTATTACGTATATTATCTTCCAGCTTGATGTAAAAAACGCACAGAACTGCACTGAGAAAGTTACATTTAACAAACTTATACTCTTAAAAAAAAAAAAAAAAAAAGACAGAAAACACATTGTAATTATATACACCACTTCAGGTACTGTAAACTCTCGTTGAAAGCTGCACCAATAAAAAAGTTAAAAAATTAACACAGTGTACACAGGAAGAAGAAAAAGTATTCAGATCTTTTGCATTGTTTATAAGGAGCTATCTAAACACTTAAATAGAAAATGTTGGGTTTGGTGTGTTTTTTTTGTTTTGTTTTGTTTTTTTTTTCCAGGGGGGATAAGAAATGCAGAAAATAGCTTTTTGGTGTCTTTTATATGAATAAAACAATTACAGCTGTGGTAAACGTGGGTGGAAGCTATTCTTTTACCAAGATTTTTCATACATCAACAAATGGAAAAGTTGTATAAATATTATCCGTAGCCAGCAATACTCTGTGTCAGTTCTAATATTTCAGTCTCTTTTCTCATTGTCCTGGAAAAGTTGCACAAATATTAAATGGGCTTATTTGTGGCAGAGCAGATACTGACAGGTTAATTCCATGGTTAACAAACACTCAATTGCTGGCACTTCTGAAATTTTTATGCTGGAAGTTTACATTTTAATGAATACAGTTACTATGTCCTAATAGTTTTTTTCACAGAATGCACACAAATAATATAGATTTCCTACAGCTGCCAACACTGAAACAGTGCAGGTTTTATACAAAACTGAAAGGCTATTCATGTAACTTACTTATATGGTAGACAAAAATATGAGAACTACTAAGTAAGATTTTGGAAGTTTTAGAACAAAGTAACATTTATTTCTACATATTCTTGCCTCTGATTGAACTAACATGCAACAAACTGGTAAGAATGTATTCGAACTCAAAGTTTACAATAAACTGATTACAGAGGAATCTTGATTTTTACTTTTATTTACTACAAGTTACATTTGGAATCTGTCTTTCACTTCAAAGACTCAGAAAGCAAATACAGGTTTTAGCATTTCACCACTCATTCTCACAAATGTTTCTAATTCTCTGGAGGGTTCTTAAAAAGCAAATTAAAATTTCTTAAAAATGAGTCAATTTATTCGCACAGTGGCAAAATATAAAAATGTAATCCATGGTTTATTCCCTGATTGTCCCAATCTATACAAATTAAATGTTAACTATGGTGTCTTTTAACTAAGCAATATTTTAATTATACAATACTAGGGCTTCTTTCGCTTTTTGAACATAGTAGTATTTTGAATCAAACGTCACTTTGCATGTGAGAAGGTATTCATGTACATGCCTTTTGAATTGTGCCATGTTTCTTTCTTTGACACTGTACTGTCTGACACAAAACTTTGATTTTGATTTTGCAGTGTATTGATTTTTTCCCCAGTAATTACTCCAGCAAGTACTATTTTGCAGTCAGGTGATGTGCAATTCAGGTGATTTCTACCAAGATCTTGGAATTAGACCTTTTAACAGGATACACTCTTGCAACGGATTTCACAAAACATTCTTTTTGAATGCTGCTAAGGCTTTAAAGCAAGTTGTGACTCTGCTGTTGAAAATAAAAAGTATTAGGGAGGAGGCAGAAAGGGAAAAGGAAGGGAATGAAAACAAAAACATCCCATGAGTCTTCATTCGTAGGAGTTTGAGTAATTCCAATGTCAGTGAACATTTCCCAAACAAAATATGTCCTAAAATTAGAGAAGTTGCATATCCGAGGAGGAAGTAACTTGCCTATGTCACCAATATAAATAACCTCATCTTTCTACAGCTCCAAAAATAACTAACCTCTGCCAATCGACACTACTACAGCAGAGCCTTCTAAGCTTCCCTCAGTTCTGGTTTAGTCACAGTCATGATTTGTTCATTGTCTTGCACTTACCTAGGATTTTGCTAATGTTGGAGTTGTGCATATCCGGGAAGGCTTGGAGAATTTTTCGGCGCTCATCCTTTGCCCAAACCATGAATGCATTCATTGGTCGTTTGATGTGTGGTTCGCTGCTGGCTCGGCCCCGTGAATCCCGGTAGACTCGAGCTTCAGCCACAGTGGCACCTCCTGTTGGCCAACAATAATACTGCTGTAGTTTAGCTGCAGAGCCATTCATTGCTTTACTCCCTGTAACGTCAGGGCAGGAAGAAACAAGATGGATGCAAAACATTATTACGTGGATTACGCAAGCACTTTCAGTGCTGTGTTTATTTTAGCCTCATTCTCTTTCTCTTTGCTGCCAGGACTATGAGGGAGAGGGACAGCGAGAAAGGCTATCCAGTGATTTCAGTGTAACTGATCGGGCTCACCCAGCTGAAGGCATCAACATGAGAGTGAGGAAACTCCTTTGACTGGTATTTCTCCAGTTAAGGTATGGCAATTTGAAAAAGCTTCCTTTTTATATGTTCTGAATGCTCAACAAATCTCACATAAAAGTTACGCTTGAGAATCCAAACTGATGTAGACCTGTTCACACAAATAATTCACAATGACTTTTCTTCTTGAGCAGTGAAGCACATGACAAACATCTCATAAAATAAATTATGTAGCACACCAGGTACATGCTGCTAGTTGCATGGATCTGATTATATTTGGAGCTGGAATTATAAAGTCGCATAGGCTTTAGTCAAATTTTAGATTTGTCTTGGAGCATTTGGTCGCATATACGTAATTAAACTACCTTCAACAAGTACACATGCAGCATCCTGTAGCTTCTGGAATGGGAGGCAAGAACTCCAGCTTCTGCATGCCTGCTGTACTTTAACGTGTACCAGTGTCCCATCATTACCCACCATCAATTGAACTCATACATGCTAACCTTAACCATTTTTTCTGAATGCACCCAGCCCTGCTTCTGGACCACAAACAGCAAAGCTTCACGGGGGTTTAGAGTTCACAGAGGTATGAAAACTAGTTGATATAGGAGAAAGAGATAACCAAGCCTAGATAAGGCATGTTTTTACCAGAAAAAAATTTTGCAATTGTGATGCTAACCTATGTTTGTAGGGCTATACCTTAGTTGTAAAAGAAAGAGGGAAAGTCACTGCAATGGGAGAGTGACATACAAAGTCTTAGGCCTCACCAAACTGTTCATATACTTTAACACCCTGAAAAAGCAAGGTATGTGAAAACAAATTAGCACAGCAATAGGCATCCATTTTTTTGTAAACTACTACAGCACCCAACACAGATGTATTTGCCAAAAATTAGAAGATTATTTCTTTACACTATGTAAAACGCCGCAGATTTACTGATTTCAGTGACTGACCTACAAATTTTTAATTGTGCAAAAGCTAAGTTTCCTAGTTTAGTGTGAAAACACTTTATATTAGGTATACCATTTAAAAAATTCTATATAGGAAATACATTTACACAAAAAAAAAGGTCCTAAAATAGAGGATGCATAACTAATATACTACCTTTTTGCCACCAGGTCCACAGTACATTAATTTCATTTAAAATGCACTGACCATACAGGATAAATTGATTTCACTTTATATGGTGTTGACAGCCATGTTTATTGTGCAGTGAAATGTAGTGTAGTTTCAAGCTGACTATATCCATCAACATAGGGCAATATGCTGACTACTGGGCCAGATGAAGACATACATTACCCTGAGAGCAAAACACTCATTCGTATACAGCAGTGTCTTCTCCTGAGGATCACCATGGTTATTTATGATGCCTCCCATACCATTACTTTACAACTGACACCAGTTTGGCAATTTGTATACTAACATGTGTACACATAAAAGAAGACAGGTTTGTGGCAAATGTGAGATGCAAAACTATTTTAATACTATTCTAAGTTAAGTACCATGCTACAGGTGTTCAGCATTTAAAGCTGACTGCAGCTGCAGTCAGTTTTAACTGCAAAAAGGAACAGTAGTTTTGCTAAGCGGTCTGCGTGTAGGACGAGTTTAGGGATGTGTATGCCTAATGAGGCTCTGTCCATTGTTCTCAGAAGCCTTGGAACATGCATATCAAAGATACCATCTTTTGAGAGAGACTGTATTTATTGTGAAAATATAATAAGTTCCAAACACAGTAAGTCAACGCTGAAACATGTATTGAGACAAATGGCTAAATAATATGAGAAAAATCAAATATATCATGTACTGGTTGTTCCAACTTTTAAAATAATGCCATAGAATTTGTAACTAGTGTGTGGACAATTAGGAAGCTGGTGACAAGTTAAAAAAAAATCAATTACAATTGATGCAAAAGTTATTTTTTGTTATTCAGCTACTCTCCTCACAGGAAAGAAGACATATTTGAATCTATGTGATGATTTTCCACCTTTTACTTTCCCAAAGGTACTTATTCACTATGACTAAGGAGGTAAGGATTCTGTCTTTAGACCAACTTTCAGTCCTAATGCAGGCAAAGAGAACCTTTACTGGTTTCAAGATTCTAGGCCATCTTTTTAATCTGGATACAGTTTAGATAGAACACACACACACACACACAAAATGAAACAAACAAAAACCCCACCCCAAAAAAACAAAACCCACCACAAATGATCTATTTTCAGAGAAAGCTTATGTTAGAAAACAATTCTTACTTAGAGTAATAAATTACAACCATCTCAAGAAGGCCAAGAAGCTCTGGCTCTATCTGCTTTAAGCAAGTCTATACATGAAGGATTTTGAAAAAGCAGCCAAAGAGTTGATGTTCTTTGTGCTTTGATCTCTGGGGGAATATTTGCAAGTTGACCCATAGGCCACCACAAAAGCACCTGCAAAATGAATTTTTGCAAATAACTGAAGTAATTTAATCTACATGTTCTATCTGAGAACTTCAGAATTATTTCAGCATATAAAGCATTACAAAAAAAATGCTCCTGTTAGCATGCAATTCTATGTGGGGAGGCAGAAAATCTCAGAACCTTTTTAGCTTAGTAATGAGATGCTAATGGTATAAAAAGTACATACCACTCAGTAAGCTTTTACAAGTAGAAACACGTAAGAACAAGCTTTCAAACTGGTTGTTCTTAGGTACTTCATCCTGTCAATCAGATATTAAGATGGTATTGTGCCCTATATAAACAATTTCAACAGGTTTTACAAAGTATGGATTTTTTTTCATATTGTGACAATTATAGTGCTGACAGACACTGAAAGAGACACCTGAAATTTTTAAAGAAAAGATACATACAACTGCAAAGACGTAGGTGCTTTACTTCTTTCTAAAAATATTTTCAGGAAAGTCTAATAAATAATAAACACAAAATAACAGATAAAATTAAAAAGTACTACTAATAAAGGGTGAGAAGATAAGAGAAAGTCAGGAATTGTCTGTGGCAACTAACTGCTCTATCTGCTAGTTACTATTCATCACAGGAAGGGGTTTTGATTTTCAGAATTTAAAGCTTGGTCACCATTAAAAATTGCAAAAGCAGTACACTTTGGCTGACCTGATGGCTTAGTTGGCAAAGTCTACACATCGGCCTAAAAGCTGGGGCTGTCCTCAGAGGGACACTTTCAGCTTCTGAGGGTGTGGACTGCCTCACTACCTAGATGCTTCGCATTTGCTGAACTTGTTATGACTTTGATGATTTAGAAGTAAAAGCACATCAGAGGAGAACTGGTCACTTCTTGTGGATGTTTGGCAGTCACTTCCTCTGTGGAAGCTGGATTCCAGCTCTAGGGACAATACTGGGTCAAAGAACACCACAGGATGAATCTTAAAATGTTACAGCTTCATTAAAGTAATTCCAAACAATATTTTTGTTCCCAAAGAGACTGACTGCTGTCAGTGCAAGTGAAGAAGAACCTCTGTTCTTTAGAACAAGAAAAGAATCTGATCATCAACAGCAAAGATAAACATTTTCACAAGAATTAAACATTAAGAAACTTACAGTAATAACTACTGCATTGTTCATTTATTTATTCTTGCCTTTCTCTGAGTTTCTCACGTTTTATAATTACAAGAATTTTAGGACAGGCACCTTCTCTTGCATGTTCCCTGAAATCTTGGTCATATTAGGGATAATCCTGTTGTTTTTAATGAGATGTTGTTTTACCTTCCATTTCATACATCATCTACCACAACAAAACCTCAGACTATTATCAGAATTATGTTACCAGAATGCAAACAGCAACAAATGTCATAGAAAGGAAAAAAAAAAANNNNAGGAAACAAAAAACAAAAAAAAGCATAAAAAAGAAAAAAAAAAAAAAAAAAAAAAAAAAGTTGAGAAATAGATGAGGAAAGAAAGAGAAGTGACAGTAAAAAGAAAGGGATTTTTATCAGTCACTATTGTTCCTTAATACCTCTTCACACCATGGCCATTGATTCATGTTTGAAGTGATACATTTCCTCTGACTCCCTCAAATAATGAATCTTTGGCTACTCTAGACAACATACTGCATACCAAGATAGGGTATATAGAAAGAAATGCAATCTTTCTAGATTCCTAGTATAAAAGTGACTGGTTAGTAGTAAAGCTCCTATAATCAGTTATTCATTAAGCTGACATTTTTGTCTCCTGTGGAAAAGACTGATTGCAACCTCAAAAAAAACCTGGCCCTGTAATACAACTAGCACTGCTGGCAGCTTGCATTGCAGAGACCAGAACTTAATGAACATGCAAATAGGAGGCACTCTTTTACTACTAGAGATGGTTTACTCATAAACAGGGAAATACCATAAGGACAAGGAGCATGAAAACCTGGCATGGCAGTGCCCTATCCTGGTCTTAACCTGTGGACAGACAAATGCAGTCTTTATGAAAGATATAGCAATATAGCAATCAAATCAAACAGAAAAATTCAAATTTGGAAAGAATAGAAAGACAAAAGAAGCTTTAGAAAGTTTAGAATACAGGAATAATCATTTATTTTGAGTTAATAAGTTCAATGTTCAGTTTTGGAGACAGTTTCAAAAATTACTACTTTGCTGTAACCTAAGTGACTTGTAGCAATGTTAGTTTAACATTGATCTATTTTTCCCCTTGCCTCTTACTTCTTCATCTCCATCCACATACAGAAGATTTTCTCATTCTTTATGACCAGCAAGAGAGGCAAAATAAATGGCTATCTATCCCACAAAATATTGTCATTATTAGCATGTCTTGTCATCACTAGGCAAAAGTAACACTGACTTGGAAACATGACTACCTCCAGGACAGGGATGCCTGTAGTCATACAGTGGCACAAATGTTCTGCAGGGAAGTGTATGTCAAGGTGCTTTCATTCCAAATCCTAAACAAATATTATTCAACTGGGGTTTGAGCACCTAACATTTCTTAGAGACTGCATGTGAGTGAATGAAAAGGGGGAAAAAACTGAGAAAGACATGAGTGATTCGTGAAATACCGGAATATTTAAATAAGCTCATCTGCAAGTCTTCTGAATTGTGCTAAGTAAATACTAAGAGGTGGGAATATGCTGTAGCACAGGTTAGATACATCCATGCTACACTCAGTTATGATAAGGTTTCCATTTTTCCTGTTAAGAGACTCCATTCTCTTTAAAACATCAACAAGAAGAACCGAAAGGGAATTCCCTAAGGTCAGCTCTGAGGAAACATAAACCTCTAATTCAATAACTCCGCTACTGCACTGAAAAAGGCCTTATTATTGCAACATCCATATGGAGTCAATTGGACATTAATGACTAATCAATCCCTCCCCTTTCTATTCTACTTATAGTGTCACAAGCCATGTTTAGATTAGCCCATTTCCTGCTTAGGATCGTTCAAGATGTCTTTTGTTCTTTCAGGGCTGGCCTGATGGAGGCAGCTTAAACAAACACACGACCCAAGTGGTGCAGGAGTTATAAACTGCCATATGTGAATGAACAAAGGGGCCATACTAAAGCCTTTTGTGGTATTTGTTAATGTTTTTCATCTGAGTTTAAAAAGACCTAATGACTTTGTGGTGAGCTGATGCATGTGGCTCGTGGCTTTGCAAAATGAAGGAAATTCTAGCCAGTTATATATCAGCATATATTTTCCAAAGTGCCTTGTTTTCAGTTTTGGTGGCAGTGAGTTTACTTTTTTAGTACATTTGTTTTACATATGCAAGCAAAATTCTTGATCTCAATTAAAACACAGCACCAGTTTTCACAGCCATGCTCACAATCATATGTCTTTCCCCATTTAAAAGTCTAGAGCTAAAATTAATAGGGAAATATCTTCCGTGTGTGACATCAAATGAACTATTCTCAGCTCTATCAGTGGTAGTAGTTCACTCACCAGTGTTTAAAGTTGAATTGTTAGTTGGGTCATATAAAATACTGAAACAATATTTCTAAATGAGCTATCAGTAGATCCATGTTCTGCAGCCAACCATGCCCAAATCTACACTATTTAAATTAATTAAAACTGCCAAATGCAACTGCTTTCTTGATGGTTTACACAGTTTAGATTTCTTGACCACATTTTATGGCAAAATTAACCCTCATGGAAATTTGGCATGGAATACAGCTAAAACAATACAATAATCTTTTAAATTGCATGGAATATTAACAGAATTAAGGCCTGATTTAAACCATCAGTGGCTTATATAGTCCCACTTGTGCTGTAACATAAGAGCACAAGAAGTTATTTTGTGTAGATCCATGAAATATCTAGGTAGAAACTGGGATGAAGAAGCAGCTTCTACTATAAATCTGGGGAGGCATGTAAGTGTCATAAAATTCTTCAATCACGTGCCACTTGCAGACTTCAGGACCCTTTAGAGATAATTAATTAAATGTTAACAGCTCCATTCTGACATAGATACTATTAATAAATAAAAAGTGAGAAATATATTTATGTTGAAAGTTATTCAGCCTAAGTAATTATACAGAAGTAAGGGATTGCCAGTCATCAAGTCTTACTACGATCAACATTCCCATGAACAGTATCTATTGATATTGCAAATTGGTTGGTTGTTCTAACAGTTAAGCAATTATTGTTACTAAATCATATTAAACAACAAATATTCCATGGAATAAATATGGACCAACAGCTTTACTGCCAATGAAGCTGTTATTCACATAATTTCAAATTTCTCCTGACTTCTACTACTTGCTGATTTCAGTGTCACATAGAACGTTCAGAAAACATGATACTGATTTAAAACACAGAGATTAATTCTGCAGTCCTCAGTCACCCCTAACAGGTTTTTTAAAAAATATCCTGCCTGAACAAGGGCCATAGGACATGATCCATTCACATTTCAGCCAATGCTTTGTTTTGTTTTAAGATGGAGAAATGACAGACAGCAATTCACCAAAGAGAAAAAAGGCAGCCTGACTTCATTTTTGATGGATGCATGGTTCAAGATGTGGCTGAACACTGCTAATGAAAATCTTTGCTTGCTCCTATGCAGTAAAACAATGAATGTTAAAAACTTAAGAACAAGTGGTTTATAAAAGGGAACTATGTTTAACAACGGGAGACAGGTTTACAAAACCTCAAATTACGTTATATTAACTACATGAAGAATACGTTGCAAAAGTTTTAATGTGTGTTGGAATCACTGCTTTAGTGGCCCATTTCCTGCATTCAGTCTGCAACTGAATTTGTCACCTTCTTGCATATGCAACATCATCCTTCATATATAACTAATTCCCTTCATCTAGTGTTTGGTGTTCTCACTTGTCGTATCATATCAGTAATTAGATGGCAAGAACCTAAGGCTAGGATACACAAACACCATTTCTTCTTGTCCTTCACATGGAGTGCTGGTATTATAATAATTAATAATATAATTAGTCAATACTGTATCATGAAGGGATAAAAGCAAAAGCAGCGTGATAACAGGAGCTGTACGTTAACAAGTGATAATAAATGTTAGGAAAAAATCTTAAGACTAATTTTTCCAATGTGCTGCACCCATGCATTTGGGATTTGTGAGTGAAGTCATGAAGATGTTTTTACAAAACAGACAATGGCATGTCCAAAGATGTCGCCACATTTACCCAGTTTGATAAAAATGGGGGACTTGCCATGAAATAGGGCCTTATGTGAAAATTTACAAATTACTCCTTTTTGAAAAAGTGTACTTCCTGTGAAACTACCCCTGCCAAATTGAAAACATAATCATTTAATATTTGCAGAAACTGTGAAGATACTGTAATGCCCACCCCACACACATTTTGGACTACTGATTCTGTAAAAGTAAATCTAAGTACAAATTAAGAAAATATTGTACGATTGCTACTAAGGCAGATGCTCTTAAACACTTTTCTATTGCTTAGATACTGAGGTTCCTGAAGGAGAAAATGATGTGCAGTATAAACTTAGAAAAATAAGACAGTTGTACAAAGAAGAGGACTTGTCTGAATCTGTATCAATTGCTTATCCTTAGCTAGAATATTTGGTGTTCTTTCATTAATGTGTTCATATTTCTGCTCAATCCCCTGTGCTTATGGGGGTAAGGAAGAAAGGCAAGATTCCTCCCTCCTCCATGCAGTATGATATAATGGTGGCTTTCT
This sequence comes from Thinocorus orbignyianus, assembly GCA_013400375.1. Taxonomy (NCBI): domain Eukaryota; kingdom Metazoa; phylum Chordata; class Aves; order Ciconiiformes; family Thinocoridae; genus Thinocorus; species Thinocorus orbignyianus. The sequence goes on along the minus strand of VXBW01008039.1, from coordinate 347,817 downwards.
CTGTCAGCTGAAAATTCAATTGTACCTGGAAATGTTATGCTATCTTAGGCAGCTTTGAGCAATACAAAAACATATGCAGAGCTAAGAATCAGGACCATGGGGTTTCTTACACCTGTGGTGGCTGCACATGAGTGAGAAAAAAAATGCTTTAAACCACTGAACTGCTGTATTTAATTTTCTACTCACTCAACTTAAAAATATCTAAGCAAACTGACTGATGCTTTCCTCATTTGTGACAATAATTTTCTCATGGGCAAAGATTTTCTGTGTAAAATGGCAGTCCACAGTTACTTTTTACAGCCTTGTTCTAAATTCCTGAAAATAGCATTTTACTATATAATGGAAATTGTGACAAGCCCTTAACCATAACCAAAAAGCCCATAACTTAACCATAACCACCCCTATGTAAAACTCAGAGCATTGTAACAGTAGTTGGTCATACAACATCTGAAGTTCTAACTGGAATTTTTTTTAAATAAAGTTACTATTCTAGAAGGATCAATTACTGTAGCATGGAAACACCAAATGAGAAAGCCTCATATTTAGCAATAGGAAAAAAATACCTAAGAGTTGAAAATCATAAGGTAACACTTTTAGAGGATACCTAGATTTATTCTGAAAGTGAAAAGCACACTGTATGTTAAATATTAGTGCCTCAAGAGAAATAAGTATCAAGGCCCTGAGAAGATCAGTCCACACATCCCCAGCTCAGATTTTTCAGTACTGGAAGTGGGAGTTTTCCCTGTAAAATGTTATGGGGATGCTGGCAACAATGAGATTAGTGAAGTGGTTGCCATCAGTAAAGTGATAGGATGGTTCTTGAAGACAGAATGTCTTATTCCTATCCTATTTGCAGTTGTTGAGTTACTCCAGCGCTAAGGTGCTGTATTTCATCCAACAGAACTGAAATATTATGCCTAAGTACTTTTTACCAGATTCCTGATCTGTTAGGAGTTATTCTAAAAGACTTAAGCATATCACTCAAGTATCAGGCACAATCAAATAGAGTCAGGGATGTTATAAATGGCAACCACAATTAATGAAGGCCACATTTTAGCACCTGGTCTAATTAACCAAGATAATAAGTTATTTTATCTTTAAATAATAAAAACACACTTATGGGATTTCTTAAAATCAAAGATGTTTAATAACAATTCAGGGGAACAAAAATTCCAGTACTTGAGCTTACTGCATTCTCTCTGGAAACACTTCTTTGTTTTCAGACAGCTTTCACTGTTTTCTGATTTTCATCTTTCCCCTCTCAGCTGCCATAGCAACTATTACAAATATTTATGTGCAACAAATACTGGTGTGGAGAAGCATTCTTTCCTCTGGTATTTATGAAGCACTGTCACAAAAGTTGGTGATGCTTTGTCATCCATGTACTACCTGCTGTTTACACCTCTGCATAGGAGGGTGTTAAACAAGTTACCTCACCGGTTTGGATTGTGTTGGCAGCCTGCCAAGATTGATCTGCCTGGAAATTTATCGTTCCCTTTCACCAACTCCTTCAGCTGCTCAAAGTCAACCTTTTATGGAGTTAAGAAGGAACTGTGTCACCCTTTTATATACGCAGTTATTTATTATCGGGCATACATGAGAATGTTGAAGTTTTGAGTATATGGTAGAGGTTCTCTTTTAAGAAAGCATTGATCTGGTCTTTACTTAGATTTGCAAAACCCAGACACTTGTCATGATGTCTGCTCTATTCCCACGGAGGGACAAAATGAAGTTTTGACAGATGGACGTAAATTTGGAGTTGGACAGGGTGGTTGTTTCTCCTCACTCTTAAATATCAGCCTGGTGCTCATTTTTCTCATGTTTCTCCCCATATGGCCAAGAAACTACCTTCTACATTGCAAAGACTGCTTATCTTTCCCAGTTTGTTTGTTCCTCTCCTCTACATGCTTCCACATTCACTGTCGCTGCTGCTACTGCAAACAATCACTGTTCACCATGTTCTGGCAATTGGTTAAGTCTCTGATGAGGCCTAACACCATTTTTTTCTCTGCCACTCAATTTTCCTTGCTTTTGGACAGAGACAGCAATTTCATTTTTTCATTCTCCTTCATAAAAATGAATTTAGCTTCACTGTGCATCTGATTTTTCACTGGAGAAAACAGGACACAGAGAAGTTATTTATCTTCTACAAAATCATACAATGAGACAGTGGGAAGCAGTAACATTCAGATGGTTTTGCCCTAAGCCCAGGATCCAATCAAGGAAACTATATTTTAACAGATCCAGTTTTTTGGCAGGAATGAAGATCATTTCTTGGTGGAATTTGAATCCCTGACTATGACTGCTAAAGGAAACCACAATGCAACCTGAGCTAAGGTAAAAATCAGTAATTGTCAACAGCAATGTTAGGTCTATTCTGCAGATTTCTATCTACTACAAACCAAAATATTAACATACTCCCTACACATTTCCAAAGCATTTGACCACAACCACAAAAACAGAAGTATCCATAAACATAGAGCACATTACACAAGCACAAGATCCATAAACATGGAGTACATTATATCATTCAAAAGAAGCAGCACTATCACCAAAAGTGAGTGTCTGTGAAAGAAATATCTCGCTTTAGATCTTGAAGCAAAAAAAATATATTCTAATGATCCAATGTTCTCAGATAACTAAGAACTAAATACTTTAGGCTCCCCAATCTGGAATTTAAACAGGGCTCACCTGTGCCTCCTGACTACATTCTACACACTTGGTCAATTGATGTATGTCAGTGATGTTGAAAAAGTGGTTTAGCCATATCTAGGTTCAAAGCTGTCTTGGTGCATCCATGCTACTTAGCTGTATTTCAGTACTGACAATCTCAAATGTTCAAAATTATGCAGCTGCCTACAGAAAGAATGATGTTTCCTTCAGAATGACAAGGTTTGGAGAAAAAAAAAAATTCCTTGTTTAGTTCTATAATTGACTGTTTAGAATTTTGCATACCAGCCACCGAACATCTATGAGGCTCTCAAATCACGGTTTTGAATTTTGCTAGCTATATATGTATCATATATTTTAATATGACAACTGAGATTTCCAAGTAATGATGTAAGTCTAATAGCTGTGGATTATTCATCAATGACATCACAGTCAGTGGCAATGTTTTTGAATACAGTCTGAGCATGATTTTTGATACAGTTAGCCCAGTCCTGCTAGTGGCTAAGGAAGTAATAGATATGTTTGGTTATGTCATATTTAATATAAAACTCTAGCAGATGATTTTCAGACCTCCATTCAGAAGACAGGTCACTATGAGTAACACAAGCATTAAACACAACTTCATATGCTAGGTCATCTCTGGAGGTATACCTAGTTACTATTAATCTTAAAAAAGGTTTCAAACACTGGGCAAGGACAGCAAGTTAAGTCTTAAAAGTAATTTTGCAGTATCCTTTCATATTTGTCTTATGATAGCATACAGATAAATTCATTGTTCAATTCATTGAACAATTCATGGTTCAAAAAAATATACATGTAGCTTCAGCTTCTGATCAATGACCCAGTACCACAAGCACTTCTAAAATTCAAGGAGAGCATTATTCCAATCCCATCAAACTCAGATCACTGCCATATGTTATATAAAAGATATAAGGAGTAGAAAGGCATTATTGCTAGATACTATTACAAAGACATTCCATAGAACACAGAAGTGTGCTGATATTTCTTATAACAAATTACTTGAACCTTAAAGGCTGTGTGAAAGCTATGAGAACCAGGAGCATTTCCAGACACAGTCTAACTCAGCTGCCTGCTGGTGTGAGACAGACATGTACCATGTCTCTGCACACTTTAGTTTCCTCTGGAAATGCAGGAGGGTGGGTAGACAGGGAGTGGAATTGCACTTCTATAGCTCATTTGGTCTTCATCGGTTGGGGGGTCACGATGCAGCTCAAACTACACTTCCCCCAAGTTTATGGTCAGCAGTGGGACTAAATTTGGAGCCCTTGGTTCAGGAATAAACCTGTTATACCACTGCCACCACCACCCACCCACCCACTCCCCCCAGTAGTCAATATATCTTCTCTAGATCTAGTAAAGTTGATAACTCTGAACTTCTAAAATTCTGGTGATGGTAGTAAAAACATGTGACAGACACAGCGCACTCTGCAACAATTGCACTTGAACCTCAGAGATCTTCATGTATTTCTGATGAAGAAAGACAGGTCAAATGTTGACCACCAATATGATAAACACCTGAATATTATCTAAAGATGTCTACAGCAACCTGCACTCAAATGAAATTAAAAAAAAATAAATTGAAAAAAAAAGATTAAAAGTAAGTAACAATGAAAAAACAGAAAGGAAGGTGTGAAACACACTAAGTCTTTGAAGAATATAACTATGGCTGTTAAGAACTTGTAGCGTCTAGTTGAGATTGTGACCTTGGCAACACACTAAAATGCAACAAGGCTCTCTTCTTAGAGGGGGGCAAAGAAGAGCAACGAAGCTGGTGAAGGGTCTAGACAACAGACCCTTCACCTAAAGGTGACTTTACTGCTCTACAACTACCTGAAAGGAGGTTGTAGAGAGGTGTTGCTATCTTTTCCCAAATAACAAGGTCCTCAAGTTTAGATTGGATACTAGGAAAAATTCTTCATTGAAAGGGTTATCAAACAGTGAAACAGGCTGCCCAGGGAAGTGGTTGTGCCATCGAGGTATTTAAAACACATGTAGACATGGTGCTTGGGAACATGGTTTAGTGTTGGACTTTACAGTGTTAGGTTTATGGTTCGACTCGGTGATCTTAAAGGTCTTTTCCAATCTAAATGATACCATAATTCTAAAGAATAAATTATCAAGTTTCTTAGTAACACTATGCTGAAACAGACACATACAGATGCACAAAACAGTAATAACACATGTTAAAAACTTTTCAACATGGCAAACCTAGAAAGATCGGTAATAGTTTTATGACAATTAGAAGATTCTGGAAGATGAACAGAGTCTGTGGCATGGTACAGTACATCAGAGGCCACAGTTTAACTGCTGGTATTTCAGCACCATTGTCTACAATAGACTTCTAGTCTAAATGACACTAGAGATGTCATCTCTTAGCTAGACTGTCAAAGATAGGGGACACAATTTGGGTGATATTTTAAATGTCATTCTTTTAATATTAAGCCAATACTAAAATTCACCTTGTCTGCTAGCAGAAGGACAAATAAGCAGCTCAGTTTTGAACTCCTGCCTATGTTTTTTTCAGATCAGCAAAGGTATTTACCCAGGACCTCTTTTCCAGAGAGATCTCTTGGCTGCTAAACAAAGTATGGAAATCTGAACCCATTCACGAACTTAGATTTCCCACGTGGCAACACACCATGCCTCTAACTGCCCCACTATCTCTAGAAAGACGTGTACACTGTCCTTAAAGTGGCACACATCACTGTAGCTTGGGTTACATATGCCAAAGTTTCATTCTGCACTATCCAGTAACAGGGGGGCTGTCAGTACCACAAGGTGTATCCAGATACTAAATTAAGGACACTAGAAAGAGAAAGGATGAATTGAAGGAGACAAGGTAAACCAAGACAGTCATCAGTGACTCGATGTCATATGAACGAGTAACTGTGTCTGTAAGTATTCTGTTGCAACTTTTCATCCCAACTGAGAAAAAAATATCCTTCAAGGTACTGAAATATGAGAAGTTGCTGCAGGATGGAAATTCCTTTACAAAGCAGTTTATAAATAACTGATTAGTCAACAAGTACTTTTGAAAGTCTATATATCTCCTCAGCCCTTTTTTCTAGAAAAAAAAATCATTGCAGAACGCCTGTCTGAAAGTTATTTTTACCTACATATCCAATAAAGGGTGAAAAAATGAATCTCATAATATAATATCTCCCTAAAAATGAAAATCTGGAAATTATTTGTTTTATAAGGAACTATTAAAAAAAAATATATTGGGAAAATCTGAAATGTCTAATTAAGGTGCTAGCCTCCTTCTGAATATTAACTGTAATCAATAGCTGATGAGCTTCTGTCTAATCTTACTTTTACGGAGTCCTGAAATCTCGACTCTGACAAAATAGTTTAAAAAAAAATTCAGCAAAAACCATGTGAGCATGTCCTCTAGCTGCCTGCGCCAGTTCAATGTGATAAGCTAATCATTATATTAAACCAATAAGTAGCAATATTTTGCTGAATTAAATTTGAGAGTTAACTGTTAACCTGTATGGATGAGTCAATACAGGAACATCTTGGAAGTGAACTTGTCGCTTCTCCTTTGCATAAAAGTCCTTGCACAAAATACTTTTAAATTCAGCTTTTTTGATTTGCTTAGAGACTGATTATAGATAATGTATGTCATTTCAGGCCTCTAAGATGTTTTGTCATAGGCATATCATGTACTACTTATGCAGTAAAGAAAAGATAACATTTAGATGTGCTGTTGTTGCCAGACATCAAAATGAGGGGACAGTTTGTGAGATTTTAACCAGACTATTTATTTCTGGGTTACAGAGAGAGTCAGAACAGAATATGTGATCATAGGAACGTATTTCTGTACAGAAAACATTAATTCCGTTTTATCAGAAAAAATCCATCACATTATTTCAAGAGTAATTTGAAAATAAGTTTATTGATCTTATTCTTCTGATCCAAGAAAAATAGCAAATTTTTAATCTGTTCGATGTTTGGATATTAATAGAAAAATTTAGAGATGTTTTAACCCTTTCTCAAGAACAATGGGAAAACTAGAACTAGTCAGGTTAAAAAAGAGCAAAATGATTCTCAGAAGTAAATTGAAGGGGCAAAACATTCAGATATTCTATCTGAATAGTACATTAATCTTACTACAGTGACAGGTAGGGTTCCTAACTATCTACATGTTCTTTTCTAATGTATCAGAGGGTAGAGAATCTATCAGTGGCATCCACTTCCAGAGCATGCATGGTAACCCTGCTAGAGGCTAAACTTGAGTCCTGATAAACACGGATTTCTACCTGTGGGTTGACACTTTATGCCTGATATATAGAACTCTCATGGAAATGAGTGTAAATGCACTGCAGGTTTATATTATGAAAAGACATTTTCATATAGAAAATGTGAAATATTTTTGCCTTATCTTCTGACAACTGCCTGCCAATAAAATTGTGCTTGCTGTATCTTGAACAGTTTGTGAGTGCACTGAAGGATAGACTTCTTAAAGAGCTCTAACTTTCTTCAAAGCTGCTAAAATGTTAAAAACTGGGGGGAAAAAACTATGTATGCATATAATGCCATGCTGAGATAATTTGCTCAGTGCTTCCTACGCTTTTGTTAATATTATAAAATGTAAATAATTAATCCACAGCTGCTGGGGAGGGGAATAATTGTGTCGCAGAAGGGCTTAGATAGCTATACGGTCCTTTTAATGTATCTGCTACGGATTTATTACAATCTCAGAAAAGCACACAGAAATAATTCAAGTGTTACTGTGGGATGTAAACTAGACAGTACTTATGACACTGACAGCATTTCAGCCATACCACTCTGTGATGCAGTGTCCAATAACTCACTATCAAAATTGCAACTCACCTTCTGCATCTTCCGGCCTTGTAAGATCAATGACACCGGGGCCTAGTTTTCCATCTTCATTGGGTTTCCCTGTTAACTGTGGGCCTAAATTTTCAAACCTTGATCTTTCCTGGAAAAGAATAGAGTATTATTAACGCTATGTATAGGTTAGCTCTCATTATATGCCTGTGCATACGGGTAAGCATTGATACATGCCTTATTTTTTAAATCTGAACAAATTAGGAGTGCATTCGATTAGAATTTTAACTCAGGGACAATTTTTTACAGATTCTGAATGTTTGCATTTATGAAAATCAGTTTTAAATGTGAAACATATACAGAAACTTTGAGATTATTTTGATCTGCACTGCCACGATGCCTAAATGATTTTACATGCAAATACAAAACACTCTTGGCAGCAAACAGTGCTGATCAATGCTGCTCACTTTGCCTTTCCACTTATTTTCTAACTTTAACTAGAAAAGACAATCAACATTTGGGAAAAATGAAAATTCAGAAGTTGAAAGAAAAATTTGTATTAAAATATACTGCTAATTCAAAGGAAAAAGCACTTTTTCCCCACTATGAAATTCAAGTTTGCATTCATACTTCTGAGAAAACACTAGTCTGAATGTTATGCAAGAGATTTTCAAAGACAAGTATTTGAAAGAAGGAATAATAGATGACAGATTGATATTATTATTTTCTCTAGGAATTTAAATTGTACCTCAGTGGAAAGGGAACCTAAGGAGAAGGGAAGGGNACAAAAGGGAAAGGAAAGAAAAAAAAAAAAAAAAAAAAAAAAAAAAAAAAAAGGAGGGTGAAAAATGCACACTCCTAGAAAAACAGAAAGCTTTTGAGAACTGCAGACCTCCATAGGAAACCTGGAACTAGAAAGTGGAAACTGAAAAGTATTTTATGTGTTAACCCAGCTCTTCAATCAACTACTGGACAAGGGCACTATAAATGACAGTGTAATATTGTCTCAAAATAGTAGTCTCTGTAGTACTGTGTATCAGTAGCAAAGTGTTCAATGGTTATCATTAATTTAGCATTCTCATTTGAAGGAACATAGCATGTTTTCCCTCTTGCCTTGTTGTTACGTCTTCAGACTAAACTTGGCATTATGTTGTACTTGTGAATGAATGAAACCTTGTTGTTCATTACTATGAAACAATATTAAATGTCATGTCAGCTTGAATTTACAGACATGAAATACCAGCTTTCAGCTCCACGAACAGTTTCTCCATGTTATACTTAATGCATTATGCAGAAGTAGAGTGCTGATTGCTGTTCAGTCTATTGTTCAATGACCTAGTTCTGAGCTGTGCATATTAGCCATAAGAAAACATTAGGAGTTTCTCTCCTGCGAGGTGGTTATAAATTTGAAAATTTTCTTAAGGACAAAACATACTTGATGGCTTTGAGTCTTCACTTACTCCACCTCCAAATATTTTTGCTTTCCAATGTGCTTATTTTTCTGTTATCATTATCTTTCAGTAATCATAGAATCATAGAATCATAGAATGGTTAGAGTTGGAAGGGACCTTAGAGATCATCAAGTTCCAACCCCCCTGCCCTGGGGGGGTTGGAACTTGAAACCCCACCAGGCCAAAAACTAAGGAATCCTTTTGATTCCTTCACCCATGGATTTCTTAAAATTATTTGCACAGGAAGACAAAAAACACAACCTGACACTGGATTTGCCACAACATGCAGCTGAGACATTCCAGGTACTAACTGCTTTTCTAAAAGTTCCTCAGAATCTTCTACTTGTAGAAAAAGAATCACTCTGCATTTTATACTTGGTTAGCTTCTTAACTTTTTTCTTCTGTAAAATCTGTGGCTGGTGAAGGAGCTTATATATACAATGGAAGTTGCAAGAAAAGAAAGAGTTACAAATGAAATGTGACTGCAGAAAGGCACTGCAATACTAGAGGCCGGTATTTTACTGAAAGTTGTTGTGCAATGTAACAATATACCTGAATCATCACAATGGGATCTGTTTTACTGGTAGACAGAATAAAATATAAGTTTGCCAAGGATTCTGCATTCCATTGCAAAGGGCTGATTTGCAGTTGAGATAAAACCAAAGATCAGTACTAAGAAAACAGCTTTTGGCACATATATTGTCTCTTTCAAAATATTTGCAGTAAAAGCTTTTTCTTAAGGATGTTAATACAGCACCTGCAGTATTCTTGGAAGAACAGTCTTTAAGTGTGTTTCAGAAGAAGGAGAAATATCTTTCTGCTATAAAAATCAACAGACCCTGCTACATATCAATATGCACATTTGAAATATCTTTCTAGTCATTCATTCTCTTTGATTTTACTGGAAAATATTCTGTTACAAAAAAAAAAAAAAAGTTTCTGAAAGAATATCAATATTTTGACATGGAAGGAGAAAAGGGAAAATTACATTATAAGGTTCAGGAACAGTATGAAAAGTAAATGAAAGCACTTACACTATAAAAATACCTCTTCTTGTCAAACAAAGGAGATGTACTTATAGTTATTTCATAACCCCCTCTGTCTAATTCATAAAAAGCTGTAACAAAGCTAGCTATGTTTAAGTCTTTGAAATGCCTTTTAAAGTCATTCCATCACTTGCTTTTCAGTGAAAGTAATCTTCATTGTGATAGCAAAAAAATGTTCAATTTGCATCAGGTTTAGACAAATTCAGAGAACTGTAAAAAATAGAAAAATGCTACTCAAGATGGATGTTTTAATCTAGTAGATGCCTTTACAATTCCATGGAATACAACAAATTCATATGACAGGAGGCTCCAATCCTTTACGGGATTTGTCTTTGCTCCTGCCTTGAGTTCATCCTAAAGAATATAGTTGCTTGCACTGAAAATCTTTTTAAATTATACCTTTTGCCTACTATGAGCAAGGACTAAGAGGAAGATTGATTCTATACATAATATTCCTACACAAACAAAAAAAGACATACCTTCATTAAAAGTAAATGGCTATACATATCTGCACTAACAAATATGTTACCTACACATGCATTATATTTGCACACATTTGCACACTACTGGTTATATTGCTAACTCCTTTTACCCACATTAATAAAAATTTTTGGTGAGTTTGTAATAAAGTGCATTGCTATGGTTAGCGTAGGTGGCTTTTTTTCCTGGGAAAAAGCATTTTGGACCTGTACTTTTAACCGATTTTTTATACTGGTTATGGAGTTTATACTGTATAGTCACATTAAGTTTTCCCATTTAAATTTCAGAAAAAGGACATGACACTGTCAACCCTTTATCGTGACTAGATCAATACAGTCAATTGGAGTTTGCACTAGATAACTAAAAGCTTCTCCCAGCACAATTCAGATCCTTTGTGCTGCTTTATATGTCGAACACAGTATAAATAATCACTTCTTTAAAATGAGAAAAAGAAAAGAAAAAAGATGCTTCTTTGCAGTCAAATCTTAATTTTCCATCCTGTGATATGATTAGGTACTTATTTATGCATTGTCAGTCACAAACATGCAGAAAACGTAAAAGTTATTGAAAATATTAAAGTCTGCTCAACTGTCTTGCAGGACTGTTGGTTCTCTAAGTGCTTTGAAATTATGATGTATGAGGTAGATGTTGCATATTAAATAAAGATATTTAAATTATAAAGCCCCCGTTAGTGAGAGCTGATGAATGTTAAATGTTATGAGCCACAAGGCTGTGGCATCCATCATATTCACATATTATCACAGTCAGTGATGGAGCAGCCCCAGTGATGACAGATAGACTGCTAGATAGTTATCCCTTATTTCCAGAGTCACCAAGCAAGCCTTTCGACCCCTTTGGCATTATTTTTAGCTTTGCATTAAATTAGCAACTTTTCCATCACGTTCTGGCAGAAAGTATCAATTCTTTCTTCACATGTGGAAGGTAAAAGAATGATGTAGTGAAGCAAGGAGTGAAGGGAAACGAAGCAGTAGCCCCCACCTCTGAAAAGCTTGCAAACTTCAAATGGCTAGAAACAAATATAAAATTGTGATCTTGTGAAAGAACAGCAATGAAACAGTAAGCCCATAATAATGGCTTTTCTCTGCACTTAGATAAAAGCTGAATTTTTGATGTGTACAGTATATTTTCATAAAATTTTATATACTATGTTTTATACACTTATTGGCTATTCCATAATAATGTGTGTGCTAACAGTAAAATTGCTCTTAAATTTATGTGTGTTATTTATACGTTCCCATGTAACAATGCTTTTTGTTGTAAAAAATATTCTGTTTATTAATGTAACTTTACAACCACTGCATCCAAGATCTGTGGTAAATTAATGACATTTTTATTATTTTATAGTGTCATTAAATTTTTACTGATCACTCCATCAAACAGAAGCAATAAAGGCCATAATGCAAACTGGGACACTTAGATCAGGGGAGCAGAAAGGCATTCTATATAGTCTGAAGTAAACGGCTTGCTATAAATGATATTTATACCATCTTTAAGGATGTGAGAATACTTGGACAAGTTTGGCAAAACTGTTTCTGTAGTACCGTGGATTGTGTACTTAAATAACAGTTTACTTGCCAGCAAGACAATTTTTTTTTCAAACCATATGCGAGAAGATGACTGATTGCATCCATCTCTTGAAAAATAATACACGAAATGTAATAATACACTGGGTACCCCTCCCCTCTGGATTACCAGGACTGATCTGACTATACCCATGCCTCAAATTATTTCAACATGCTTGCTTTTTCCACATCTGAAATGTATGCTTAGTCTGAAATGGAAAATGGCATGCATACTGATTGTTGTGTAAAAGATTTAAAATACATATATTTTATGCAAACAAATACTTTTTATTTAAGTAGACATGTTTCGACAATGATGTAATACCCTTTATTGCAATAGTCTAGCATGGAAGCAGTTATCAACATTAATTTAAAGAGCTGGTTTCTAGAAACTGAATTAAAATGGGTCATTCACAGAAGCCACAGAGTATATGACTGAAGGGATACTATTTCTTCTGAGGACAATACTTTAGTATCACTCCAAATAATTATCACATTGTCTTTATGTATTAGATGTATTTCAATTGAACTATTACATACTAAATGTCCTAGTAGCTTATTTCCTAACTGTGATCTATTTCTTTTATGTACCGTGGACAGTAAACAACAGGCAAACAACTTACTAGATTCAAATAATAAAAAGGACATTTTCAGCAGAATACAGAGAAAATTATTCCTACTTTGAATAAGGAAGAATCACAAAATATTTCTTTTTTTCCCCTGGAAAGCCAAGATACAAACATCCCAAGCTTTTCACCTTCTTAGTGCTCTTTAACAGCAAAGACTGAAAAGTTAAATTACCCTCCACTTAGAATCTTTCGCAACATCTTGGCACAGCAGGGATAATTACAAATTGACTTTCAGGCTTATCTCTGGATATTTTAGTTATTACGGGTGGGAAGTTTAAACATTAACCTTATTACAACAATGTCAACCATCCTACTGGTGTGCAGGCATGCAACTGCTGGAATTCTTTGGATTGCAAAGTAGATAAACACAATAGTGGCATTATTGTTACAATTAAAAGCAGGCCTCTGGTTTTGCAGAACTGTGGTGAATACGTAGAACTTCTTTTCAACATCATAGTAATGGGAGTTGCTCCAAGAAACCACATAAACTAAATTAATAAAATAGGCAAACTTTTTGTAGAGATGATGATATTTTAAGATATTACAAGATACAAAGTATATCTTTTCCAGCCACAGGTTGCAAGAATGAAGGGTGTGTTGAGTTCTATGGTGTTGACTCAAGCAGACCGTACTTTATTTTTCATGTAAGTGAAATACCTGAATTCAGCGATCTCTGGAACCAAAGAGGAAGAGTTCAGCGAATTTTCAAACTGACATACTGCTGGTTTCAGGTTTTGAAGGTCTCTATGTTGTTCACAAACTGTTCTAATACTATCTTGTATGCTGAACATACAGCATGGACTAGAATCCCTGCTACAGACTACAGATTTGTGTTACATTAGAGTGCCTCAAAGCAAACAGCTTGCTTGAAAAGATGGGGGTAGAGAGAAGTCATGAGGTCCCCTTTTAAATACATTCTTCCATTTTCAGCATAACTGAAAAGTAAGAGATTAAAAGCAGATAATGGAAAATTTATACTAAAATTTATTTGCCTGACTGGCAGGCTTCAGCTGGCTTCCAAGTGACAATGTGACATATGGAAGACCATCACAAGCAGAAAATACTCCAGAGTTGTTCAGTAACAGAATTTCACAGTGATTGTCACGATCTGGGATTTTCTTCTTTTAAGACCCAAATTCTGGAGTCAAAATTGAGAAATGCAATTTCATCAAAATTTAAAGTGTCTAGAAAAACATTTGAAACTGGAGTGCTAAAGGCAACAAATTCATCTGATAAATAAATGCAAACCCAAATGGCCTACATGTTAAGACTCTCTTAAACTAATTATTTTGGAAGTCTAATTTCAAGGATCAGAATTCCTAGAGCTTCTGGTTAGCGTGAGCGGTAGCCATCTTGATCTCCAAACAGAAATAAGAAGGATTTGGATTAATTCCCTGATTATTCGGAGCATTCAGCACATTCTAATAAGTTAATAGACTTCAGTACATTGAAGCTTACCTTTAAAAATAAGTATATGAATTTAAATATACTTTAAAAACAAAAAAAAAAAGGAGGGAGGGAAGAACAGATAGCATATTCTCACCTAAGAAGGATATTATGTGCTCCTACACATGAAATATTGACGTATCCATAACTATTGCCACACTTGCAGGCACTCCTAAGCTATGGATCTGCCCTGGTTAGATTACTTTCAACAGGATTACTGCACTTACTGAGCCCCCTTAACCAAATGCTTTATGCCTTTGTTCATATGGTTTTAATACGGTTTTAACCAATTGCAAGGTTATTTATAAGTTTGCAACTCCCCAGTAGTTAGAGTTATGAAGCGTTCAGACTTAAGCATATCCAGTTGTGTGGTAACCCAACTACTGCTTTCATGCGGTTTCCAACTTTTTATTCATGCACAAAGGCATGATGCATGGCAGTATCTGAGAACTTTCAGATTAACTCTTTGTTTCAGCAGCAAAGTAATACAGCAGTCTACAGTAAAATTACACCTCAACTGACATGTAAAGATTTTTAAAAATTTTAGTCACACAAACTGTGGAATTCCACCTTAGACTGATAAGAAATCACTAGTCCTTGAAAAAAAAAAAAAAAAGGTCGATCAATTAAATTAAGAGCTGGCAAATGAAGGGGGG
>VXBW01008039.1:265332-333019 GCA_013400375.1 Thinocorus orbignyianus | reverse complement strand
AAAAAAAAAAAACATAAAAGGAGTTACTACTTTAAACTCTGCATAATCCGGCTGTAGAATTCACTAGAGGTCAGAAAGAGTCCAAAGCTTGGGCTGTCACTTGTTTTTAAAAGAGCTGGATAATTTTACGACTGTTAATAACATTTGTAGTAACACATGCTAAGATAATCAAATCTTATGTTCCAGAGTGTAAGCCATTCAACTGTTGGGGTCAAAGAGAAATTCCCTCATTCTCTCTGCTGCTCCATTCCCTCCTGTCCAACATCCAGAGATGATTAACTGGGATCCTTCTAGGGAGAGAAGTTCATTTTCTTTTATAACATCAGGTATTGCTCACTAGATTTAGGGGAGAACTATTAAATGGTATGGAACAAATATATTCACTTAGTAATTAGAATCTAAATGCAACCATTTAAAAAAAACACATCTTCCTTTAACTAAACACATACACGTGCATTTTTGAGAGACAGACAAAAATAAACACAAATTACAATTGACATACACTTCTACTAGGAAATAGCAGGACTGGATTTTTTTCTGTGCTGTAAAGCGACTAATGGAAGCAATTCAATTGCTGCTCTTGGACCTTCAGAATGATCATTCAAATTTCTAGTGTTTGAGTTACGAGAATAAATGCATAGGGAGATGGCAAAACAAAGGGTTTTTTTTCCTAGTATACTAAATACTACAGAGGAGTAATAACATGCACTTTGCTATTTTTCAGTATAATTTAGCAGATGATTGGACCTTGTCAATTATGGTCTTACTTTCACCAAGCATTTAAAAATTGATATATTGAAATGCCATAAAGTTGTACAGAAATGATTTTATGAGATTTAGATAATGCCATGATTCTGTACATATATCTGCATGCTTCCCCAAAATTTTCTGTTTGTGACTAAATTTCATTAAAAATATTGTCATGTATTAGAACAGAATTTATAAGATCAGAGATCTCAAAACAGCCTCAAAGCTGTGAATCTCCTTTTCTCTTAATGATCTAGTAATATATTCCAGGCTGAAAACACAGCTTTAGAAAGAAGCCACAGCAGTATAACAACCAGCAAAACTATTCTAGGTTCAGCACAATAATTTTTTTTGGAATGGAAAAAAAAAAAAAAAAACAGAAAAGAAGTCACCAATTTCAATTTCATTGCGGTGTTCTGCAAACCTCAGCAGCACAAAGCAAATTCAGCTGCCCTCCACACAAATTTGGGAAGAGAGAGCAGAACACACATAGAGACATACACATACACCACTCATCAAACATCTTGAGAAGCGATACGATATTCTTTTATGAACAATATGAAAATGTAAGTGCATGCAAACAGACACATATATAAGTTCTATTTTAAACCTATTAAAGCTGAAAAAAAAGACAAATTATGTTCTCATAGATACTTTCATTACATCGTTTCAACTGCACCTTATGAAGGCGCATGTCAGATTTTGCAACACGATCAAACAATAATGGAAAAACTGTGACAAAAATGGACTACATGATGCCATAATAAATTATCAAATAGCAATATATGTACTTTTTCTACTTTGTATGTGGGTAGTAGTCGTAAAAGTTTAAAAGCAAATATTTCAAATACTATATTTGCAAATATATTTACAATTAAAGAACTAAACTTCAAGGAAAATCCTAATATGAATTTTGTGCATTTTATTTCAGCAATCTTTGAACATGAATAGTGTTCTATATTTTAAGTACAGATTCCAGTAGCTCTATTAGGGTAAATCTTCCAGTGCTTTAGAAGTACAGATATCCAACCCAGATACTCTGAATGAGTCACCGGGGATACCAACATCTTTTGGTTATATCTATAAGCAATGCAGGCCTCTAGACATGGCTGTTCCATCCTGTTTTCAGGAAGACACCTGAAGTAGTTTAAATTGGTGATGCAAAAGACACTTGGGCTTAAATGTTCATATTCATATTTAGAATTAGAAATGTAATCAAGGCAGTTAACAAAATCCCACCAAATGCTACTGTCTTCAGGTATATGCCTTGCCTTGTGCTGGATGTAAACACATAATTGCATACCATGCATATATAGATTAAGTAGGCTTTTTCTGTATTTATCAATCATCTCATGGTTTTTCTTTATTTCGTATCATTTTAAGTACACTCTTTCAAGGTTGCATTTTATGATTGCCATTTATATATTACTCTGCTTATACTCAGGCCTATTTTGTTATGTTCAGAGGGAAAAGAAACCCATCACTGAAGAATAAGGACGTGTGACAATGGAGCAATGATAATAACATCATTATGCAGTGTTTTGCCTCTTGTACCACCATCACTGCCATGTTTTTCTCTGATTATTTCAGATTCAGGAAAATGTACTGCTTACTGTTTATGTCAGGAAGGCAAGATTACTGTTTGCATGATTACAATAACAAGTATGATGTATGAAATACCTGTGATAATATAGATGTACCCCTCAACCAGCTCCTGTTTTTAATCTTCATTCAACAGGAAAAAAAGAACCACAAACAAAACAGTAAGTTGCAAATTTTTGCAGCCTTGTATAGGCCTTAATCTTGTAGGGTGCTGAGTACTTTCATTCCCATCCAACAGAGGCCTCAAGGACGTGGATAGTCATTACTTAACTCCAGGGGAATACTTATGTGCTTATAGTAAGAATGTACTAATGTGCTTCACTGAATCGGGGCCAAAGTGTGTAGTTCTCATATGTTTACATTGAATCTGAGAATAAAAATTAAACAACTTCTTTCCAGGCTGAAAAAGATGCTTTCTCCTTCTTACTGATTTCTCCTTTTTTCCTTTGAGACAGGCAGGTTGAAAACTTTCTTATATGAAGAAGAATTATTCTTGTTTAGGAATAAAACAATAGAAAGCCAAGACTGCAGTCTTGAAAGGATTTATGCAAGTAGTTAAGACCTTGCGTTAATGATGTCCTAGCTGAAGGCAAAGGAGCAACTCCCTATCAGTGAAACGTCTGTATTTATTTACTTACTTATCTATCTTTCTAATGCAATCAGAACTAAGTTGCTAATTTTATGTTTTAAAATTTGTACTCATGGAAAAAGCAGCCCAAACCAGATTTATGAACACTATAAATTCATCAAAACCAACCAAAAAAAGACAACTGATACAGTAGCATTAAGGTGCCATTTTCTACATCTTACATGCAAATGCAGGCAAATACGTACTTCCTGGAAACTGTGAGAGATTTGCGTCTCTTGGAAGAAGTAACACTTCCATGCAGGAAATATGAACCAAAATAATACAAG
The DNA here is from genome assembly GCA_013400375.1 of Thinocorus orbignyianus. Lineage (NCBI taxonomy): Eukaryota > Metazoa > Chordata > Aves > Ciconiiformes > Thinocoridae > Thinocorus > Thinocorus orbignyianus. The sequence goes on along the minus strand of VXBW01008039.1, from coordinate 329,755 downwards.
AGAAAGTACTTTAAAAGGGGAACTGAAGGCTATGAGTTTTTTTCACTCAGAACCCAGGAACACTTACACCTGAAACCATGTTAAATGCAAAATGCATACCTACAGGCTGAAAAAATTATGTGGTTTTACTGCTGCAATATACAAAAACAAAACTGCTAGTCATCTATAGCTAATGCTACTGGCAAAAATCCATTCTCTAGCTTTTCATTTAAAGTAGAATGATTTTATAACCCTTGTTTTGTTTCTATCATGAAAAGCTTGTTTCAAATTTCCCACATAAGATATCCATTAAAGTACTCTTCAGCTCAATGCAACAATGACAGTTTAGAAAGTGCTTTTATACCTTAACAACCAATCTTGAATGGCAGTTTCAAAAGTAGTGGTTTCACCCACAGAACGTATTAGCCACTTATGTCCCACTTAAAACCTATTTTTTACCTCGTTTTTAGCATAAGCATAACACTGGGTTCTACTACATCTCTCTGCATTTAAAATGAGCTTTTTCTCTCTTTTCCCCTATATTCATTCATCCACTCTGGATGACGTATATGGAAAAGTTCATGCGATCCACTGAAGGAACATTCCAGCACCTCATTCCAGTGGAAGATTTTTGCCGGGCTGAGGACAAATACAATCTGTGAGTTAGAGGGAATTTCCTGTCTCATACCTTCCTTACTCCTTTGTATACTTGTATACTTCATAACTGTGGTCATATTTTCTAGCTACGTCTTACAGGAAAGAGAAAAATAATGTCCTGGGGAAGCAATTTTGGAGTATTTTGGAGTATTTTGGAGCTTTTAACTATTATATATAGAGACAATCCTAATACCTACCATTAGTAGTATCCAAATAATTTTAAAAAGGAAGTTGGTAATGGTATCTCCAGGCATAGTGAAGGGAAATTATTATCCTCTGTTACCCAGAAAGTCAATGATTAAGCTGAGAACTGAACCCAGGACTTCTGAACATTAGGCCAGTCCACTGGTTGTTATGCCACACTGCTTCTGCCACAAATCTATTTGATGGATTTTTCAGTCATGGAACATTAAAGGCTCTGCTCTTGTCTAATGAATATGTTTAAAGAAAACAGTACAAACAAAAGCAAATGTAACACTTAAATTATCTGAGACGTACTGCTTTGATGTCACACTTGGATAAAGGATTTCCTACTGTAAACCTATATACACTTATACATACTGAAAAATATTTTAGCCAGTACCACTAGCTGGCATGCTGGTATCTATTTATGTCTGAAAAAGGAGCATAATCAGTTTTAGTTGGTTAAGTACAGTCTGAGCCAACTTTTATATTATGACCAAAAGCTTGGCAGCGCAGCAGCAGTGGCAAGTAGCAGAAAATTGCTTACTGTGTTATTTGCCAGATTCCTTGAACGATTTACATTGGGTTTTCAAGAGAGTTTGAAGTATTAAAAACTTAAGATTTGGAAAAGCCTTGAACTGTGGATTTTTGTTCCTAGTTGCAACAAGATGCACAGGAGAGGATTATGAGATAGTATGACTGACTAAATGAAGCATTTTTTAACATAAACCGCCTGAAACATTTAGGAGCAGTTCAGTTTGAACTGTTAAGACATTTTTTTTAATTGAATATTTGGAGAGCCAATTGATTTAGATTAAATACTCAACCTTTCATATCTACTTGTTTAAGATTCATGTTGACATTGTACTAAATATGGCCATCCAGTTTGTATTCCAGACAAATTGATCTGACTACAAGCCTCACTCTTTAGTATGATTCTTACTCCAAGATAAATCAATATTTAATATCTACTGCAACAGCCCCAGCAGATAATTTTAAACCTTTTCTCCATCCCATTAAGTTACCTTTAAAAATTCTTTATACAAGGCTTCACAGATGACTTCTGAAAAACTAGTTTATGAAAAGCAGTCTGAAATTCATTAATTCAGACGGAAAGGGTTTTTTAATCTTGCTGCATTGTGCTGATCTCTAAATCCATCTCTGTTTATCTAATTCTCCTGCTCAGCTAATTTGAAGAATAAATAAATACTTCCTGTAAATCTGTAGCACATATTTTAAACACAAAGAAAAATACCCTTCTACTGCTTGCTATATGGGACAAAATACCTCTTCAGTGTGGAGCTCTGCAGAAACAGGCTGACCAAGACTCTCCCTGACTCCCTGAGGGGATGGGGACTCTGCATCATCAGATACCAACCTCCCCCCAGCTCCAACTCTGCTGCCACACGAGCTAAGAGAAGCAGTGTTAAGCAGCAGTGTGCTGAAGCTCAGGCATCAGTCACACCCCAGTCACCATTTTGAACATTAAAATCTACTGTCTGCTCCCTCTCCCCTCCCCACCCTACAATCTGGTGGAGAGGCTAAGAAGGTGGAAAAATATCTCTTCCCCCTCCCTCAAACCTCTCCTATGGCTAAGGGTCCCAGAGGGATAGCAGTCTTTGATATCAGAAGAATGCAAACAGCACGGCTCAGGTTTGCTGCTTCTTAGGAAACAGAGACATAAGAGGAATTTCAAATTATTATGTATTGGGAGAACTAAAAGAGTATATGCCAAAAGGAAGGAAAGAACTATATACTTTGGATCTATCTGGTTGTATATCCACCATTCAAGCTATAGGATCTTCATATTCCTATCTGTGCAGGTTTCACAGACACTGTATACAGCAGTGAAGCTCTGGCCCACCTCTCACTCTCCAACCTAGTGGTTCCTGACACAAACAGTCCACAATCCTTTAAATCTTCTGATTCAGCAGTTCATAGGTTTATGCTAAAAGCTCAAACTGTGAAATAGTCCAGTTTTTAAAAAAAAAAAGGAGGGAGGGCTTTTTGTTTTAAAAGCAATATTTTGCTGCTTTTACAGAAGAGTTACTCCAATAGTTATGTCTTTGAGGGGGCAGTGAGCTGCAGCCCAGGTTGCTGAGAACCTTCTTGCACTTCAGGGGCAGCCTGTGAAACCTGGATAGCTCTTATCTTTCAAATCTTTTAAAGATCTTCATCTCAGGAACTATATCTGCTTTGGTTTGTTTCAAAGCACAGCCTAAAAGGGGCTGATCCTAAATGAGTTCTTTCATCACGAACAAAAGAGAAATATTAAAGAAAAAAAAAATGTGACTCATTAACCTATAATGCAGTTTTCAATTTTATCTGTATTCCTTTGCTACCTCCAACCAATCAAAAACATGATAAATTGTGCATATTGCTTAAGGAAAATGTTCAGTGTTAACTTAGTTGTGAATTGAAATCCAAGGCAGATTTGCTTTGGAGAAGACTGTAGTTGCATAACAAACATACCCACTATATAGTAAAAGTATGTGAAATAAGATTCACTTTTTTCCATGTAAGATGTCAGTGGAAATTCTACTGTTGAAGTTTTGTGCTACTGTATTAATTAATTAGGATGTGACACACAATAGCAATATGAGGATGTTGTTTTCATGAGACTTTACAAGAATCCTAGCAAAAGCACAGTGAGGATGAGCAGCAGGGAAGAACAGCAGCAGGGACAAAGGGAAAGAAGACCTGAGGTAGCAGATCATTGTAAACACTGTAGGAAATTTTCCCCCTCTCTCATGATAAGAGAATGATAGAGACTTACACTACCTAAACCATGGTCTGCACCACATCAGGAGCATTCCTAATACTGCAAGAGTGGAGTGTCAATACAGTTGAAAGATGAATAAGTAACATGGGTCCTGATTCAGAGGCACATGTGCTGAAAGTCAACCTCAATTTAGCAAATGCTTTATATTGGGAGAACTTAAACGGGGTCATGAACAGGATGTTGGGTGTTTTCTCCCCGTTTAACTAGATTCTTTATGTTCTCATAACATATTTCCAGGTAGCCTAGTAACATGGCATGGATGGAGATAAAGGAAAATCGCTTGATAAACCAAGCCAACAGTATACTTAATCTCCTTCCCTTATAGATAATTCACACATTCACTACAAATTCCTGATACTGCAGTTCATTGCTTTTGCCTGTTCATGGTAGTGAGTATATAGTGATAAACTATGGAAGGCTTTTGCACTGATTTAAATGGAAGTCCTGCCTAGTAGAGCATGTTATTTAGTGCAGAGGGCTGATAGGTGTCCAAATCTATATATTGTCAGCCTATAACTGTGAATACTAACCCAGTGTGTTCCCTGCAAAGAAAGAATAAAAATAAACCTCAAGCAAAAGAGGGTGAGAATCAATTTTGGCAGGAAAATAACTGTATTGTATTCATAAACTTTGGGATATTTCTGAAAGGAAACAAAGATTTGACATACACTTCATTGATAAGACATTTATGACGATCTAGTGTGATCTGTACTGTCATATTGAAGAATAAAAACATGGGAGTTATACAAAGGTCATGCAGGTAATCCCTTGATAAAGCAGAGTCCCTTGGGAGGAAGAGGGCAGCCAGACAACCTAATCTTACTCATGACTATTCAAAGCACTTGAGTGATATCAGGCAAGAATCAGAATTCTGGCAAGCAGCTGGCAACTGAGTATGTTTTGGCAACCTGCTGACCTCTTGACAGACCATGATGCATCAGTGAATCATTTTGAGTACAGTTCTAATGCACCTCCTTCCAGTGATGGCTTCTATTCATACTGGCATCTGAAATATAGCAAAGAGTGTTCCTGTGCTTTCAAAATGGAAGGGAACAAGTATGTAAAAGTAGGGTGTACTAAGGAAAAATATGCATGTATATAAAAAAGATAGTTCATCTGAATGGGAGCCATATAATGAAATTGTCACTTAGCAATTTAACTCAAGGATGCAAAGAAAATGGCAGTGAGAGAAGAATGCATCCATTGCCTGCTATTTCAAGAGGCCTTTGGCAAGATAACAGTGAAAGCATACACCCAGCTACTGATCAACACGGGTCTGACATTAAACCGCAAGTGTCCACTTCTCTTACTGGCTGTTTAATAAATTGCTTTGGAACGAGTGAAGGTGAAGAGATCTTTCCAAAACCTTGTCTCAGTGTTCTCCCTCAGTTAATGAATGTCAGCAAGTGGAAGAGAGCAGAAATTTGATATGTTTTTCCAGCCTTTCTTATAGAAGTATTTGCAACATGTTAGAGGCCACGGGCATAAAAGTGAAATACTGGGAAATTAATGTTGTCTGTAGTTTTTCAGGATGTAAGCCGGGCCATTTCAGCTTGTGGGTTAGGCATACTTTAGGTTTTAAGTAGCATTATAACAGCTCACTACGACTTGAACATGATTTTAGCACAAGTAATCTGATGTCAAATATCATTTATTACCCTGTTACACATTTCCAATCGAGATAGACCTGTTTATGGAGTTAGTATTATGTGACTACAGATGCACAAGCTGTGTGCAGTGAACAATTTATCCAGCAAATACAGTCTTTCTTATCTTTTAAAAGTACCCCAGGAGGATCAGCAATTTCTATACATGTATCAGTAACTTATAAGTGTTCTAACCATCTAGCTGTTGAGTTGTGCACGAACTATGCACTTAAATGCTCAATAGCTTGCTGCTTGTGATTTATGCTGGTCACCTAAGACAAATCACATTGTATTCAATGCCTGACCCAGTACGTATTGCAACAATGCCTTAAACTACCTGGGAAAAACCAATTCTCTCAGCCAAGAAACCTCCCAGGTAGTGGAAACCCTTTACTTCTACTGGTCAAATCCTGCATCCACTAGCTTCAACACCACAGAAAAAATGATGAACCTGTATCTGGCATACCATCGGTAGGAAAAAGATGGCAGTGATAAGGCATAGTGCAGTAAGGCCTGCAGGATCCCTAGATTAAATTGCTGCAGAGTTCACAGAGCTGCTGTAAAGATCTATAATTAACATTGACACTGTATCAGGGGCTGGAAGAACTCCCTAATACTGCATTCCACGTTTGGTAAGCATGGAGTACTGCATCAAAGCCTCCATTTTTTACGAACAGGGGGTGAGCAATTCGGGCATAAACAGCAAATGCCCAATTGTGTACAAATGTCCGATGTTCATATGCAAATAAACTCATAGAAATAAAAATCCATTTGCATGAATATTATCAAAAAGAAAGCAAAAGAAGGAATAAGCATGGTCAAACTCCATTGATCAGATTTCAAACAAACATTTGCAAATACCATTCTTGTATTATTTGCTCAAGTCTTTTCATGAGATAAAAGAAGACAATTTTACCTGCTAGCATGCTTATTCTTTTGTTTGAAGCAAACCAGTTAAACCAGCACAAAGAAGAGTAAAATCTCACAACTGGCCAGATAAGTAAATAACCTTCAGCAACAGTGAGTATATTTCAATTCATCATACCTATTGATGCAGCCTAATGACAACTGAGAAACAGGAGACACTATTAATTTTAGAAAGTAATGATGTACCAGAGAATGTAATCCAAATTTTTTCTTGCTGTGCTTAATCTACTGCAATTAAGAGAGTTATATTGCAATGCATTTTGTATTGTGAATTTACTTAGAGGAATACATAGGGCTTGGAAATAAATGGCAGTAACTTTTCTGGATCTCTGCTTGTATCTAAGTGTGAAATAATATGCAAATGTATTCTTTAGTTCTCAGGACAACTGAAGAAGTAATATGATAGGATTGTGCAGCTGCCATTCTGTCCCACAATTTAAATCAGTGACTATATCCCTATCCTAGCAAATTTATGTTTCAACAATAATTTTTAACCTATCTTTATTGTTTTCTGGAGAATAATAATAAAAACATGGAATACATTTCTGTATATATCTGCAAAATCTCCTGAGTGGCTTAGGAAATGTATTGTAGATAAGAAAATACAATCATTATGCTGTTACAGTCATCACAAAGACACTATCCTTCATGGCAGATCATCATCCTTTGGGAAAAATTATCCTTGTTGGTTTGTGCAAATTTTTCAACATTCACCCTCGGGACCCATTTTAATCTAATTCTGTTCCTTTGGGATTTTTTGTTGCTCCAAGATTTAAGGGAGAAGACCAAAACAGGGCAAAATTTTTATCCTTTTCACAGGAAATATCCCATTCGAGTGAAAAAGCAGTGTATTTGGTATTTTTTCTTGAGCTGGAAAGGCAACAGAAGAAAGGGGCCAAATCCCCTTTTTATTAGTATTATTATTATTATTATCATCATCATGAAGTCTAAAACCTGCAGATACGCAACCTCTTCAAATAACCCTAACAACAGAAATAAAAAAACATTGTTGTGTTCAGCAGCCATACAAGCATACTGTTAAGCATAGGTAGTGACAAAAGCTGTAGTAGCCAATATTCAAATGCAAAAATAGCTAACAATACCAAAAAGACATGATGGTTTCTTTCCTGAAAAAGAGTATTTTATGGCCAAGTGCTCTTCTGAATTAATTGGAAGCATAAAAAATTTTAAAACTTCACCTAATACAAGAAGTTTCTTCACTATATAAAGAGCATGTATATAAATACTCATATTTATTAATAATTTACTTATAAACACTAAATAATGTGTGTATAGAAATACATATACACACTTGTGTGTATATATATGTGTCTGTATAATTAGTAAAATAATATTTCCTATAGATTAATTAAGTTTAGGTGCATTTTCTTTTAATTTCTTACATAAGTGCATCACTATTGGACTGGTCAAACTTTTTTAGAGTTATGATCTTATAAAGTTTCCACGATTTACACTTTGCAAAGATTGCGTATTTTTCACTTAATTAATTGATTTTGATAATTTAATCAATAGACAAATAAATTAGATTTTGTTTTGATTAGCCTCTATATAACTTGAGGGACTAAACATTTAACAGCACATCTAATATATTGGAAAAGAAATGCACAAGCTACCAACTTTATTAAGACAATTTTGGAAAATAAGACATTTGAGCAAAATGCTTATAAACAAAGATCTGCACAGAAAATTCTTCCATAGGTGCTGGATCCATAGTAAGCTGTCATGAAAGCTAAGTTATCTGCAAATTTAGGTGACCTACATATGCCAGAGATTTTTGTCTTTTCACTGTCAGTTCCACAGTTTCAGTGAACATGTATTTTTAATGTGTAAATTTCAAATACATTATTTTTATGTCTTTCTACGCATAGCATACAAAGTAAATCTGAAAAAAATATATTAGTAGGTATACTGGTAGGCAGGAGTGTGAATATTTAGAGGTAAATAGTAGTATTTGAGCAATAGCATGTGATCAATTAAAGGCTCAATCATGTTACAGACAGAAAATTAACGTTTCATGAGCATGATATTTCTATCCCTTGAGTTTGAGGAACAGATTTGACAAGATTTCATACCCACAGCCTTCTGCACCTGGGCCCCATTACAAACCTGGCCTTGATAATGGAGTTATGTTCTTCTTCTACAGAATCTAACGTTAGCAATGGTATTTTCCTCCCATAATTCTTATAACCTGAATACCAGTGTTATGGCTATGTTTGACCTTTCTGTGCATGTGCAGTTACAACTTCCATCACATTCCTCACTAAATATATAGAGATCAGATAAAACATTTCTGGAAGTACAGGCACAATTTTTAAGCCTGGTTTTATTTCCTGTGATGTCTACAAAAGCTAGTAATATAGATTTTTTTTTTCTTTTTTTTTTTTTTGTTTATAATGGAAACATCTCTCCCTAAAAGATATGGTTGGAGGCCCAGCAATTAATTTTATTTTTTTTTCCAAGATGCTCTGCTTTGAATTTAATTTCAAGTTACATTTTAAAGTTCTAATTATAAAGATAAATTGACTGCAACATTTCTCTGTGTCTGATATATATTAAAATCATTCAGCTATTCAAAGATGCATCTAATTCCTGATCAGACTTCTCAATAGAAAGAAAAAAGAAAGAAAACCAAAATAAGACAATGCTCACTGTGCCCTACTGTTATCCTATAAATACAGTGCTTTAGAAAATGAATGCAAGCACATATGAAATTCATACAAAAATAAAAATCATCAACAATTTGAACTTCTTGAAAAAAAAATAGCAGGGAATTCCCTGGCATGATATGCTGCCTAGGAAGTCCAGTTTGTAACACACGCAATACACCCTGCAAAAATGTGCTTGGAATCAGTACTTTTTTCACCCCTTTCATTGTTGAATCAATCATTCATCGATTTCACATTCTATCTTATCCTGTCATGCAATTTCAAAAATTGGAAGCAACAGCATAAATAAACACCATTTCTCTAGCTGCAAAACTAAAGGCTTGAAGTCCAGCACATTTTCCAGTTCTAATAAAAGGGGGCAGTATTACATCAGCTGAAATTCTGAATTGTCAAAATTGTCACAAGAAGTGCTGGAGAAGGATACAAAACTGCTGAATTTCACTGAAAATAGACTGCTACTGTATATGCAGTCACAAATCTGCTTGTCTGCCTTCGGGTAACATTTACAGAGCTATTTCAGTGAGACTTAGGTTCCTGCATTGCAGTTACTTTACAAAATTTTTACTTGAGTCACTATTTGTCTGTCAAAATTATTTGGGAACTATTACAGTTGACATAAAGTAAAGGCGCATTTTTCATGTATCTAGGATAAGCCCTAAGCCTAAAATGAGAATTTCAAAATTATTGCAGTTTCAAAAATTTTTGGAATACAATATTTTTATATTTCTTTCTTCTTTTTTTTTCTTTTTAAGTAAAGGGGTTTTAGAATAAAATACTGGTGCCCAAATACATATTTAGGAAGTTAACTTTGAACACTCAATTAGAAAAGTCATTGCTTACATATGCTAGGTACAGTGACAAGCAGATTACTGAATTGGACAAATTCACAGAAAAGTATAAAGGACATTTGTTTTGTCAGAATTATGAGGACTGCTGGGATTTGTATTTGAAACTTTTCCTTATTCGGGGGCATTTAATTTACACAAGTCATTTATCTGTTATAAAATGATGGAACTGTAAAGAGGTTGTCTCTATGCAACGTGTCCTTCTGCGTCTCAGAGGAAAGACTCCCCAGGGAAAGGTTTGTCGACTGAGCAGGATGACGTATTCAGGAAAAACACTTTCCCAGTTGCAGAGTCCTTTGTGAAAATCAGATTCTTCATTAGACAGATGGAATACACTCCCACTGAGTTGAATAAATTGCCTATATTCTTGCAAGAAAGTGAGACCACACTAACAGTTCTTAAGTAAATCAGTGTCTTTTTTCTCTCTATACAGTTCCAGATTTTTGATTATAGAATCGACATATATATTTAAACTTAAAATAAATTATACCTAAGTGTAAGCTATGTGGAGCAAGACCTTTCTTATGTTGCAGTGAGAATGGAACTTGGTGCAACAACTACCAAGACAATACCATAATAAAAGTAATAACTTTGCAAAACTAGACATTCAGTGTTGATAATGCTATCCATCTTCTGACCTAATTATGAGGTATTTGCACTTTAATTACAAGGAGAACTGAGATGTAACCAACAAAAATAAGAAACGAATTGAAAATGCTTGCAGTTTCTGTTACGTCTCCCCACAGACAGAGATATAAGCATTGACCTTTTATTTAGTAGTTACCAATATTCTTCTATAAGAAACTAAAGGAAAAAAGAAAACATAAGAAGTCTTTCTTAAAAGGTAAAAGCAAGTGAGAATGGATCAGTCCCTGCAAATCTAAACCACTTATTCATAAAGGTCTATAAAAATCCACAAGAAGTTTATGAATAATTTATTCATGTTCTCAATTTAAGGACAGTCATGACTACTTTTGGTAAAAGGAGACAAGGCAATTGAATGCAGGATGCACCGATAAGTATTTTCTTACCTATGTGCTTTTTTTTTTCTTAAACTGAGTTCAGAAATTACTCATAATAAGGACGCTAATAGCAAGGTGCTTCTCTTGGTCATTGTCTGAGAAATACCCTGAACTGGCAGCAAAGACAGTGTGACTCCTGCCCCTGCAGTTGTTCTATCTATAATACTGAATATATGGGGAGAAAAAGGCTGGTAAAAAGTGTTCGGCAACATAATCCAGTGCTGCTTGCGCTTAGAGAAAAGCAATACAATGATGGAGTCATTGCAGGGCTGTAAGCAGCCAAAAGGAGATTATGCATGACTACTAACTTTTCCTACAAAGACTTCCTGAAGTGTTTTTATCACGCAAAGTTTGTACGCATGTGCAGTAGCTTCATATAAATGATGAAGCGTAACAGCTCCAGAGGAGCTGTTACACTCTATTGTGTCAATAATCCACATATTTAACAGTCCCTAAATACAGCAGACCGTAACACCTCCAAAGGGGTCGTTATGGCTTATCAAGTCAAATCCAAGTGCCTAAATATGGATTTGATCAATAGACTGCAACATCTCCAAGGGTAAATAATATATGTTTTTAAGAATGTACACACTTTGCATACAAACTATGGTCTATATTAGGATAAATGATGTGGATTCAACTTGCAAAACTTTGATTTAGAAGTAAGAAAGGAATAAAAGACTCATTATAAAAGGTGCTAAATTACCATAATTCCCAGAAAGTAGGGGGTGACTCATGTAATTTATTCTGGAGTCTAATTATGGCTTCCTACTGCAAGTACGCAGTTGTCCGAAAATCTACAGAACAGTGAGAATGGAATATAAACATAAAAATAATGTATTAAATTCTACTTCCTTTCAGATCCCAATGAATATGCTTCATGGGTAAGTAAATGGGGAAGTGGGGGTATATCCTTGCATCTAGCAAATATGTTTTGATTATTAATTTGGTATATGTTCTATCTTGACTTCCCATAGTTATCTCCAATGAAATTAACACATTTCTGCCTATATTTTTGCTACAAAGACTTTCTGAAGTTCTCCTGTCAGTGTTTTCATGCTTCATTAACAAAAAAGATAGCACATGGTCCTTTTAAAAAATAATGTCAGTTATCTTATGAACTATCTAGAATTTTCAGTTTCATTTAAAGCCTTAAATCAAAGCAAATCAAGGCAATCATGATAGTTCAAAATATTAAAATACATACAGTAGCTCCAGCAATGCAAATTTTAAGTCCTCTTTTTTGTTGAAGGTAAACATGGCTTGACAAGAAAAAAAAAAAAAGTCATATCCTCTAAACAAAGCCAGTTTTTGTAATATTCTACTTTTACTTGTATCACATGGAAAGAGATCTGTAGTCTATTTTCTGGGTTTTCCTAATTCTCTCCCTCCCCCTGTTTCTGTTTACTCAGTGAAACCACTGACAGTTACTTTTTCCCTTTCCTCAGCCAGACTACACCTGACTAGCCCCTGATGGAGTAGAAAAAGTCAGCTCTGCTGTGATGACTTTCTGCCTTGTGTGTGCTGCACTGGTTTTGGCTGAGATAATTTTAGTTCACATGGTGCTGTGTTGTGGATCTGTGACCAACACAGGGATGTTTTAGGTACTGCTGAACACTGCTGCTACAGCATCAAGGCCTCTTCTGTTTCTTCTCTTGGCTCACCAGCAAGTAGGCTGGGGGCACACAAGAGGGAGCGCAGCCAGGCCAGCTTACCCAAACTGACCAAAGGGGTATTCCACACAGCAATAAAAGCTGTGGGGAGGTGGAGAAAAGGGAAACAGAGTTTGGGTATTCACCTTCCCAAGGAACCGTTACATGTGCTGAAGCCCCACTTTCCTGGAAATGGATGAATATCTGCCTGCCAATGGGAAGCAGTGAATGAATTCCATATTTTGCTTTGCTTCTGCACACAGCTTTTGCTTTATTTATTAAATAATCTCAGTCCATGAATCTTCTCACTTTCGTGCTTCTAGGGCTGTTCCCCATCCCACTGGAAGAGAGTGAGCAAGTGGCTGCATGCTGTTTACCTGCCTACTCTAACCAACAACATTACACAAACTTAAATGACTCTGTAACTTTAGATGTCCATAGAATGGCCTCATCTCAGAAGTACACCCTAACCTTAATGCTTTAGAAATGGCAAAATTTAACTGTGCCAGAGTGCTGCATGTTTTTGTTTGGGAATTTCTGATGAGTGAAACTTTTAAAGCTTTGTAGGAGATTTTTTTTGAACAGCAGAATATAAACAGAAGCAATTTTCAGTTCTGTGTCTCTAAGCAAATACAAAGCTTTCTGAGATTTAAATGACACATTTTCAAAGAGGCCTAAGCCCAGGCTTTGAAGCTATGTACATAATCTTGTAAGCGCAATCATTTGCACAACAAACTATTACCAGCTATCTGAACTTGAAGACCAGTAACTGACCAGAACTCAATAGCTTTTTTTTAAACCAGCTGCAGGCAATTAATTTGTCATCTTTTTCTGGTGCTGGCTTCTAGCTACTCATTTACAGAAGTCTAATTACCTGAAGCCAATTTCTGAAAATTTGGTCCTGAAAACATAGGGTCCTGATTCTTCAAAAGAAACCAATACAAAATTGCAACTTAGTTGCAATTAATTTGAAGTTATCAAAGCTTCACTGGGATTATGACAGAAACCATACACAATCTTCTTGGCATACAATTATTTCAAAATTATGTTTTTCTAATTGAAGTGATCTATCATTTGTCCCTACCAGCATTTTGATCATCCTGCCCATCATTTTTAAAGTAAAGAAATATATAATAATGTAAAAAATGAAAGGCAGAGGGCAAAGGAGGAAAGAAGAGTATTCTAGAATTCTGTTTGTGCAAGGGATGCTTCTGGTTTTAATGTATTTTATACTTGCTATAAAATATAAATATATTCCCTTAGTATTCATGACTGACTTCATTCTTTTCTTTAGGATAGGGAGTTGGGATATATCATCATTTTAAATGACTGATTTATAACTTATTCTTTTGCAAACCCTGCCTCTTCTTCCATCTACAGAGAAGGATAAGAAAGAGCATGCCAAAGTTAAAATCAGTTATTACAACTTAATTAACTTAATTATAATTAATAACTTATTAAAAAGTTATTACAACTTATCCCTGCCTTAATAGTTCACTTGCACAGGCTATAGTAAATAAACCTATCAGAACTACATAAGGGCATGGAGAGATTTAACACCAGATTTCCTTGCTGCCTTTTTATACTTAGGTTTTAGAAGCTGCAAGTGCTACCACAAAAACTCTCCCCATAGAAGCAGGCATTTGAGAATGATGTTGTTTATATTTATTAAAGATTTCCAATTGACTCTGCTATATTTGCAAGTAAAATATTTTTTCCTCTGCCTGCCTGATGTATAACCTCAATCTGGAAGCTGTACATCAAGCTGTGTATTGCTAGTAACCATGACAAAAAAGAAATTTCAGATTATTCACTGAAATATTTACTGACTCTCCTTTAAAAAGTGAAAGACAAAATAGAAACTTGTTATATCAAATACAAGATGTAAACATGGTACTGAAAATACTCAGGGAGCAGACCTGATAAGTAAGTGAATGCCACTTTTTATATTTATATCTCAAAGCATAACCAAATGTTAAGAATTCTTCTAATAGCTTATAGTGTATTACATAGTTTTAACTGTCAAACCACTAAAACTCATACAAAATATTTTAAAATAAGCATCATTTTATAAACTCTTAATAGTGATCATAGGTGTGACATTTATTTTATTTTTATTACTTGGGCTTTAGTACCCTCCCTCTTAGTTATGAGAAACACTGACTTAACAATTAAGAGTGTTGCCTGAACTTGGCCTGCTGGATCCATTATTAATTTGTATATTTTCTCATAGTATCAATCTGTATTAAATGAGTTTTCCAATACTGACATTTAAAATTACCCTAGCAGAAATAAATATTTATTAGCCTCTGAATTTACTTGGAAAAGCGTTGTTAATCCTATGTGGTAACAGTTTAACAAATCTTTTTAATAGACACTGAGCCTTTCTCTTGTTTTGAGTACTGTAAAGAATCCATCAAGCAAAAATATAAAATGTAGATTAAAAAGTATGTATCAATGTTTGATGGGTCTGTTCACAACATTTCTTTGCCTTTCCATGCCTTCCTACAATCCACTTACCAAGTATTCCCTTGTGGGCTGAGAAAGATCATAGTACCATCAAATTCACAGTTTAAGATACAGATAAGTATTCTGCCAAGTCTTATACTCAACCCGGACTAAAAATTCCAGTTACTCTTTGGAGTATAATATAACCTCCCCTCTCTATCCCAAGATACAAAGAACCTACCCTCTAATATACGGATATATTCCAGAGTTTTAATTAATGAATTATAGGCATTGAAAGCTACCTGTTTTCCAATTTCTTTTTTTCAGCAAATATTCTGTAACAGTAGTTGCTTTACAGACTAATTAATGTGAGAGTTTTCTTTTCATTCATTACTAAATTGCATCATAACTGTTGGTATTTGCCAATGCCACAGTCATTACTAGGATATTTCCCCTTTCTAGTTAACTGGAATAAGCATTGTGGTATGTAACTGATTTTGCGTCAGTGGTGAAAAATAACGTGTGTTGTATTTTTTGCAGCATAAGCCACCTCTGGTGAAGCTAAAAGAGGAACATTCTTCATCGAAAGAGCTGCCTTGTAGCTCAATCAATTACATGATCCAGTATTCAGTGGGTCTGTTATACATACCTGCTCCTGGAGTAGATCTTGTAGACCTTGGAAAGCCCACAGATCAGGACAACACAAAGACAAAGAATTTTCTAAGAGAATTCTTTGTCCTCTGAGCAGTCCTGAAAGTTTGTGTGGTAGAAACTGTTCCTCACCTTTCAGATAGGATCCCAGCTTGTTATTTCACAAATGGCTGATGTCCTGCTCAGTCCACTGCTGGTCATATTATCTCACCATTTTCTCCCATTTACTGTTTTTTTGTAATGCCCTGTTTCATTTTAGTGTTTGAAAACTATGGTCAAGATTCAACAAAGAACTTTGATCTCTAATTTCCCGTTGAAAATAAGATCCAAAGGCACTGCTTTGAGCCTAAATACTTTGTTACATCCAAGTTACAGATTCAAGTACACTCAGGTACATTTAGTAGCATTGTAATATTCAGCCATGCTAATACATAGCTAGCCTTTTTACCATATTTATCAATCCAGTCATTCTCAAAAGCACAATTTAAAACCTAGTGACCACAAACAGCCATGGATTCAATCAATTCATTTTCCACATTGTTATATGAATGCTTGCAGCTTAATCACATGAGTGCATAGGACTGTTTTTTTCAATGCTGTCATGTAAACGTAGAGGAGTTTGTAGCACAGCACTGTGAAGTGACAAGGTGTGTTTAACGCAAAATCAGAGATGGCTAAAAGCTCTAAAAAGAAATTTTATAAAAAAATAAAAACCTATTTGCTAGGAAAAAAAGAATGAATGACAGACTGTGGTGGCAATGGGAGATATTACCTTTTCATTCCTGCAGTTGTTTAGACCCATGTTATTCATGGAGGGCAATTTTCCATCAACACCATGCGGCTGCTGTTGCTGCTGCTGCTCCCTTTGGATCTGCTCTCTCATTTTTCGAGCCTCCTGAATGGCTTTCATTACTGTGTCCTGGTCCCCAAATAGGGCAGGTGAATTAAGACTGGAAAGAATATCTATAAACAGAAAACACACTTTATTTAGGTAATTATCCAGATTAGAATCCAGGCTAAGCACTCAACTC
Source organism: Thinocorus orbignyianus (assembly GCA_013400375.1). NCBI lineage: Eukaryota > Metazoa > Chordata > Aves > Ciconiiformes > Thinocoridae > Thinocorus > Thinocorus orbignyianus. The sequence continues at coordinate 313,245 of VXBW01008039.1, read as the reverse complement.
CCTTACTGTTAGAGCTGCACCCAACTAATATCTGCAAAAACGGGAGTAGTGGCTGTTGTTGTCTGTTCATAGGTTGAACTAGTCTATATAAGTGATTGATAAGCCTGTGCCGTTATAAATACAACCACTGAAGTCTTGGCATAGCATGATATAGAAGTATCTAAGCAAACTAACAGATTCAAATCTGTTTAAGACAGAAGAATTCTGAAGATTCAGTGGGAAGACTTTGAAATATTAATAATAATTAATAAAATGAGCAAAGATGGAGAAGGAAATATTTCTTAATTGGCCATTAAAGTCTATGTCAATTTTTGAATTTTTCTTTATTGAGAGAATCATCATTCTATACATTTAGCTTTCAATTTCAGAAAGAGTACCCAGAGTTACTATTGAGGGACAAAGCTTGTTATTACCTTAATATGAGCATAAAGCTCAACATTGGCAGAAAAGAAAAATTATTTTCTCTCTATCATTCCAGACAAAAAGAGAACCATTTAAACATACATCAAACTCAAACAAAACATTTTGTCGTATCTTAAAATGCATGCTAGAGGTATGAGTATGGGTAAAATTTCCAATGCTCTGAACTGATTCAGTAATTAATTTCCATTCTGGAGCCTAAGTAAACTGGGAACCATAATGACATGACTTTTAAAGACACTTAGACTCCCAGTCACCTAAATTTATTGTAAAAATGGAACAAAAGCTCCTATGTGGCTTGTTGATTTCTAACAATGTTTTCATGGCTTCTATTATATTTAAGGTTTGAGAGGAATTTTATATCCAAGGATTGGGAGGAATTAAGTTTTTATAAATTTACCTGAAAAATATTCCAACCTTAGGTGTATCTTCTCTAGCCATTTCTCTGGAATGGTCTATGACTCCAAACTGCTATGCCACTTTCTAATATTAGATAGTGCAGTTATAGCTGGAAATAAATTGACAGGTAGAATATCTAGCTAGCTGCAGAAAGTATCTTTCAGACATCATGATGTTCCCAAGTGCCTTGAGAATGGAACAAATCATAATTTTTATATATTTAATGTATGTATTTAACTTATCTGTTCATTATTCATAAGTGTTTCTATATATTTTACAAGTACACTTGAGCTACAGATTGTGAGTAAGTGGTCTGTAGTAAGTATTTAGTTGCTGTTAAAATTTACTATTTGAACTTTAGGGCTGATCATCTATATTTTGCAGCTCTTGATTCTGTTTCTTGACTGGCTAAGGTAGTCTTCAGACATAGTTTTCAGATCAATTTTGTTTCATTACTTAATATGTTTTAATCTCAAACACAGGTTAAAAAAAAAGAACCTTATTTTCAATCATATGAATTAACAAACTCTTGACAGATGGATGAAACAAAGAATGAAAACATGAACAAATAACAAAAGAAGCAAATAATGAAATAAACTGGCTGGACCGAAGCCTTTCTGGCTTTGTTAATTTTTTTTTTAATATACTCAGTATATGGTCTTGGTGAAATGAACTAAATACCCAGAATGCAGAGGATTAGATTTCTTTTAGAATACTGTTCTGCTAAAACTAATGGTATATTTGGGCTAAATAACCGAAAACTACATTTGGAGTTACCTTCTTGCCTGACTTCTGGTTTACTGTAAACTATGGAGATAATGAATGTTCCCTGACCCCTGTTCAACAAAATGCTTGAAAACTTGCTTATTTTAAGATATGTTACACTGTTGCATTGAATGTACATTAGTCACATGAGCCATTATATGTGCATGGCCAGTATCTTTTCAGGCTTTATGTGCGTGTAAAGATAATTTTTAGTTTGTTTAATCCAGAGGTCAAAATTCAAAAGTTAATTTTGCATGTATGATGTATTGATGTCTTTGTGGAAGATATTCATACAAGCCTATTTTATGTGGTTTATACATCTCTGTTTACTTATCTGTATATGTTTGTATGTATGTATATTTCTTAAATTGTATATTAGTTTGCTGTATATCTAGTAGATGCACATCACTACAGCCTTGTTTTTTAAAACCTTGTTTTTTAAGAGTTTTTTTTAAATCTTTCCTGCCTTTTTTCCCCCCATTTTAAACAGAAATGTAGGTCCAAATATCCACTTATTTCAGAAGCAAGTGTGCTCAGGCTGAGATTTCCTGTAGACACCTTGCCAGTGTTCTCCTTTCCCCAGGACAGGTGAGTTACCTAAAGAGGATCCTCTTCCCAGAGATCCACTGAGGGGGCTGGGGATGCCACTCTTGTTTGTCACTGTCACTGGACTGTTTTTACTAGCTGGGAAGAGGTTCTGTGTTGGAGATGTTGGGGATTTGACAGGTTCAGCTGTTTTCGGTCGGGCTGAAAGATTCAGTGGCTGGGCTGCTTCATCCTACAAGGGTTTAACGTAAATAATTATTAGGAAAAGACAAATGAACACATCATTTTGCAAGCAGCAGTTTCTTTACACCTCGAAGACAATACCACATTCTCCTAGCAATAATAACAAAAGAAGCTAATTATCTGCCTCCTTTAAGATTCAACAAAAGGAAACCTCATTAATTTCTCTGTGTAATGCTTCTATTTACATTAACTGTGTGGCTGGATCGTTCTTTTTGCCAAATTAAAATTTGAATTAGCTCACATTACAGCTTAATTTCCTAATGTGTTTTCAGAGATCTAAATTAACCTAGGGCATTTACAAAGAATTATTTAAAATTTCCAGCGGCTCAGTAATGCTTTTGCATTGGTTCTATTTGAAAAGTTCCTGGCACTATAAAAATAAGTTATGTAGCTTATTTTTAAATGTATTAGAAACTAAGAAATCAGAAGTACTTCTATGAAAGAATCATTTGGAAACCCTGACAGTTCCTTGGCCCACATTTAATGCTGCTGCTAGCTTATACATTCCATGCATCTTATTTTGAGTGCATGTTTTGTTTAGTAAAATAATCTATGCTGTTGCTCCACAATAGAAGACAATAATTTAAGTGAATTCAAATTCCTTGACTTATTACAGCAATGAATGCATACTATATGCATTTTAAAATATATTTTATTTTCCACTATTTAATTTTGTATATTTTGCAATATTTTATTATTCAAATATATTGTATATTTTTGACAGATTTATGTAAAAATCAAGAATTTTTTTCACATAAATGCTATTCTGCTTCATGTTTGATACTTCTGTAATTATTTCTGTATTCTGTAGTTATTTTCACTGATTTCAACCCTTAGTGTATCTGTATGCTTATTGGCATAAAAACAAGGAATATTGTTAAGGATATGGAAATCTAGTATCAGTATTTTTCTATTTTTTGATACTTTTCACATGCAATTATGGAATGAATACTCTCTGACATTTATCTTGCTCCAGTGCTACAGGAAATAAGTCTAAGAAATACCTTAACTTTCGGAGGAAGACTCATTGAAAAAATTAATTTCTTCCATCAGGGTAGATATTCTTTGAGTTTATTCCTTTTGCTTAATATGTTAAGCAAGACAGAGCATTTAGAAAATTGTGAAACACTAATTTTCTGTAATTAAAAAGCCCACAGTAAGACAGATCTCCCATTTAAAATATGCCCAAAGCAGAATTATGCTGGATATAAAAAAATATCGTCCATATTTTTAAACACTGCACTGATCACTTCAAAGCTTAGAAATATATGTCAGAATACAATAATATACTACATTATCTCATATTTTCCATTCTCTTTACTGTCAAGTGGTGATTTAGCAACGTACATTTGGTCACAAACAGTGCATTGAAAAGGAAAATGTAACAAACAGGTATTTATAACTCCATCATATCTCCAGTTATAAAATCTTTCCATGAAACTGCATGACATTTTTATTCTTCTTGACATTGCAATGTGCACAAATGTCCACACCTGTTCAGAGTCCAAGTGAAAGCAGAAACACAAAGGTATAAGGGACACAGTCCATTCCTGTCTTTGTGGCCACGTTTACAAGTAAGCTGTTTCTATACACAAATAGAAAGTGGCTTCAAAAAATTTCTGTAAGAGTTCAGAGCCTCTCTCAGACTATGACATTTAGCAGGCTAGCTACTGAAAGTATGTGCACATACAAATCTACACTACCATGTCCGATTTCTAAATAATTTTCTGCCTAGCACTGACACAATCATGTGAAAAACTCTAAACCCTGACAGAACCTATCTGTTTGTACTTAATAGACAGCATAGACTTCATAGACAGCATAGACAGTGAGGCAACTGAAAAGCTGGAAAACATTTGGGTCACTGACATAAAAAAAACCTATCATTACTTTTTGAAAGATCTAACTCCTGTTAAAGAATTCCATTAGTTCTATAAATAATGCATGTACTATATGCAAACTGTTTAAAAACAGAGAAAATATAGAGGATTTATTATACAAAGCATAACCATCAAAAATTTCAGTTCTTATAAAGGTAACAATTTGCAAAGAAAGCATATAGGTATAAGTTTATTAGAGTCCTTTTATACTAATAATTAATTTCTTCATTGGCCATTGGTATTTATCCACACAAAGCACTTGTAGTTTATCTTTAATATTTTTAAAGCAATAGTGTGCTTAATACAAATGAGAATAAAAAGGCTCATTTTTTATTAACGTATGTTTCAGTCCATTCAAGTTAAATTATGTAGGGAAACCCCCAAGAATTTGCATGTGGTCAATTTTGTAATAGGACTCAGCTGGCCGCAAAGCTGGAATGGTATTGGCCTTGGTTCAAGGAGATATGTGCTTGAACTTAACCAGGGAAAATTTTACTCATATAGTAAAGTTTTGGTTTGGTGTAGATCCATTTGGCTCACTCACTTATGAAATTACTTTTTTACGCTAAAGTAGTCAGTAGTACAGTCTCAATACCATAAATCATTGGTGTTAGGTATCGCTATAATATGGCAACTTTGCTGAAACAGTTGAGTTTTGCTTTTGGTGGCTTCTGTATTGACTGTAACAAACTCTGCAGATGTGGTAAATTTAATTGACTGCTCTCAAGCCTGGCATTGGATTACAAGAGGTAAAATATTAGACTAATACACATCTACAGTTAAGTAAAGTGAATGCTTTGCTAAATAAATGTTAGAACTGGCCATAATGGAATAGTTTTTATTTATTAGTACTCTCAGCCTAGCAAAAAAGTGTCATGGAAATTTATCAGCCCAGGCAGAAATATCTACTCACCCACACTTTACCACGATGATTGATGATAATGAAAAAACAAATTACATTTTACTCCCGTGTCAAAAAAAAAAAAAAAGTTAGTAAAATCTTCCCGAGCTGATTTGAGACTAAGGACTGTGTGCCTGTAAGATGTTAGCAGCTAGCAAGAAGATGCATTCTAACTCCTTCCACAAAGTCACGCTATGCCTTCTTTACATCTAGTTTAATAGTTCTGCATTTATAGCTCTATCATTCAAATTGGTAAAACATCTGAATGTTGGTTTTTTTACAATTTGAAGTACACTATATCTTGGCATATTTATTCTCATGACATTCAGAACATCCACGGGAGAATACAGCAAAAAAAAGCCAGGGGGGCACAATGCTCATTTCAAGCTGCTGGCAAATGCCATGTTGTAGCTGCCTGATTCCAAGCAAGTGAGAATAAGCAGGCACAAGCATTCAGCGGTGGCGCAAAACCAACAAGGAGCAGCCCCGTTGTCAGCAGCTGCGTGAAATCAGCAAAAGTCAAATCAATCTGCAGTGACATAATGTTTTCCCCAGAGTCCTGACTTAGATCTTACTTTTATGTGAGGCTTTTTCCAAAATTGTAGAAGTACAGCTAGAGATTTGTAATATAATTAGAAGATCCACAGTCTCTCTCTTGCCTTAATAATATAAAGTAGCGCCATATTTTGAGATACTCGAAAAGTTCAATGTGAAACAATTGATGAAATGGATGCCCTTTATGCACATTACTAGAAAACAAATCAAAATCTTGAAAATATCACATTCTACTGATGAATCTGCTGTGCTGCTTGTGTTAGAAAGAGGGACGCCTGATATTTTTGGAAGCAAGAAGTGAATGTTTTCTCTTCCCTTCCCTATACCAATAATACAGCACTAAAACTGAATACTGTATTTGAATATTGAAGAACTTTCATGTGGTTCAGCTTCCAACCGTAAAACAACTAAATAGATCATTTAATTTCATTGCCCTTCTCAGACACTGAGCTTTTTCTTTACTGAGAAATACCTTAACTTGAGTTACCGGGCTGGTCCCTCTCTTCTCATTTTTCATCCCACTGGGTGAGAGTGACCCTGTTGTATTTGGTGGCTGTGGAGTAGATGGCATTTTGGCTCCAGGAGAAACTTGCATGCTTGCCAGCTGAGCTGCATACAGTTGCTGAAAGACAAGAAGATATACAATGTATTCCTGAAAAATTCCTAAAAAAAGAAGTTGTAAACATACAGAATTTTTATTGCTCTGCTGTTTCTTCTCTTTAAGAAGACTTACAGATTTTCTTTCAGTACTTTGTTGTTTGTGGCTTTTCCCTTCTTGTTATTTACAAAAAAAAAAAAAAAAAAAAAAAAAAAAAAGACAGGAAAACTCCCACACAACAATATATTTTTTCTTAATTTGATTTTAGCTGATTTATATTTTTTTCCTTCTGGCTAATGAAGGTCATGGTAATGAGCAAAAGGTTATCCTGGGCCTGAATATTAAAAATGAAATTGGAAAATGTCATGTTTCTGACCCCTGTCAGAAACAACAATGCTTCAGGTAAGAACAGAAAGTCCTTACCCAGAAATTACCCACTAATGCCAGAATCCTTATTTAGAGTTGACATTAGAATCATTTGCTACTGAAAGGGAATGCTGCATCTTCTCTAGATAGCAATGAGAGTTAAAAGAGGCAACAGAGTATGTCTCCACCTCAGTGTACAATGATTGTTATAACTTCTATAAATGCTAATAAGGAATGTAGACCATAAAAATTCCTGTAAGTAGTGATGAAAATACAAAAAAGTGTTCATGGAACTTTTCAAAAAGTTTAATTGAAACATAATAAAATACTTGTATATTAGAATAAACTATTCCTACCAATCTAAAGTGTTTACTGAACAAAACCAAATAGGTTTAATTTCCTTCCAGTGACCAAATTTAAACCCTCACCTTGAATTAGCATCAGCAATAACTCTTCTACCATAAACAGGGAAGATCCTAATCCCTCTTCTACACATAAATCTATATAAGCTTTGCCTTATTAGTGAGAAAAAAGCCAGGTGGTTTGTATGTAATTTCCAACATTACTATCATTCAGATGGACAAATAAAAAAAATTACAGTAATCAAAAGCAGACCTTTCAGCACATGTAATTAAATGAAAGCTTAATAAAGAATAATTTGCAAGAGCCATATGTGCTTATGTCATAATTGGTGCTTTCTTTGGAACAATTTTTCTAATACAACAAGCCTCCACAGAAATGAAAGTTACACAATACTGTAAGCTCAGTGACTCAGTGGCTAGAAAAACGCATGAAAGAGGGCAGAGTCAGAACTCTGGGTGACAAATGAAAACTCTTGTTTGCTTGTTTCCTGCCATTCCTCTTCAATACCACATAGAGGCTACAAAAGGATCACAGATTAATATTTTGAAATCAATGGTGTTTAAATATTTTGCTTATTGTACTATTTTTTCCTATAGTAGAAAAAGAGAAAAACTGAAAATATAAAAAATTCCAAGTTCTCAGTGATGTCCTCAAAAATGAAAATGAAGCATTGTATACAGTAGAAAGTGGGGATTGTTTTCCCTGCTTCTAGGATCTTATTCCTTTTAGCATATTCTTTAGGTCAGTCTATGCTTTCTTAATAGGATGCTGTGCTTATATTAGAGTAAGAAGCAAATTTCACAAACTTCCGAAAGCCTGAACATTCTCAGTTCAGAAATAATTAGACACTGTACGATGGAACAGACTTGAATACAATTTAACGACAAAATCCAAACACTGTAGCGGTTTTCTCAGTGCTCTGTACTTTATCTATTAAAATCCTTTTTTTTTTCCTATTAGCTACTTAGCATCTATTTTAGCTATTTTTAGCATCTATTTTAGCTATTTTGGGAAGAATTAGATTTTACTAAAACTGGACTAAAACTTTACTACTTAATGTAGTGAGTACTGTACTTTCAAGATCAGGAAAGGAATTCTATGCATAAACAAATTCAGGTTCATCAATTAAAGTTCAAAAGAATTTCCTTCTGTCTTCTCAGGTAAGCCATCAGGGGAAAAAAGGTAGAGTACGATGTATTCTTTCTACAAAATTCAGTATTAGGGGATAAAAATCAACAGTCAATGATGGAAGCAGCATAGTGTGGTGAGTTGACCCAGGTTGGCTACCAGTTGTCCACCCAGCTACCCTCCTCTTCCCCTCCTCAACAGGATGGGGGACAAAATAAGATAGAAAAGTTCAGGAGTCAAGATAAATACAGGGAGATCACCAGTTACCATTACAGGTAAAACAGACTTGGCTTGGGTAAAAATAATTAAATTTACTGCTTATTGTAATAGAGTTAGATGATGAGAAGCACAGACAAAACCTAAAATCCCCCATACTCACCATTTTCACAGGCTCAGTTTCACTCCTTCATTGCTGACTCCTACACCTATCCCCCTCTCCAGCTTGGCCTGTGGGCATGTTCCTCACACTTTTCCCCTCATTCCTTGCTGCCTGTGTAGCATTTTGCCCTTTCTGGAGAACATTTTCCCAAAAGTGTCAGCAGTTTGGCTGTCAGGCTCAGCAGTGCCCCGTGGTGGGGCCATTGAGGAACAGGCTGCGTCCAGCACAGGGCTGTCTCTCCTCACAGCCCTTGTCCTGCAGCCCCCTCACTGCCAGCACCTGGGCACAGACAACCAGGCTATGCATAGCAAGTGGAGGTTGTAGCCCAATTAGTCATGACAAGTAAGCAAAGTTGTTTTTGTCATCTCTAAAAGCTGCAGCCTTCAGTGTACCTGTATCTCAACCAGATATCTCAAGATCTATGCAAAGAGAAGTACAACACTAATCAGAGCAGGGATCTTTGGTGACCTGGTACCTGAGTTCCAAAAGGACTGGCAACTGTAATGTCCACAGCACTTTACGGGCCACAAAAATAGCAACAAGTAAAGTGGGCTGTTACAGTGACTATCTAGGAAACTGATTTTGGAAATGTAAACATTAAAAGCAGAATAAAATTGGAATTATACACTGCTCCCATCCCAGTGTATTGAGGGCTGTATTGGCTGTACTGCAAGTAGTGTGAGGAAGAAATGTTTCTAAAGGGAGACAGAATAAAAGAAATTGTGTCATTTATATATATGTGTGTGTGTGCAATTCATCACCGGGTTACTCCAAGGTCATAATATCAGCTTTAGCCTGGCATTTCTATAAATTTGTTTTACACTATGAAAGCAAATACAAAAATAAGTAACAGTAATTAGCTTTCTGATTTGCTTAGGATTTAAAACAAAGCTGTTCCACAAACAAGTGCAAATCTTGCAAGAATTCGCACTCGTGCTAGCAGCACTGCCACATAGACTGGGAGGATATATAACTTCTTTTAAACACCAGCTTGTATGGAGAGCTAGCCAGTCTGGCAAAAGATGTGCAGGCCACTGCCGAAGGAATAAAATGGATATTTTTTCAAATATCACTGTTGTGGCTTGAAATGGCAATTTAGGACCTCACATTGCGATATTCAGGTTGTGCAGCTTTTACTTGTAAAATTAGGGAGGGGGAAAACCCCCAAACATTGAATGAATGTTTATTGTTAGCTTCTAATGCTCAAAAGCAAAAGTTTCAAAGAAATTTTTTTCAATTGAAATTCTAACCTATCGATGATTGAGTAGTGTTGACTAAAAAAATTAACCTACTTCAAACACTGAAATATATCTTCTTTTCAATGTTATGTCTAGAACATAAAGAGAAGAACATTTCATATCCCTTATGTCAGCCACTGGCTCAGAAGGCTCTTCATTACAAATTAGATATTCAAGCCCATGACGTATTTATGATTGTTTTAAGAAGTCTTAAAAATATATAGCCTGTTTTTTATTTGTTTAAAAGGTTGCTAGGTTAGATTCTTAAAATCCAGTTCCCAGCATCTAAATATAAATAGTGCTGAATTTGAGTTACTGATTGCTCTTCCATAGTTATCAATTTTGAAAACCAGCTTACTTAAGGTACATAAGCAAGGATGTAGTTTTACAGTTTTCAGAACAAGGTTTCTTCCAATGACATGATCTGACACTGAAGAAGAGCAGAATTTTGAAATGCTTAAGGCAATGGCAAGAGAAGTCTCACATTTAGGCACCTATGAACTTACAGGGTTATGGATGTAAGCACTTGGTACTGAAAGTCTATTACCACTGTAATCAACTAAAAACCTGAGGAGAATTTATGAAAATTGGAGAAGACTATGAGTCTGAATTAAGTTCATGTACCTAAAAAAAATTTACAGACGAGTGGGAAAGCACCGTACTCAGCATGTGTACAGTACAGCACAAGCACATACTGATTTTTCACCTGGAAACAGCAAAATTCATATTAAGCCTTTGCTATAGCTCAGAGTTACCATCCAAGAAGAAATTAATAACTAACAAAAATAATAATCTGGGGATGATGGTTGTGGTATTTTCTTCTTAAGAAATTGCCTATGGCATTTGATGGATTATTTCCATTTCACTCTAGTAGAAAGTATCATTAATGATTTCAAATCAAATCATTCAAAAAAACCCCCAATAATAGAGCATCTTGACTGATCCAAATGTTAAAACTTTTCTTAACACTATATAAGTTTCACAATGTCATTGCGAGATATTCTCACGATACAAAAGGATAACTGCCTTCACTGTCAGTGTTCATTCAGGTGTTGCCAGAAGACACATCCCTCTCACAGGTTTCAAAATTTTTTCAATTTTTTTCAACTAGTTTTTTCAACTAGCTTTCAATAATCGAAATTAATTCATTAGCTCAGGTCCTTTTCCCACTTGACTTTTCAATTGCATATAGGCCTGTGACATTCCTAGACACATGCTCTACTGAATGACAGATACCCACTTTGTAGGCTGCAGCATCTGTCTAAACAAATGAAGAAAGGTGAAGAATTTTGAGAATCAAATGTTACAGAAGTAACACGTGGTGAGAAAAATAGAATGAGCCTTAAATCAACGCAGTTAAGGGAGATTTGCAATGACAACAACTTGTAAATTTTGTGACAGGCTGTTTTACCACCTAAAACAGAACTATGATAATCATAATCTCCTTACCAGTGGCTTGTCAATGACAGACCTTATAGAAAAAGTTTATTTAGAGAAGATATTTCAATAAAGAGAAAGTGATCAACTGCTGCATAGGAGAGAGGCAGTTTCTTTAGATATATGAGCCCGGGGGAAAATGGAGAGAGCAGTTGCATTTGTATATACAAGAACAAAAAGGCAAGGGCTAGAGAAATTTCAACTGGCTGTACTGGTGAGGGAGAATTTGGTCACAGCAGTGGAGATTAATTCAGATGTTATTCTTTGCAGCAGAATTCTGAAGAAACTAAAGTAAAGCTATATGTGAAACTGGGAGATAAGAAAGAGTGGTTGCAATAGTCACTGTAGCAGGTAAGTGCAGGTGATGAGGGCTGGACAGTCATGATGAATTGCAACGGATGTTCTTGCAAGATGGCCCTCAAAGAAATTCAGTAGAAGGTGGCTTGATTCAAGGAGAAGAAAGAAGGAATCTGTTCTAGAAACATTTACCCGTTTATTTTGTTTTGCTTAAAGACTTATGATCAAAATGAAAATACATTCTCCTTTTTCTGTATTTGTACTTTATTTCTCTAAACATGCTAGAAATTATGTTTTTTGCTCAGAAACAAATGCTAAATTTTATGGACCCTGATTATCCTAAAGCGTTCCATTGTAAAAATGCAAGTCCTATGTTACATCTTCAACAAATACATTTGCTACAGTAAATGAAACTGAACAATAAAACTACTGAGAATCAAGTGAGAATCCTTATTTGTCAGCATTTTAAATGAATTGTGCAAAGCTGAAATATCTTATTTATAGAGATGAAAGTTCAGCTATTTAGACAATGAGTAATTTAGTTTCTAAAGATGAAAAACTCTAAGGAGTGACTGCAAGTGCTGTTGAAACCCTGCACTACAAGAGGTAATGCAGTTATTTTTTTCGATAGTATATTTAGTATGTGGTGTTGCAAAGCTGTAATTCCAGAATTTTTCTTTCAAGTATATAACATGCAATAATAATAATTAGAGCTGCCTGATCACAAAGGGTTTTTACAAGCTCACCAAAGCCAGCAACATCTTTACTATTTCCAGCACACATTTCTGAAAAGAAGCTATCCAAAACCAATCCCACCTTCAGTGGGACTGCTCACTTTTTATTATTGCTGCAGAGGTGCTTAAAATAAGCCTGATGTCAAAGACATTAAAGGAATAGAGTCTATGAGAAAGGGTTCTTTTCTGTTTGAAGGAAGAATGGATTTGTGCTAAAACCCATGTTTTGTCATAGACAGTAACTATGGAAATGAAGATCTGGAAGATTCATTACAGAAATGAAGTGTTGACCTGAGCTTGATGGCATTGGTATAGCCTTTAGCAGTTCAGGCAAGGTAACCTTTTCAAAAAGCAGTGTAGAAGCATAAATATCCTAACCAAAATCTTCTATGTGCAAGAGCTATTTCTAAAGTAACATTAATTGTATTTATTCCTTCCTATTTTTTGTATATAAATGTAATTTTTTGAGTTGGAGTGTCTTTTATACCAAATATGTTCAGTGACTAACACTACTACAGCACTAATGTAAGAAACGGGGAAATACACTGGAGATAGATATATATATATATATATATATTAGCAAGTGGTTGTTTGTCTTTTTAAGATATTTTAAGATGATTTTTAATGCAGATCCTTAGAGTGAAAGGTAGGTTAACAGAAAAAACATCCACAGCATAAGACCGCCTTAGTAACTCAGTAGCAGCTTAACCATGTGAAAAACCCAGGGGCAACTCAAAGGCAGCCTGTGGAGTTTGCCAAGAAGCCAGATGCCATCACCAGAAAAACACCTTCTACACCTCAGCATCTGTGTCCTAGGAGTACTCTCCACACAAAAGGAAAAAGGGAAAAAGAGGAGGAGGAGAAAGAGAAGGTGCATATACAATTGTTAAATTGAATACGCATAAATGCAACCCTCTTTTCAATTTAAAAATCTAAAACTTGCTGATGAAAGAAATACTCCTTCAAATTAAGAGCTAGAAAATTTTATGTTAAAAGTGTATATTTTCTTTTGTTTTATAACATATTTGTGTAGGTGCTACCTGTTAAAACAGTGTATTTATAAATTTGTTTTCATGAAATTTTGATGTTGCAGTAGCATTTTCTGAGTTTGCCCTAAGAAAAATGTTAAGAAATCAAAATAAGGTGAGTTTTCCAGATTTTCCTATAAATTAAGCTACAGTTTTACAGTATACTGGGCCAAACCGTCCTCTCATTTTCATGTGTGCCACCATATGGATAATAGTGGCTTATTATTTAAGGATCAACAATTATGCAACTTCAACATAACTCACATATTTATGCTAAATAACTGAGAACTATTTGGCTTTACATGGGTATATCTGAAAAGGCATATAACAAGTACAACTACAGAAAGTTAGAGTACCAATTAGGGAAAAAGCGCTTAATTTAGAAATACGATAAATAATAAGGAACAAGACTGTTTTTTCTCTTCACAATCTAAGTGTCATAATATATGTACACAGTTTCTTTTCAACAGCATAATTTCTTTATTTCCCCTGTTCGTGCATGCCTAACCTATCCATAGTGGACATAACTTTCTGATTTTAAACACACATATATCATCCTACAGCAGAATCAACTCATTGTTACAGAGTGTGAATAGCCTCTACTTCTTATAATAACGCAACAAATGACTTTGCAAAAAGGTGTTAAGGTTTAACACAAACAGGCAGCTAATATATTATCATAACTAATGTCATAATAACAAAGATTGTTGCAGTGATTATTTATGCACTTGCTAGCTAATGTGCGCTCAGATTTATTACAGCCCAATATGTGCAAACAAACTAACTGTATTTGTGAAAATACAAATAATATATTCTGTAGTCACAGACGGAATTAGAAGACTTCAGCTTTCCCTATGTGTTTCCCTATGTGAAAAAAAAAGTTCTAAAAGAAAGATTTTACCAGTTATTCATATTCATTCACCTCAGCTATTTTTTTGACACCAGTAATTTCAGTGTCTGTCAGTTGCTAGTCTATATATTCTCTGGGGAAATTTTAATGTGACCTTAAATCCCATTCAGTTCCTGCGTCCTTAGGAGATACACATGCCTGTTTTACTTCTCTCTGAAGCTGCAAAGTAACACATACCTAATTTCACCACTGAATGTTTGCCGGTTCCAACTCCTTTTACTGACCACAAATTCACTGTACTGCTTTAGAAAAAAAAAAAATCACTTTCATCTCTTCCACTGCCCTGCTGTGGATAATGGCCAACCCACACTGAAAATAAAAGAATTTCTACACATTTTAGATACTGCAGCTTGTATTGTTGTAGTACTGCAGAGTCAAGATCCCCTTATGCAAAATAACAGCTTTATTTTGTTAAAAGGGCCTAACTTTAAGTGGACCATGGAATATTTATGGCTCTCAGCAGTCCTTTGAAAGAGTTATCTTATGTTTTTATGCCGATCATGGGTCAGAGGTTCAAATCAGCACTTCTTTCTGTCACTCCTTATATGTTTTACTATAATTTACAGCTCAGCAAGAGGACTCATAAAACAAAAGTGTCTATTTTACTTCAGCAACTAATTCTAGCTAATCAAAGCTTTCCAGCAAAACAACCCAGCATGAAACTCTGCGTGGAAAATATGCAGAGAACAAAGCGTTTTGTCAAATAACACATCTCATGATGTAAACACATATGTCTCTTATAGGAAATTTTATCGCTTCCACATTATCGGCACACAAAAGGAGCATTCTTGTCGCAGACCTGGTGCGACTGTGGAGCCATCGTCATTGGAAACAAGAGCCTGATTAGGTTCCCACACAGATATGAATAGATTTTCTTTTTTTAGCGTAATGCAGCCTTTCTTATTTTTTAAACAGACTAGTAATTGTGGCTGTAAAAACAGTGAATTGTGTTTGACCGACATTTGTTTCTTTTTTTTTTTTTTAGCTACCCAATGACACCAATTATCCCATATGGTTGTCCTCTTCTGGAAAGTCTGAGTTAATCCACAGCTGTGAAGATGAAGATGCACCCAGCAGGCTCTGAATCTGGTGAGGCTCTTGTCTACTAATAAAGTCCACAGTCTGCCGGACAGATGTTAAGAGGATCTTCTAAATAAGTCAGTGACAAAGTCCCAGATTTCTTCTGGGGAATAAGGTTAGCAAAACCATGTCTATTCTTCATAAATTTTCATTTCTTCCCTCATCTTGAGGAGAAGCAAATTTTCCTTACTTGATAAAGAAGAGTCCCACAGCACATATAATAGTCCTGATGAAAATATGAATGGACTAAATGATCGCATTGGCACGTATTCTGAAGAAATGATAGACCTTTTTGTCCTTGCCTTATTCATGCATGCTGTGGTTCCCACACTATTATTTTGTTTGCTTGTATTCATGTAGTATAGACTTGTATTGGAAGAGCCTCAATAAGTATTGCCAGCGAAAAATATCTGCTTAAATTTTTAATGTAATAGGAAATGTAAACTGAAGATGAAATTACCATTTGACTAATTTTTCTGTAAATGTTATTAGCATTTCTTATTTTTAAATAAAGCATTTACAGATAATACATTCTGGCCTCAAGGCTCATGGGACTGGGGGGAAAGAAAACAGAATGAGAATATGAAGATACCTGCCCTAAGATCCATGTTTAGATACACACTCACTCACTCCCTGTTCTCGTCTGTTTATCATTATGGCCTGACAGCATAGAAATCCAATCCCAAAGTCTCTCTAAAGTTACAGTCGTGTAAATTTGGACAAATGCTAGAGAGCTAACATATATGTACCTGTGCAACAAAGAACTAACTTACTCTCAGGCACATGTGCATTAAGGTTCTCTGAAGATCATTTCTGGCTTGTTTGCTAACTATATTTCTCATTGTTTTGACCTCATCCATCTTTGATGTAACGAAGTAGAAATGGCCATCAAACAGTAAACAAATGGCATTAATTTAATTGAATTATGGCAATTAAAAACAAGCTCTCAGCAACTACTTGTTCACAACCTATTTACTGTAAAGCTGTGGGCAAAGCCATGAAAGAATCCTTAAAGCTCAAATAAATCATCAATCCCTGCAAGCAGCTAAGACAATGTATATAATTTGGCATCTGGCAGTTGCCTCCATAGTATTGTATTTGTTTTCCCTTAGGAAGCAAAGCCATTGGTTTATTAGTTTTATAGCATCTTTACAAGCTTAGAAGATATAATGTCACCTCATCATCCTATGAGCCTGCTGGGAAGTTTTAGTGAGATAGCACCAAAATTGTGAAAGCAAAGTTTCCTATCTGCTAAAAACATAAATTCCAAAATGTATCCTAAAATTTGTATACAATTAAAGTTCTGACATTATGCTATGTATATCATATCACCATAGAATATATGTAATGTTGCCTCTATTTATTGAAATAAAATACTCAGCCCACAAGTGCCAGAGTCTGTGATATTTAAATGAGACTTCCCATTTCTTCCAAGTTTTGACTGAGTTAAAAATCTAACCCTGAAAAGTGTAGGTACTGGTCCTAAGTACCATAAGAAAATTATGGTTTTGTCATGTCAGAAAAGAACAAAGCGCATGCCAAAATCTGACCGGGGAACAGAATAAGAGCTACTAACAATAAAATAAAAGAAAATAAATTTGAAAGCCTTCTGTAGCAAATACAGAGCTCTTGTTTTCCAAAGAGCAATTCCCTTGTGAAGCCAATGACTGAAGGGAGAGGCAAAAATCCTCATTGACTTGGTGGTTGTGTCTCACCTCATTTCACTGTTTTTTTTTTTCCTTTTCCAAACAGACTGAGTGTTGGTCTGCTGAGAATATGATGCTAAGACACTTTTCCTGTAGAGTTTTTGAACTGGACCTCTGAGAAAGGGTTTGATACAATTAAATGACTGAAGTAATACCTTTGTCCATCTGAGCATTAAATGGCCCATTGAAATACAGCTTAGTTAGAAATAATTTCAGTAAATGGTGCTTTCTAATTTTTTTTTTTTTTATTATTATTATTCCTCTCTCAACAGATTACAGCCTGGGTCTGAAAATGCAGTTCAATCACTTTTCGTTGCCTCTTAGGTCAGGCCTTTAGCCAGTATTAATTAAATATAACCCCTTTAGAGAATACTGGAGGTTAAATGAGAGCCACAAACTGGTCGTCTTCGAAATACTACCTCACGCTCTCCAAAAAGCTGTAATCTGTTTGGGAGGGCCCTCATTTAAACACATCAGTCTTAACAATGAAAATTTATTTGGGGTGGGGAATCCACACTAAATGCTATTTTGTCTGACAGCTAGTAATCACAAAACATTAAACACCTATTTCCATGCAATATACCTTGTCTATTGTGCTTAAATAACACACATCGTAAAGGAAAGTGCTGCAACAGACAATTTAGGCTGCAGCAGCACATACAGCACAATTTTCAACTTGATAAAGTGAAACTATAAAGAATCAATGTATAAATCAGACAGCTTCCATACCTAATATTCTTCCCTGCAGCTATTAGAAGTTCACATTTTTGTCTCTAGTAGGCATGAACATTAGTATACCTCCAATTTCATGTCTTCAGTCACATTTTGTTGTCTGTTCCATACAATTTGACCAGACCATGAAATTGGAAAATAGCTGAAATCGTCTTTTTTCATCTTAATGATTTTAAATGAGAAAGGGAGGTTTTCCTGTAAGCTATTTGTTTACTGCTTTGTAAAAAGTTTCCTAAAGTATTCATAACAATTTTACTATTAAATTAGTTGAAAGAAAGCTTTTTAACATGTGGCAATTAGTCTTGTCTTTCTGAACATGACTTTACTGTAAATACTCCTCCTTGACTATCCCTTTGTCCCAAGATTCCTCAGAAGAACGCAACCAAGCGATAATTCAGCATTATTGCTGCTTCAGTGCACTAATCGCTTAAAGAGCAGCAAGGACCCTATGTTTACTGCCACAAGGCTCCTACAGCCTCCTGGCCTAAGGCAGGCTTCCCAGCCCAGCAGCATCCAGATGTCAAGAGAAATATCCAGGTCCTGATGCAGCATGCCGCTCCATTCCAGTATGGCCTAAACATCTGTTTCATCTGCTGGCATACAACCTGCTGAATACACTGAGACTGCTGCACAAAGTAGGGAATTGAATGAGGGTGGGAGTGAAACACTGCAATTGCATAGCTCGGTCTACATATCACTAGAAGAACCTGTATGCAGACACAGAAATGAGCATGAAATGCTTGGAACCTCAAAACAGGGCTTTAATAATTTGCTGTTTCAAACAGAGGTCTCCAGACTAAAAATTTAGACAAATATCAGGAAGATTAATGTGATAATTAAAAAAAAAAAAAAAACAAAAACAAAAAAACCCCACCTTTTTACACACTATATGCTTAGAATTTTTTCTCCTAATGGAGCAAGAGGCCGTAAGACCTTAGCTTCTCATCTTACTAAGTTTACCCTGGTTTAATTCTTTGTGGCGTAAGAAAAAGACAAAATAAGAAAAAGTACAGAAGTATGCAACACAAATTGCTTGTTGCGGTTAAAACAACTGCTCTTCTTACAAAACACGTAACAATGAGTTGAACATATTACATATTTATAATTTTCTATAGATAGTAGTTCAGGAGTTCTAAAACAATAGACATCTTTTATCTAAAAGATAGGAATATGCAAACATTGACATTTTATCTTGAGGCATGACAAAAAACAACAAGCATTTTAGTTGATCTAGATTAAGTTCTGACAAGGAATAAAGGCATACTAACCGTTCTCATCTCTTCCACTTTGTGTATATATCCTCTTGTATTTTTCTAGCAACAATAATAGAATAGCTGCATGCTACCATGCAGATTCTCTGAGTCATTTATAAAAGCAAGATCAAAGCCCAAACTGAGAGCGCATCTCTTTTTCCCTGTATTTTTTCTCACGCAGAGGACCTGATGAGAGGTAGTTTAACCAGGTGTCTTGCTTTGCAAGTGCAGAACAGGAGCACTCACACAGTGCTACCTCCTGGCTTAGTCTTTTCTGTGGCCAGCCTGGGGAAATGGCTCACCTCTGTGTGCCAGGAAACAGGAGCTTAGAAGGCAGGAGGCAGTTAGTACTTTTGTGCCCCACCTCTGCATGAGGTCAGGTGTACCCAGAAACAAGAAGTATCCCTCAGACCTTCCATTTAAATATACCCTCTGTGAACAAGTCACCATTTTCTTTGTCCTGCTCATGAAGTGGAAACACTGCTACTGCATTACTACAGTGTCTGAACTAGGTATATCGGAATACAACCATAAAGTATTAACTTGAAAGATAAAATGTGAGCATTAATAAAATTATTAAGAAAATATTGTAAATATCAAGAAAAAAAAAGAATGCCAAAATATGTAAAAACTTCATCAACTGTTTATAGCCATTTCCTCTGAAGGAGGAGAGCAGAAATGTCAATAAAATCTTTTATCTTATGCACAAAGATTTGCACTTCTTTATTTAATGCTGTCAGACTACTGATATGCCACTTTTTGATCAAAATTCTTCTGTTACTTACCATGCACAGGAAAGGATACAATCAAATAATCTTTGTGATTCTCCCAGTTAATATGTTGTACTACACAGGTTAGAAATTGGCAAAAAATCTTTAACTTTTTTTGTGATTATACAAAGCAACTGTGAGACAATATGCTTAAAACTATTATGAATTTGATACAGAATTAAACAGATAAATAAAACGTACATTCATTTAAACCTTTGATAGAAATCCAGTCACGGCAAAGGACAACTGTGCTTGAAAAAGTAATTTTGAGTTTCCAGTGGATAACGTTGCTGGACAAAAAAATGTCAAATGTTGAAGATAAATCTTTATGTGATTTTCTTATGTTTGCTTCTATAAAAATTAGCTTTTGGCATTTTTATAGAATGAATTCTACCTCATCAAAACTGTGTATAGCACTAAAGTTAACAGTGTAAGAATCTCACCTAGCACAGCAAGCAAGTATGAAGAAGCACAGATTCAGAAACACCTACAAACAGGATTCTAGAATTTTAAACTCCTTCTCTTGTATCCAAGGAAATCAAAAACGTAGCACTTATTTAAAAGTACAGCCAGATCTATAAGGAAAATATGAAATTATAACCAGATAGTTGTATCAGAGTGCAGCTTTTTCATTCATTTTACACTCTCATAATATTACCTTCTCTGGTGATACTGTAAATCAAATTATTCATAGAAAGAATTTAAGATGCTTTCTGATATTCTTTCAGAAGCTCTTCCAAAAA
The DNA here is from genome assembly GCA_013400375.1 of Thinocorus orbignyianus. NCBI lineage: Eukaryota > Metazoa > Chordata > Aves > Ciconiiformes > Thinocoridae > Thinocorus > Thinocorus orbignyianus. The sequence goes on along the minus strand of VXBW01008039.1, from coordinate 292,774 downwards.
TCAGTTTTTTATTTCTTACTGCTAATATTAAGTATCTTTAACGATAAATGTTAGAGTTCTACATGAAGAGCAGTTCACTCATGAATTCAGACACTTTCACACATTTTATGTGTAGAAATGCCTTCTCCACTAAAGCTAGTATAAAAAGAAGGAGCTGCTTAAAGAGAATCCCTGTGATAAGGGAAATAAAATTATATGATTGAAAAGCAATTAATTACAGTAAGTTTGCTGAACAGATGATAGCTATCAAAGCTTATCAAATTTTGCACTTCAAATTTTCATATATTTATTTTTTAAAAGTGTTAAAACACAGATGAGCTTTGTGAGAGAAGTCAGGAGTTTCATTCAGGCTCATGTCAGCAGGATTACAAGCAATTATGAATAACTGCTTGTTAAACTGTGTGAAATAAGTCGGTGAATGAGTTTCCTGGTAAGCACATGTCCATGTCACTGGTACGATTGCCAGTAACATACACAATCTTAGTTGAAGAGGTCTAAAAACTTAATTATTCTCCTAATCCTAGAGGGGACGAAATCAATTCAGAACAGAAGATGGTTGTGCAATTGCTGCTTCTAGTGTGGACATTCTAGGTTTGTCAACCTGGCAGCAGACAGAAAAACAGAAGTAACAGAAAAAGAAATCAGGACAAGGAAAAAATAAGTGGCAATAAATCTCCAGAAATATTTCTTAAGATCTGGCATAGGTTGGTGGGTTCATTCACTATCTGATCAGCCAGATGGAAAAATTGTCAAATATAACAGTTGCAGTATTTCCCTGAGTAGAACTCTACAGACACAGAACAAAAAAAAACCTGAACACAGCTACCACTGCTAATCATACTGAGAGGCAAAAGCACTACAGTTAAATTTCTACAGGCTCCCATGACAGAATAATGAGGCACCATCCCAATAATAAAGGGGTGCAAGTCAGGAAAAAAAGGAAGAGTCCCATTTACACCACCTCTCTCAATTCTCATGTCTGAATTCCCACCTTGTGAGAAGATGCCAAGGAAGCTCTACACTTAAGAGATTAATTTTTTTAAAGTGCTGCTCAGGGTCTGAAGCTGCAATGTTTTCCTACTTTTATAAGAAACACAGAGAGTTCAGGTAGTAGCCTGCAGCCATTCTATTATTTTGACCAGCCAAAATGGACAAAAGACAGGGCTATAAAAATATATATACTAGCTCTACTGATCAGGAGAAGCTTTATCAGTCAGCTGGGGCACATCTGGGAAAAAAGTCACTCAGGTGCATCTCCAGCATCCCATTCAATTAACATACCATTAAAAATGGTTTGCCCCTGTTCAGCCTGCTGTGTTACCTGATAAGTCAACATATTTAAAATGTATATTTAAATGCAGAGAAAACAGTGAAATGTTCTCTTTGTGAAGCAGAAAACAAGCCCAGTTTACAGGTATTTTAAAGCATTAGAAATAATTGTGCTTTACAGGCTGCTTAGCAAATCTCTCACACTGATCTTTTACTATATATTTAGAAACTTTCATGCGCCTTCAAGGAAAATTAAATAGTTTCCTTAAAGGAAGTGCACAGAAAATTATGTAAAACATATTCAAATGGGCTTATAAAAATTACATCTAAAAAAAATTCACATTTGCACCTCAAAACCAGGTAACTGGGAACTTATTATTACAAATTCATTGTAAACTGATGTATTTTACACAAGTAAATGTGAATTTGCGCAAGTCTGCCATGCTTTCTGAACTGCAGTGGGTGTGATGATATTCAGCAACAGTGCTGGGACCAGATTAAAATGGTTATGAGGCCTCATCTTAGCCCTTCCCTAAGTGCTGAAGACTGCAGCAGAAGAGATGGCCTATACTGGATGGATTGCTATTGGTAGCCCACAGATGTATTGTTTAATAAAGCTGTAGTCTAGTTAAACTTGGGGACTTGTCCTCTTTCTAGTGTGAATGACAAATGATGCCACTTTTCTGAAAGGACTTCACCTCTTTTATTTCCCACTTCACTTCCAAAAATGCCAGACTCTCTTACTATTCCTGCACCTGAAATATTTCTTCATTTGTTTTCATGCTTAGCTATTTGCTATAATTCATACACAACACCAAAATATGCCCTCTATTGTGTTGACTTCACTAGATTTTGTGAATGATTCCTTGAACTGTTGAATAATCCCTTAATAGTGACATTTAAGAATGATGTGGTTTTCTTCCTGTATTCCTTAAGGTGCTCCTCCCCCTAGTCAATTTTTTTCAGGACTGACATGCAAGCCTTTTGCTGTGCCCCACAGCCATGCTCAGCCTTCATGCTGAGTCTTACGAATAGACAGATGATTCCACTACTTTCTATGAGTTAGGACACTTTCCTAATTTGTCAATCATGTGGATTCTAAAAACACCACAGACCAAATACACATCTTTGCCTCCAATACCCTGCTTGTCTATCTACAAAGACTCTACTCAATGGTAGCAATATCTACACACTGATTTGATGATTTTTATCTCATCTTCTATGAATTTCCCTTTCTTTCTGAATTGGGTCAGTGGGAAGGAGTATTCTCTTATAATCAAATACCCTCTGAAATAAGGCAGGTGATGGCATCTTTCCAGTGCACATATCTTTAAGAGAATTCTTCTGCTTCCTTTGAGCATGCGTGTGTGCTCATGCGTTTATGATTACACCTACAAGCTCTCATCTAGCCATCCTTATTCTTAGAACTTTTACTGCAGATGAAAGGTGAGTTATTAAGTTTCCTTTTTCTGTAGCAATTAGTCAGGAAGGAGCAATAATACAGAAGCGTATTATTTTCCTTTGTGTATAGACCTGACTTAAAAGGCATTTTTGTCTTTAATCTGATTGCTGCTAAGTTCCTAAACATTCAAATATGTTACCACCTTCACAGAAAAATACCTTTCATGTTTGAAATTTGTAACCAAATTAAGCAGCTTGCTCTATGGTTATCAGAAGTATAATAAAATTCCAGAAACATATTCTCTTGCAGCTAATTCCTGTAAGGCATATACCATATACATTTCTGGAAAGCCTGAAGGAATCCAACTGCCAGCTCGGAGTTTGCCTCACAGTCAGCCTATTCCCCAAAGGGATGCCAGAGTTTTAAAAGAGCTTTAAAAAACGTGCTTGTCCCCTGATGGTACTCTGTAGTACTGGTGCCTCTGGTGCTCTACCAGTAAATGCAGCAGTAACTTATTTGCTTCTTACTAGCTTCCGAGTGAATACATACTCCAGGGAGTGAGCTTTGCAAAGCACAATAATTTTAAAATAGAGCCTGGGCTTTCAGTGAGGGGCAGCCAATGGTTAAAGCAGCAAAAACATCTTGTTGATGCTGGGGGCTCAGCCTCCTCCAGTCACTTGAGCACAAGCTTCTGCCTTGATACAGATTGAAAAGACAAAGGAAACCTCCTGCAATCCAGGCTATAAGGATGACATCCTTTTAAACATACAAGTTTCCTGATAAGTGAGTTTATGTCCATGCCATTTGTGATCTCAATCATAAATTCTCCCTGTAACAGAGCATATGGGCCTGGAAGGCAGCTGTTCTTCTTGGTAAGATCTAAAGGTGCAAAAGACAGGAATTGCGCCAGGAGCCTGATCCCTAGCCACCAGATTGAAAAGTCTTCCCTCTTGGGACAAGAGAGCAGGAACAGGATGGGAGCACTTCCCAAGGCAGATGAGGGGTTGGTCATCCAAAGGGAACAGAAAGAGAAAGCTATGCCAGACTGAGTGACAGACCGGTGGCTACTGTCCTTCCTGCAAGGGGGGAGAACAAAAGCCCAGGAGTGGATTTAGGACTGCCAGATCCAAGACAAGTACTAGAACTGCTACAGACTATAGAAACAGTTTCTTTCTTAAACATTTCTATAATTTTTTTATTAAATAATATGACACTGTTCCATTAAGCAAGAACGAGAGTAACAAAGACATGCTGCTTAAAGCAGTCATTTGAGATGCAGGACACTAAATGGGTGAGAAAAGGATCTTGCAGCTGCAATGCTGCTGTACCACACTGATTACTCTAGCTAATGGTTCTGTTTGTCTGTCCATTTTTACTAACTTGAAGACAATGGGGAGACTTCGTCTCATTTTGACAAGAGAGGCTATTACTGCAGGAGTTAGGAAAATCCTCCTAGTCAAAATTTCATCAGAATTGGTGTTTTACTGCAAAAATCTCAATTTTGATAGGCTGTCTTTTCCTGATGAAAATCACTTTGCCAAACAATTCAGGGCTAAAGTTGAGAAGGAGTAGGAGAAGATGGAGTATTAAGAAATTCTGCAGAGAAAGGAGGTCATACGGTAAAATATCGACTCAGTGACATCATTTTCATTGATACTGCCACTGATATAACTCAACTTGATAACACAGATATTACATACAGAGACATAAACATTCAAGTAGGGAAAGGCACAAGTATAACTATTTCATTGATTTTAATTAAATTTTCCTAAGTATTGCAAGGTTGGCGTATTTTTAATTTTATTTTCATTAAAGGGCTTGCTTGGTCTCTCAGAGCCCTAATAAAATCTTCTTTCAACCTCTTTCCTTCCTCCGCTACAACCTAAATTTCTACATAAGAAAAGGACCAAAATATTTAATTTACCACTTCCATATACTGAAATTTGCACACACCATTCCCCTAATTTAGGCCACTATTCACTGTATCATAATAAGGAACATTCTGCTAAAATGTGCCCACCTAGAGCTCAGTAGTCTTTGAATGCTAGATAAAATCATTCTATAAGGCTAATGAAGACAGAAACTCTGCCTGTAACAATATTAAGTTTGTTTTCTCTAGTGATTCAAAGAAGTGAGCAATCTGTCAGTAATACATTGAGGGAAATTACTTGTCTTGTAGGAATTCCTGCTGACAGTCACTCACTCACAGTGCTGACCCAAACATCTCCCCACTGACAAACAAATTACAGTGTCTAACTTTGAAAACGTAACTAGCTGATTTTAATTGTGATGGGTCTCACCAAATCTCTTTTACATTTACCCAATTCCCAAAATCCCCAATCTCTGTTATGTTCAAAAAAAAAAAAAAAACCAAACCACAAAGAAAAACAAACAAAAAACCCACCAAATGGTCTTTGCATTTGAAAAAAATATTATTGCCTACATCCAAGAGTGTTATGTCAGATAAAACTGTTAAACTGTGTCTAACCAACATTAAGACTGGCAGCCCTGCCAGTTACTGACTGGGTGAGTGAACACATTACTGAGACAGCATTGTAGAAATTAATTTTCTTCAATAAAGTGATTTTTAAGGCTCATATATTTCACAATCTAAACATATGTCACTGTTTCATAAACAAAATAAATGGATTAAAATAATACATTACCAAATGCTGACACATGGAGATATTTTAATTAGAAATACTTAAGCTGCGTGATATTTAACTGCTATATTTGTTGAAGACAAGCATGCATCATTTAATAAGACATAAGGCAGGTACATCACTTTGCATGATGTGGTACCAGAGTGGGACCAAATCACCTCCAGTGTGAGCTATCACTATTAGATCACATTAGCCCACTAAAAAATTGCTTTAAGGTAACATATAGAGGAAACTCCGTAAAAGCAGCAGTCCACTACAACAACTTTTTCATTGAAATAATAAGTCACCAAGATTCCAATTCCCGAGAATAATATTTCTTCATAAAAGGCCACATTTAACATCTTAGCTATTTAAAGGCCATATTTACATGACTGTCGCATTACATTGGCCTCTTTCCTGCACATTCTTCTTGACTTACTTTAAGGACCAGCACTAAAATAGCTGAGGAAAGCAAATGTCAACTATGTCCTGAAATTTATATGTGTGAGAGAATTGGAATAAGTAGAAATGTAATATATTGTTTACTGTACCAAATGCCCTCTGTTCTCTAAAGGTCAAAAGCATTGTAACCTTAGAGTTACAGTTTCTGATTGTTCCCAGGGTTAAATACATTATCAAAATTAATGGTTCAAACCCCTCAACCTTCAGATATATGAGTATTCATGCCTCCATCTGCTGAACTGTTCAACTAAAAATAGCATTCTTTGGCCTTCCCTCCACCAATATTGTGCCCCTGAGGCAGGCTATGCAATGCTTCAGCAGCGCACTGGATCCGCACCCAGTGGTATAAAGAAAGGTCATTTACTTTGTCTGTAATTAGAAGAGAGTATGGAAGAGTAAGAAAAGACGGGAGAGGAGAAAAGAAATAGACAAATAGGTGTTTAGTTAAAATTTAAATATTTTTAATGGATTAGAAAAACTTCAGGCTTCAACAACACAGCTGCAACTATAGTTAACACTTGCCAAGGTTCATTAGTGTTATAAGTGATAAATTTTGAAGGACAAATTTCACAAATAGTTTGGGAAAAGCGTTATGAATGAAAGCTTTTCTTTTCTTTTTTTTTCTTTTCTTTTTTTTTTTTTTCCCCCCCTAGGGCTCACTTTATTTAGGAATAATTCCAGCTAGCATCATTGTAGTGTTTCCATTTCTATCAACATCTTATCAGTCATGATTGGGACACAATGTTGCCACATTTCCTTATTTATCTCATAAACTGCTTTGTAGAAGTATCTAAGAATGAAGGCAGATTTTTTTTTTTATTTTTTTTTTTTTTAAACAATAGAGAGCATATAGTAGCATTCCCTCTTGGAAAGTAAGGACACATAGGTGCCACCTCTGCCACCACTGAGACTTCTCAATAACTAAGTTACTACTACCAGCACCATGAAAACTAGGAAAATCCATTTCATGATCAAGTTCACCCATTTAGCACGCAGTTCTAGGATCAGTTAATATTAGTGCAATTGTTTGACAACTAGGGAAAAGTTCAGGGCAATGGAAAAGGGAAGAGTATCCAGAGAAGGTGGGCATAAAAAAAAAGGAGCAAAGGGAAAATAATTGACAGGTTTTACTGCTCACACTGATTAATTAAAGCAACACCCTTTTGTTACACACATGCACCAGAACTGGTTCACACACCACTATGCATACCTGCTACAGGTGTATTTGGTAATGTATCTGTAAACTATTTAGCAGAAAGTTGATTTGACGGGATTCACTCACAGTTGTTTGAAGCTGGAGGGGTGAACAGAAACAGCTTGGTCCTTCTTCTTAGACCATACCTAGAGAACTGCTCCCTCATCAGCAAGATTCTCCCTCACACCAAAGTCCTAAGAAGGCTTCAACCTACCATACGTATTATTTAAATCTTGGCCAAGTTGTTGAGGAAACTGGTAAGATGGAACTGAGCTGCCAATGGGAAGTGTGGAACACAGGGCTTTAAGTCTTTTTGTCAACATCACCATGCCACCCTCAAGTGATCAATACACAGGAAAAAAGACGCCCTCTGATGTCAACCCAAAGCACAGTAAGCTAACACTTCAGGAACATGGACTGGAATAAATGTGTGGTAATTACTACATTCTTTCAGGATACTCAACGCTACAACTGAATATTTAATGATAGCTGATCCATGTGAACAATTGGGTAGATGGGTCAAACAGGTCTGTTGCTGAAGAAAGATTTTTTTTTTTTTTTTTAATGCAAGGCATGAGGTGAGGGTGAAACTAGTTACTTGAGAAATTCCTAGTTATGATTTCAATGAAGATTTTTGCTCACAGAGATACATAATCCACTGGTGAACACAGACATCCAATTCAGAGAAAACACATTTTGATACCTATCTCCTAAATAGCTTGAATAATCATTAATTACCAATTGCACACTAAAGAAACATCTTCTGTAGAATAATTGCTATTGTTACATTATGTGCCTGGGAGTAAATTGGTTTTTGTGCTCTTAAATTCAGAGCTTCCACAGAAGTTGTCTTAACACACAGAAAGATAAGAACACAAAATTGCTGATAGTTCCTACCTGAAGCACAATCAACCCAAAAAACTATAAGTGATAAAAGAGGAGAGATTATAAACTTGAAGCTGAGAGACTTTCCACTGCAGCTGGATATGGATTACGGAATACAATTTTGGAGCTAATAATAATGCTCAGGTAAAGATGAAATGTTAGAGCTACTGTAAATCTTTTTTAATTGAAATAGCTTTCCCTCTCCAAGTTCTCCAAACGTAGATATCACACACACTCTCACATGTAGAAACAAAACCAAACTTGCAAATGAAATATCTATTTCTCCCACTGGCTGAAAAGAACAGAGATTAGTTTTGTGATCAGTATTTTTAAGCACTTGGGAAATACTCAGATACCATGGTCACAGCATCCATGTAAATAAATAAGTGGGTGGGGTACATGGAAGAAAAGAAACAAAACAGTGAAAGAAGGGGGAAGGGAAGCAAATGGAAAATGAGCTGAAACTCTACACTCCTACCAGTCTTCATGACGCATCAGGTATAACAACAAATTCCCGCCAACAAACACACCCTAGTAAGTGTTCGTTTAAAGAACACCTAGGGAATTTATACAAAGAGAATATTAATAGTAGGAGTCAGTAAAATGTAGTTCAGCCAATTTTACGATCAGATGAGCAGGTATCAACTGAAGGTTAAGTACTCTATTATTTAAGATCTTATGACCACAAACATTAAAGGTTTTAAAATCCCATAAAGGTGAAATTCAAATAAAATAGAAAAGACAGGAACAAACTCTTTTACAACAAATATATCTGAAGAGAAATTCTGCCTCCTCAAGCACTCAATTGTTTCTGAATTTAATAGCACCAATTTCTTTGGTGGTTGTTTTCTTTTCTCTCTAATTGTGCTCGTCATGTTTAACAGCTCAGCCTATCATTTCTACAAATTAATGAAATTGCACTATTCCTGTATGTTCTGATCAAGGCTGATGAGCAAATAGATCTGTGGGTCAAGCTATAAATGGATCTTGTAAAAGAAAAGAATTGGGAGTGTCTGTGTTTTAGATCCTATTTCTTTTGCAGTTGAAGAGTTTTTATCTTTTTCTGCCTTACAGTCTTGCGTAGGCTCATTGTTGCATTGCATTTCAAAGGTGGCAAAAATAGTCTCTCTATTCAGAAAGCTGATTTCTGAAGTCTTTTCTCAAGTAAAGTTAATGATACTTTTGCTTCAATAAGTATTTAAATACAGGTTTTCAAAGGATACCTGCTATTTTCCCTTTTGAAAAACTCCCCTTTGGTTTGAAGCATGTCCAAGGTACAGTCTTAACAAAATACTATCATGACCCAAAATTATTTTGGGGAGATCTTCCCCTGCAGTGTTGGGGTGTTCTCTTTTCAAGTTTTGATTGTAGGTTAGGTCAGACATAAGTTCAAGGGGTCTTTTTTGCCAGTTCTGGAGCATCAGTAAACAGTGAGTTCTGGTCCCATTCTCACCTATCCTATGTTAATCTGGCAAGAAGAATATCAGCATTGGGTAAAGACAAGAGGATCTTGTAATTGTCTCGATCCCTCTGGAAAATTATATCATTGCAGAAGGGTAAGCAAAGTAGATATGTGGATATTAACATGGCAGTACATTGCTACTCTAGGCACAATATATTCCTATTTCCCATCTCAGCCCTTCTCTAACCTAACTCAAACAGGGGTTTCAAAGGTTTACTTGCAAATAGTTACATGCATCTTTAATGGCCTTTCCTCTCATGTTCACTGTCACTTCCTTTCCACACATTTTAACTCTGAAAGCTTTTGACTGTTTCTTCATTATTTATGACATTGTTGTGTCTTTTCTTGTGAAATTAAAAACTTCTTGCCACAAAAAGCTAGCTAATAATACAGCAACATAAATCTTTTTTTCACAACATTTCATTCTATATAAGCCAAAAATAAATAAATTACCAAACCAAGGCTCCTAACCATGCTTGTCCTCTGACCAGTTTAATGCATGGGAAGGTTGAAATTGCCCAAATACAGAAGCTAAAGGAGTTTACACTTTATTGTACTGTCAGCACCACACTGTCTGACAAAACAAGGAGAAAAAAAAAACAGTAACACATTTGTTTTGATAAACTCAGTGGTCCAATTAAAGGTAGGGCACTTCAGCGCCAGGGGAAAGACTAAATGAAAATAATGTATAAAAAGATTTTTGAACGTATGTCCCATCAACCAGTCATATAATTTAAAAAATACCATTTACTCTACTAATATAAAACACGGAGAATGATGTCTTTCACTCACAGTATCAAGGTTGGCTGCATGCTGCTATATTTGCGGTACTGTAGGCACATAAGGTGTTAATCCTCCCGGGCTGTGCTCAAAAATTATCTAACATTCAGACTATTATTTAGCATACAGCTGGTTAGCAGTTTTCCCCTAAAATGTTGGCTACGATCCCACATTTTTTTGTTCTGGCACATACCTGAAGCTGTAAAGGGCTGAGTCCAGAAGCAGCAGCAGCTGCCATTGTTGATGGAATGAACTGCACAGGGTAGTTATCACCTGTCGGGAGAACAATGCGTGCAGGTTCAGACAATGAGCAGAGAATAGCAGCAGACAAGTGCAAACACGGTCCTAGGATTGCTTGTGCTCCACAGCACTCCTCTCTAAGCCTAAACATCTGCAAAAACAAAAGGCTTCACTGGGCACAGACTTGCCATGCTCCCTTGGAACTTTTTTGTTAGCAGATAGCTGGTAGGCAAACTGGCAAAACATAAATGTGATACTCGTGATTTTCATTTTCAGAAGCAAATGTTCAGATCAAGTGTGTAAGCTTGGACACAAAACAGGTCTTAAGGCCAAAGACACACTAACAAGATATCCCAGGAACCCCCAGTGGTTCCCAGAAGAAAAGAATTGTTGTCAACACATGTTTCTTAAAACAGGATAAATTTGTCATAACCCAAGAAATTTCAGCCCTGTTTAATGCAGGAGGATTTCGTTGAGTACTGAGTGGCCCTTTCTCAGAAAAGCTACCTAGTTGGCTCAACACAGGTTGAGGTTGTTTCACGTTTTGCTTTTGAAGTTCTCTGTCTTGGGACAACTCCTTTAAGGTAGCCATAGAGAAAAATAAAATTAAACCATTTCTAAAAATGAAATATAACTTTAACTTTCTCTTGGATCTGAGACCCTACTAAAGTTGGTAGATTAGGTAATTGTTCAGTTATACGAAGATTCAGGCACTAAAATTTCTGTGTTCTGTTAACTGGAAACTGAAAATGTATGCTTTCTGCATTGAGGGAACAACAAATACTCCAGAAAATCACAGATACTATTGATCCAAAACAAGCATTGCAACATTACATCTTATAGCATATGTGGATCTTCCCACTTCTAAGTCACTGCTACAATGCATCACACAGTGCCACTGGGACTCTTAGTCAATACAAAGAACAAAGGAAGGCTGAAATAATTTAGCAGTGTAATTGGTAATGTGAAAATTAATAGTGATGAATAAATTGCACAGTAACTGATTTAATAGAGTATCACTTTGGCTCACGCTCCCTATTTAGTGTTGTGTAGTATCTGTAGACTACATTTTAACAAGCTGCTCCACTGTACAGTTTTGAGATGTTCAATAATCAATCTGTTTTACATGAACTTTTCTGCTCTGAAAGCAAAATTAAGCAATGAGGGAAAATACAAAAATCAAATATAATAGAACCAGGACATTCCAATAGTCTTATTTATTTATTTATATATACCCCACAACAGCTGAAAATTTTGCAGTCACTGGATTCCCCAGAACGCTCCTTTTTTACAATCTGAAGTGCTATTGTATTCAGCTCAGTTTAAACATTTGGTTGTTTCACTTTTTTAATAAATGGTACATGTCTAATCCACAAGGTCCCTTTGCATCATATCCATAATACTTCATCAGACCATTGAGCACAGTATGGGCTTGTACACAGTCCAGTAACAATTGGATTCTGATTGCATATGGGGCTCTGCTACAATGCATTCACTAACACTATATTGTACTGGTGTCCTATGGAGTAATGTTCAAAATATCTCCTCTTATTTTCCCCCTTCCATGAGGTTGATTTTAGTTTGCAATGACGTTGGGTTCTTGGTTTTTTTCCTTAAAAAAAAAAAAAAAAAGAAACAAAAAACCCTAGATCCTTTTCTTAAACTACTAAAGCTGTCTCTTTACGGTTAAATGATTCTACTCATCTCTTTGATATTTATATGAAATTATCTGAATAAATAAGATCCTAATCTAAGTTAAATAATTTTTCTTTCAGAAATATCTCACAAGGTTTTAGAAAAATTACAAAGATATTGAATTAATGATGCTTTAAATGGGGGGAAAAATAACCATCCGAGTTACCAGCATGGACTGCCTTGCAGAACATTTTGGAGGCATTCTTTCTTTAAATATCATGAATTATTCATTCCTGCTCCACACAGCAATCTCTTCTTTCTCCCTCCCCCTCCATATACACTTTTTAAGTTCAATACCAGTTGCTTTATTTGTACTAAAACATTTTCCATGTCAAACATATTTTTAAAAAAATCAAACTCTAAAAGAATTCCCTGCGGCACTCCTTTTTTCACAGCTGTCATGCTCCTATGGTTTGAAATAGCCAGATATTTTATACACACACACACACATACACGCTCTCCCACATATACACAGAGGTTTTGGCTTCACAGTTAATTTAATAGTATCTCTACCACACTCCATAGTGTTCTCTTGCTCACCTGCTGGCTTCAGGTCTTTCTTTTTTTTACAGGAAAAATAATTTTATAGTTATGCCATTTACTTGTTATTAAAACATAATACTGTCTCCTTTTTCCCCTCAACTTAACATGTTAAACTATGGCTAAGTCCCTAGCAGAACTACTGTGTTGAGAACGAAAATTAATACTCTTTCAGCTTTGGAGAACTTTGCTGACACCAAGCAGTAAAAGCAGACCAAAGGTACTTTCTTCTCCCTTGAGGAAACTGAGCATGCAGGGAATGGGTTGGTTTTAATTTTTAATTACAGAAGGTACATATTTCCCCCTCTCATTATGTCAGTGCAAGAATGGATCAAGAAGCTCCTCAGTAGCTGTCTTGGCAAGAAATCAGTCAATGTATTGCAGCAATTTTTTTCAAATTTGTTTCTCAATTTTGAATGCTTGCGTGAGGATCTATTCTTTTAAATTTGTACAAAAGGCAGCAGAACATGTTCAAGCAGGTCTGCTTTAGGTACCGGGGTGTTCTGGCCTTTGATAACGAGGAGTGAGAAGAATGCCGGGAGAAGAAAATCCGTCATGTTTTGCAAACTGATCTCTTCAATCTCCTTGCTGTGCTGATTGTCTATTTACATTTGGCTGCTGTTGTTTATATATAAATTGGTGTTTACAAGCCATGGAAAAGTATGCCAGACTTCCGTTTCATTTGTCAGGTCTAGCAACACTTCCAAATGAATTAAAGTAGTATGCAACTGTACTGTGCTATTCTACATAGAAATAATGTGTTTCCTTTTGTTTTGGATGAAGTGATGAAGCTTCGTGGACATTATTTATAGGATGTATGGACTTCCAGATCAAGGCTTTGTGAGCTGTGAGTAAAGAGGGATGTCTAGCTCTTGTGAGACTCAGGGTAGGGGGAATGTGTTGTTTAATTACCTGTCTTTCCCAAAGCACAATTTTAAGACATGAGCTGACTCCTCATCTGACTCGCAAAGTTTTCAGTTTGATGATAGTTTCCCCATTTGGAGATTGTAACTTAAAATTTGTCTTTTCAAGCACGGATCACAAACTGCCACTTACACACTCTCCATGTGGAATTGCAGAGTAACAGGAAAAGGAGGTGGAAGAGATGTAAGAGATCACAAATTCCAGGGCCCTACCCTCCCAAGCATAATGAACAGAGTGAAGAAAGCGCACCTCTCCTCAGGGTGTTGTTGGGATACAGCAAGGATACAGATGCCCACTCCTGCAGTATTCCCACACAGGGCATGCATTTTGCTTGTGTAGAGACATCAGGATTGAGGAATATGTTATCAGAGGTTAACTGGCTAAGGCAATACTATGGAGCATATTCCCTATCTGATGACACTACCTTAGTTCTGCCTATGTTCTTAGCAGGGTTTGCTGCAACACTGCCTTATTGCCATCCTCATGTTGCTGCAGAGTCAGTTGCCCCAAAAACCATCTGTCTATGGGTAAAGAACTTCACTGCAAATCCCAGCTGAAAATATTCAGCTACCTATTACCACTCCCAGTTCTTACTTCAACATTCAGGAGTGAGGCACATACAGATTGCTACAGCAAATCCTGAAGTTACAGATTCTTTGTTCCAACCAGTAAAACCCAACAGGGAACATGTGACAGACAATCATTCAGCCCTGGGGAATTTCCAGCAGAACCAAAGTCATGCAGCACCTCTGCCATGCTACAATACATGGCCAACTCAGTACACAGCTGATGTGATATATGCTTTCTTTTCTCATCTGTCAAGAGAAACAGCAGCCTGTTGAAAATAGAAGACTGTTCTATGCAAAATTTAAATCCGCTTACAGCTGTAGGAAAGTTTTCTGAAAGGCTGGTTCCACACAGAAGCTGCAGTGATGGATATCAGTGAAATCCAGAGGATCTAAGGTGATGTTAGTTTTGTGGATTAGCTACTGTAATCAATGAGTTTAATTGGTTTGATGACAAATAGGTCACAGTACTGAAATGTACTGATGTCCAGCCAGATGACACTAAGGCTGATGGTTTTGTTCATTGTGCTTTACCTAATTTTATTTTTATTGATTTCAAAGAAGTTGCTGTTGATTTGCCCCAGTGCAAGTAGGAACAGAACCAGGCCAAAACATCAGCTACATTTCTCACTATTTTTGCCACCAGCCTCAGAAAAGTCTACATTTTCACATTTCATTGTATTGCCAAAGCAGCAAAATCTCTTGTAAATTATTTTCGTGTGTAAAGGAGAATGACCTAGGTAGGCAGACAGAAATTGTTTCTTAGCAACTCTAATCATGGTCTTTGTATACTTTATGTATGAATTACGAAGAAATGCTTTGAAAATACACTGCAGCTTATCACTCTATAAGCTCTTTTAAGTAGAGGTTTACAATCACCATACCCCAATGTCTCTATTTTCCATAATCTTTTTCAGAGATGCTTTCCAAATCTGGCAAAGAACTGATATAATACAAAATAGTTTCAGAAGACTATCAAGCAAAGTGATCATTCATTTTCAAGTCACATGGGCTGTTGTTATGCAGCCAGCATGGAGGGCAGCCCTCCCACTCTGCCCAGAGCAAACCATAGCCTTGTTTGAGTTCTGCTCAAAATAGGGTCTGGGTCCTGTCCAGCATAGCTCTGTATCTTTACTTTGTCATCATCCTACTTCCCCATTCCCTCTTAGCCACAGAATTAGAAGGAAGTAATACTTTAGGCACATGCAAGATGGAGGAGGGAATTGTGTGTCTCCTTATCCTCACTCACTGTCATCTCCTCTTGGAGAAGGGCAGTAATGGGGACACGATACTCACATTCAATAATACTCCAACCCACTAACTTTTCCTGGATGAATGTGGTTGGTTAAGGGAAGGAAAATTTGCACTGGAAGAGAAGCTATAATGGTACTTATGTCACCCATTGCTTCCAAGTAGCAAGTATAGTTGTTACAGTCAGAAAGCCAGCGCAGTTGCTTTGCTGCACTTAGAATGCAAAATAATTATATTAACTGCGTAGTATCTCTGGGCAAGTATTAGCTTCCTAACGGCTGCCACTCTCAGCTTCCCGCTGGAATAAGTAGCAACCCCCACAACCAGGTACTCTACAAGGCTCGTCAAGCGCCTGCAGGTCAATAGTCACAACAGTCATTTGAGATGCACAGTGCCCTAAAGTTTTAATTAATCTGGTATACAGTATAAATACTGAAATATGTATAAAAAATTAATTAGGTGGTCTATGCAGCTCTGATTTCTCAATTAGTACTTACCATGCCGGAAAATTGTATTACATGACTTTGAGATACATAAGGAAGCATGGGACTTTGGGGAATTTTTTTCTAATGTAATTATTACTTGTCATCAGTACTTGCTAACTTTGGCCTGTTTCACCTCTTAGAACTCCAAAATGTAGGGGGGAAGGGTTACAACCATCTCATGTTATAGATCCTGCCAGGCAACAGGCAACCAAAAAGAAAATTGTAAGTATCTGGAGGGTTAATTCATCTCCTATCTTTCCTCAGAAGTATGAGTGAATCTAAACTGACAGTTCTAGAGGTAAAAGTTTCATTTCTCACAAAAGTAGAAGAGTACACATAGTAGTAGTCAAGTTCATAAATATTCCTCAGAAATGACTTTGAAGAACCCTCTCTATGGAAGAGTGTAGCTTAATCTCCAGTTTCATTAATTCCTTAACTACTGTGCCGAGACTGCCAAAAATAAGAATTAATCAATACCAAGTGTAGATACAGTGGGTTTTTTTATCACGGTATCTCTCCAACAAAAATTACTAACCTACCCAGCTACCATTGCCATATATATTGTAGAATTTAAGAAGTATATTAAAAGCACAAATATCTTCATTTCTTGCAAGCCACTGGGTATAATCAGATCATTGTGACTTCTTGACTTTACTAGCATCAGCTGGATATAAACCACTAACATACTAGTAAACACCTTAGCTGTGTTCTGAGATATCCAGGCCTTGATTTCTGCTTACACTACATTACAGCAAGTAAAAAAAATGCCCTAAAGCTGTATCACCTTCTGCCATGAGGTCATTAGTATCACAGGTAAAGCAGTATAGGCTCTATAAAGTGTTAGGTTAGGTACTGTTAGAAACACATTAGAATAAGTGTAGAAATGTGTTCTTGTGCAGGAAATCATGCTGGTATTTTTCTTCATGAGTCATTATTGTACCAAGTAGCCTACAAAGCCAAAAACCAACATGACATAGTTTGACATATCACCTTTCACGGGGAAGCAGATCCAACAGTTTAATCATTAACAGTCTCTATTCAAAAGGCATCTCAGATTAAAAAGGGAAAAGCAAGGAAACTAAATAAAGCACATGCTCTCCCTTGTCTGTGAGCAGAAAGGTATTAGCTGGGGTGTCATAGACAATTGCCACAACTGGCAACCCTTATGTCTTTGGAGACAAAGTATTCTTCACTTTGGTCCTCAGCTTTTGTGAACTGGTGATGTGTGGGATAACCATCATCCAGTGCCATCTAGAGCCAGCTGCCTTTCAGAGCTCCATTACAGTTTGTCAAATTGGAGAACTTAGGAATTTTTAAACCTGAAAATGAGACAATAACTGGATGAAAAAATCTGTGTTTAAAGAGCAACGTCTCTAGACTAAAGAGACAGAGGGAGTGGGACAAACGGAAATGCTTGTTGAAATCTTGCTTGGCCTCACTTCATCTAATATTAAGTAAACTTGCTAGAAAAGATTTTAGGTTCAACCTGGCGTTTAATTAGTATGCTGTTTACATTATCTGTTATGAGGCTTTACTTTGGATTTGACCCTGCTCCCACTGCAGTCAACAGCAATAACACCACTAACATCAGTGGGAGCAGGATCAATGCTTTACTTTGTACATTTCATATTTAATGTCAAAAAGAAACTGATATTAATGTCTTGTAGTTATTAGTTATCAGGTTAATATGCTAAAGACAGCTTGACAGGGAACACTATTAATGAGCAAAATAAGGTTGCTGCTTCTGGACTGAGGTCACTTACAAAGAATGTACAAATGAAAATAAGGTTGACTTTTATTTACTTAACTATCTTCCTACATTGAATTCCTTTGGCAACGTGTCTTTAAACATTTAAAGCCCTGTTTACAAGGAGGCTCTGAAAGTAGCTTCAAACCATTATATCCCTAATTGAATTCCCCAGGAGTCCTGTAAACTCGGAGGAAAAAAGAAAGAAATCATAACATTTGCTAAATCATCTCAAAACATATTTCACTGCAAGGTTATGAGACCTGTTTGTTACAAGCCTGAATGATGACTGGGATTGAACTACTGAAATCTTTTATTATTCAGATTGAAATCAAACAAAAAGTTGCCCATTTGAAGCCTGCTAATTAAATTACACTTCCTCTGACTTTTATCACTAATTAAGAGTAAGAATTTCGGCACAAAAGACAAGTGCACTGAAGATAACAGAATTAATTAAAGATACATAGCCTTTGTATAATGATACAGGACAGAGCAGATGCAAATTGCTAGGCAAGTGGGCCAATATGTTTCGAGCAAATGATTTTGTGGGAAACAAATGCTAAAAAAAATCCCATTATATTAAATAACCAATGTTTCATTCACCACCTTCAAACCAGAAGACTTTTTTCAAGTGAAGCTGCAAAATTCCACATTATTTCCAACCAGCTACACCTGTTGTGTAACATCATCTATATGAGATAGATCACACAAGAAGCTACAGTTAATATCTTAAAAAGTTAAATAGCTTTACATCCCTGTCAGCTTACCTGGCTTGTAAGTTATTCCTGGGGGGAAGAGGAATCCCTGCTGGGCTGCAGCAGCCGCTGCCAGTGTCCGCTGGTCGTGTGGAAAAATTGGGATCATGAGCGGAGGCATGTGACCCTGAACCTGCTAAACAGAAGAGAGCCTCTGATCAGAAATAGCACAAATTTGTCTTGACAGGTATTTCTCCAGTACTGATAGTGTTCTTGTGTTCACACAGTCCCACAGAACCTTCGCCTTAATGTAATCCCTGCCAATTTCACATTATCACATCAAAGCCCTCACTAACATTGTTTTCCCTCAGTGTCAAAGGTGTAACAATCTCAGTGAACTGCACGTTTCCCTACTTTTTCCTGGTTCTCTTCTTTCTTTTCCTTTTTCTTTTTTTTTTTTTTTTTTTTAATTAATATTCCCTGTCCTGGCACAAGGCAAGAGGTACAGAACCTTCTACTATACCATAGGTTCTTTAAAAAGAAGTGGTACGTATGTCTATTAATTTTTCACAAGTTTTCTCATCTTTAGTCTCAGACAGCACAGTGACAAGCATATGAGAAGTAACCTAACACTGCACTAGCTACTTTGATGTTCAAATTTTAGTGTCCTTAGGGCAATTTTAATTCTGAGATCTTACAATATTGCATTGTTCAGATATATACCAACAACTCAGGTATGTTATTTCAAAATCTCACCACAGTATTAAATAGTCTTTTAGTCAACATCCCAGGTCCTAAGATTTAAAGCTCTAGCATCTTGGCTCCCAATTAAACTTAGATCCTTTGCCATACGCATCTCACTATAACATATAAATTGCTTGTCTGTCTGAACAGTATTACAGCTTTATACACCATCGTGTAGCTCGGTAATTATGGAGCTGTATTCAGAGGCCATTTCAGAATAAAATCTACTACATAAAATTTAATTTTACCTTAATAAATGTATCAAAAAGCACAAACATGCAAATGCAAAAAAATCCTTTGCCTTATATCTGCATTTGTATTCAACATATAGAAGATAGGAGATGTGATAGAATTGTGTCTGTTAAATCCACATGTTAATTTTCTAGTTCTTAAATTTATTCTATGTGTGTTTCAGAGACAATGGCTAGGATCACAAAGAAATTTTATCCATCATTCCTCAACCCCAGAAGTACCCAAGGGTTTGACTATGATTTTTCTGATTAGTAGTTAAGAAAACATATAATGGTTTATAGATCAAAGCTAGTAAATGTAGGAAGAAATTGGGGGTTTAGGCAGGGAAAAAAAAAAAAAAAATTGTTCTCATCCTACCATAAATCGGTGGCATTAAATACTATTTAAAAAGTTAAAGTACACTTCAAGCTATTTTTTTTATTTAATTCCTAAAAAACCTTTTTTGATCAAATCCCATATGTTGACCTATGACATTGTTTAAATAGTGCCAAATTTTCTTGTCATATCCCCATTACTTTCATGACCATTGATGCAGTGCAGAAATGCTACTGTGTGTGTCTATAAGGGTTGATTTACCAACAACTCGTCCCTTGGGAAAGTCCTAAGATGTAGGTTAATAAAGGTCAAGCAAAAAAATAAACACTTTACAGTATTTTTTTTAATCCATTTCTCAGGAAAACCAACTTATAATAAAAAGGTCTTTGTGCAATTACTGCTATGGCACTGGGGCGTGAAAGAAACTGCTTTGAGCAGCTATTTCTCTCATTTTAGCTGAGGTAAGCCTTGCTGTGCATTTTAGGATATGAGTTAGACTTGGTTAGATTGGCGTTGATCCCCATGTGCCCAGCACAAGCATTTATACCTCTGATAAAATGATACTAGTTTTGCTGTGTGGTGTTCCTTTCCTTCGGCTCTACAGGAGTACAGCAAATGAAAACCACAGGCTTTGTCTGATATAAACAACTATAGGATATATTGGAAAGAATTCAATACAATCCAACCCATAACCACTTTCAGTAGTTCCCAACTACAGTCTAATCAAATGGACACAAAGCTTAAGAAATATCCCTTTCAATCACTACACAGAAAGTATTTCCACGGAGTCGCAAAAGCACAAGACACCAACACAATCTCACAAGACACAGAAGAAATCAGAGTATTGTGGTTAGAGTGATGGTACAAAAGTACCCATAGCAATACTTCACACCATAGTGTGATAAAATATAATTTGAAGCTTATAATAACAAAATCTTACAATGGTTAGTTCCTAAAACAGTCTTGTAGTTTGATCTACTCCACCATATCAAAAAAGATAAGTTTTTTAAACTTTCAAATAAAAGCAATGCTGTAAATGTGGAGAATTACCACAGCATGTTCTGGTTATCCCTAATTCTTCCTTTAAGTACTACTCTGATTGCTGGATCAGGTCCTTAGCCTGCATAAATCAATGTAACTTTGGTTAAAAATGGCTTACATTCAGAGCTTAAGTTTGAGTTTACACTTAAGATAGTTATATAGATTGAAAAAAAGCCCATACTGAATGGCAACCATTTGCTCCCATGGGTCTTCCCCTCTGGCACATATTAAATACTAATCCTAGGTAAATGTTGGTTTCACCCAGAATTACTATATATATAGGTGTCAATTTTCAGCTCAGGTCAACTGAAAAGCACAAATAGGCATCAAAAAGGAAGAGAATGTGCATGTATCACTGATCACTGAACTATTAAAGATGTAAAATGAATGCCATAAAACAGTAGACACCTTAATTTTTGACATTTTTTTTTCCTGAGGGTATTAGCATTACTATTAGTATTATTTTGATTTACTGAAGGGGGGAGAAATTGGGAGGAGGGGTTGATTGGTGTACTTCACAAAATCGGCTACATGCCCAGAAATTTTAATTACTGAGATGTTCCTCAGGTCTTTCTGAAAACCAAGACTGTAGCAGATGCCTGAGAAACACTCTGACTCTGTCTCTTCCCATTCGTAAAAATAGCGTATTGTTGGATCAGCGCTTTCCCCTTTTGTCTCCTCTGTGCTAAGTTGTTGATGATGCCATTTTTTGCCATCTGCCCCAGAGTTTCATTAAAGATACATGAATGGACTAACTGGGCTGCTATCTTGTGAGGAACAGGTGCTATTGTTTGTCCCTGAAGACTTGCACTAAAGATCTCACTCAGAATACTTGAGAAAGAGCATCTGCAGCAGTCAGTCAGAGAGTAACTTGGCAGAGCCCATGCTACACGCTAATATGCAAACAGTGACACTCAGGGGGACTCATTTTCTCTTTCATGAAGATTATTTATTTTTTTGTGTGATGGGTAGTAAATGTTTGGTTTTGAACAATTCTGACAGTCTGTATCTTTAACTGAACTGTACAAACCCTGGAGGAAACCTGAGTATATTCTTTCCAAAATTCAGTTCTGCTACTTTGACTGAAATCATCTCTTCTGTAAAGCTACCTCATAAAATTAATCTTTGCTTCTGTACAACAAGCTCAGGTTTAACTGTGTTAAACATGAGAAGCCACCAAGATTAGAGAACTCTCAAAAGATAGCGTACCATTCCTTTAATATCCCATCACAACTCTGACAGCCCTTGGGAACTGATTACAGCACTTCCTTGCCTGACATCTAAGTCAGGAAGCAACTTTAGAGCAAATCAGCCCTGATTAGTTCAAGAAGCAACTTCCAATTTGATTCTCCCTGAAATAATAAAAGCTGGTGGTCTGTTTGATAAGATGGGCAAATCTGCTGTGCTTTGTCCCACAGTCACATGAATGCTAATTTCAAAAGTTGGCTGGACATCCTCGTAGTTAAAAAGTCATTGATGGTTAGTGTTGCATATGGAAAATGGAAGCCAAAGTGATATCTCACACAAAAATAAGGTCTTGAATGAAAATGATCTGCCTCTTTTGGATAAAGAACACAGCACACTTAGTGTGACTAGGGAATGAGAAGAATTCTATCTTTAAAAACCAAAGCTGCCTTTACAACAACTAACATTGCAGCTAGAGAAGTAAGCTGAATTCAGAAAAAAGGACGGCAACAGTGCAAGCAAAAAGGCATTTCTGCTTAGCTCTGAGGATCACGGGTTTCAAGAGCAGAAGTAAATCCTACCCTATAATGGCAGCTGAATTCCTTGCAAACTTTTCAAGATCCAACTTGACAAGTTGCGTCTGTGTTGCACAGTTTACTCCAGTAAAAGGGAGAATCAAATGCCATCTTTTTGAAAGATAGTAAGAACAATGTTTAAGATATTTTAACCCTTCTTTGAAGCTATTTTGTTTTGTTACAAACAGAACTAGTGTAAAACAGTGTAACAAGCTAAATATGCTCTAATTTCCCAGAATAATCCATCACTATTTAAATCCATTGCCTCCCACTTCCATCAATAAAATCCCTGTACCCAATTCTCAACTTGTAGAAATCTTGATATTTGTATTGAATCTTACAGACTACTCCAACACGCTAGCTGAGAAAGTAATCTTCGAATTTACTGAATTGACTTTTTCTTTTTGTATAGGATATATAGTATGTGCTGAAGCGTCTGCAAGAAACTAATTCATTCACAGGCAGGCTTAAATTTTTCATATTTTAAACTTCAATTTCTACCTAAGATTTTTTTAACTTCTTGAATAATTGATATAGTTAGACTAGAACTTTAACATGCCTATGCAGTCATTCAGCTTTTAATTTCCATAGTAAAAATGTGTTTCAATTTTTCTACTCTCTCATTTAAAAATTACAATTAATAGCAGAGTTTCCCAGGTAATGGCAGCATATCAAGTAAAAATGTGCACGTTCAGAATGCTCAACATACATGTTTATGTGATAGAACATAATGGCTATAACTGATAGCTCAATGGGTTACATTTTAGGTTGATTCATTTTTAAAATCTCAATGGCACTGAAAGCAGTGTTTGTGGCTCTGGTACTGCCACCACAAGTTTTTTAATACCCTACATATTATAGGTATTTATATGTATTTGTCTCATCTGCATTTTAAATACGTGAGAGTGGACCCAAATGCTTAAGTGAGAAATCCCCTCTAACATAAATAATCACAGGGAAGCACCTGTGACTCTGCTTGAGGAGGAGCAGCAATTGAACAAAGGTGGGCTCCAACAGTCCAAAAGTGCTCACATAGGCCCTGCATCAGAGCTAAGAAACTGCAAATGGCATTGACATAGCTCCCACATTGAAAATTATTCAGAGACTACCTTCTGTTCCTGTTAGCAATATAGAATCACTGGAGCTGTATCTACATAGGGAGGTATATTATGTCCTAATTTATCTGCCTTCTAATTATCTACAGTCTAATTGAAAAATATTTCCTCTCAGTGAAAGTACATGAGCCACAAAGAAAATGTCTGCCAATGAGATCCCAGGGGAAGTGTTGGCAAATAAACTGTAAAAAAGATACCATAGATTTGCAAAGGGAGAGCATTTCATACGGGAAATACTATGAAAAACATGTAGTCCACAACCGAATTTTTAAATGGATTCTAACTGCTCTTTTTTTTCTCTTCCTCTATCACTTTTTCCATTTGTCCAACGGTTCAGCCTGATTTGGAGATTAAAGTTCACAACACTAATGGGAAACTTGCAACCATGATCACAGAGCAAAACAGAACATCCTTCTTTTTTATTATTTCTCCCTCATTACTTTGAAACTTTAAATGAACTAAGCTTAAATTCCATCTATTTGGGAGATATAGATGGGAGCAACAGAAAAATACTATCAAACACAGTGAAAACAGAATCATTTTAAACATTAGTTCTCATTTCATTTCTACTGCCTTCTCACTGTATTTCCCTGTTTTTATATAGCTCCTTGACTACCTGGAAATACAGAATTCAACTAAAGATGATCTCATGAAGTTAAGAGTATGATAAATGATAATTAAATCTATTTAAATTGTCTGTATTTTAAGAAACTCTCACTAGGAGGGATAGAGAACATCTCTGCTATACAGAAATAAATAAAACATGGTATGCAAAAGCGAATTTATAGTTCATTTGGAATTAGAGATCTACCACCTTTTCAATCCATACAAATGCATAATCTTGTCAATTAAATATTATTGTTAAGGTCTAGTAGTATGTTAAAATCACTTTAAAGTGCAACTAAGGAAAATTCATGTGTGTTTATTACTCCTTAAGGGTCTATTAGTAGGTATTTTATTCAGATTTGTGTTGTAAAATCTGCATAAACTCAGCATATTGTTATCCCCATGTGTGCATTTGTTTGGTTAAAGCATAACAGCAAATCTCTATTTCTGCAACTTCTGGAAAAGTCAGGAGAACTAAAACAGTCCTAATTTTAATCAGATACAAACAGTTATCTCTACAGAAGTGAAGAGTTGACTATTATGCAAATTGTCACAGTTAGTGGTCACCAAGCCATCACAGAAGACTGAGCAAGTCAATTATTTCAGATATTTCCAAAGACTAGTGAAGATGTATGTTTCTCATTTGCACCTTGTCTTATTCATGCCAAAATAAGAAAAATATTGCAGCCTAATGATACTTGTTGCTATTTTATATATAGAAGCTCCATTACTACAGCTCAAATCTAAATATGAATTATGTCAGAAATCCCTTATTAGCTTATGCTTTTGTGGTGATATCAAAATGTGCAAGATTTTTGGAGTACATTGAAATTTCCTGTTGATGGAAAAATTTAGAATGAGAGATGCTTTAAAATTTGCATTTCATATTGGTACTTCAAGCAGAGTTTCAGCCCCCCCATCCTTTCAAGACAGAGTTCTTTTTCTGAATAGTAGCCATCACTAGTTATTAACAGAAAACTAATTCCCTGAATAGAAGGGCTTGCAACGCATGGTATAAAAATCATCTAACGCCACAACACTGACGATTGCTAAAAGAAGGACTGTCTTTCACTTTAAAGAATAGCTCTAGCCGAAGTGCGAACAAAAATAGAAACACCTTTAAATGCCTCTGACCAAAATCTTTCTGTCTGATAGAGGTAAAAAACGTACATCAAAAGAACAGGTTGGAGTTTTCTATTAAACAAATACAGAATATATTTGAAATCCAGGGGTCACTGATTCTAACAGGAGTTCTGCTATGTGCTTTGTTATGGGAAGACTTTCTTCCTGGTCAGTGTACTCTTTTTAAAGATTTCGATAGTTTCACTGATATTCCAAGATTTGTAACTATATTGTGTTGTAACTATATAAGCACTTACAGAGCTTTCAAATATTTTACAATTATTAATTAATTCAAGCTCATTCAGAGGACGCTATTACAACTACAGCTTACACTGGAGGACATTTAAAGAGGCCTTGATTTCTTTTCCAGAAGGAGAAGCGACAACATATAGTGTATATAAACCAATTCCAGTGCAATTTGCTACTTGTAACCATTGCACCTTACCGCACAACTGCATAAAGAGCTACCTGAAGTGCAGAGCTATGGCTAATGAGGGACGTACTCTGTAGAAAAATCAGAATGAGGCAGCTTTTGAGCAGGTACATGCCAGTGCTACAGTTTACCCCTTGAACACTTGGCAGGATACAAGAGTGGAGGTGAGTCACAGTTGCAAAAAGGCGATGCTTTTCCCATCGCACCCAGTCCTGTGGCTGATTACTTCAGGCAGTTATTCCTCTGTGAATTTATTCTTCTTTATTATAGAGACAAGAGTTGATATTTTTCCTCAACTCTAAATGGATAATATTCAAGACAGTAGCTCAAAGGAGGTACTCTCATCTAGTGAGAATACTCTTGCTTCTGTATATTGATTCTAATTTTGGAAAAAATTAAATGCAGAATAGTAACCTAGATAATTTGCAGAAATCACATGATGTTTATGGGGTGTCTAGTTTGAAACACAAAGGGTTATCAAAGGCAATTACATGGAGAAATAGCTTAATACAGAAAGGTCCTGTGTCTAGAGATCAAAGTCAAATCAGAATACTGATTGAATGCAAAAATTAATTTGTTCCGTCTTTTCCTAGGCTTCCTTTTATTTTGACACAATCTGACCGTCTTCAGTCAGGAAAGGCTCCAAGAAACTGATGTGTTTGCACAGTATGACTGAGGTGATTGCCACTGCTAGGTATACAGTAATTACTGCAGATTTGGGAGTAAGCAACAGAGTTTTTAAACTTGAAGCAATACACATACACCCTGCTTCCTTCCTATGCCAGCTGTGTCTGGCTCAAATCAGTTATATTTGCTCCTCAACTTTCTACAGCATTTATGATTCATCTACATAAAAATTTTGAAAGAAAAAAAAATCATTAAAAAGGTAAAATACAACAGAAAACCAGGAAACTCCTATTTAAAATGAGCATTAGGTATCTCCTATACAAGTTTAGGTGTTAAAATCCCAGCATCGGCTATACTTCAGACATAAATCCACACTGCTGTGATGCCTTTTCTGCAGAGGATCCTGATATTCAGGAATGCCAATTTTCCCATTTTCTTGCTTTCTCCAATTTGTCAGAACTCCAGTGCTATTTAAAGCATGCCCTCAGCTTGTGAATAAATCCTTGCCATGAATCCTATGATCACACTCACATTCGAGTGATGCTGCTTTCAAAGTTGGGATATTTTCCTCAGTTGCTCATGACAGTCAGTGGGAATCAATAGACCAAAGCTGTGTTGCAATTCCCTTTCTCTCTGCCTGCCAAAGCTGCATCGAAGGGCTGGCTCCTCTGCAACCATAATGTGCTGGAGCTGGTGTGATGAAATGCACGGGCAAATCTACATAGAATTACGGGGTAATAACAATGGCCCTTTGTCCAGCTGTGGCTGCTCCCCCTCTGCAGCCAGGCCTTATCTGCTCAGGAAATGCCTGCTTTAACTGACAGGTAGGAGATTAAATCTACAGCTGCCGAAACACAATCTCCGCTCTGTTAGATAGGCTTTCATTGAAAAGCACTACAAACACATAATTTGTTTATGTTGTACCAGCAATCTTTGACAAAGCAGACTGTCTAGCTGAGACAAATGTGGTTAAACCCATTTATTGTATTATTTCTGCTACACAGAACAAGCTCTTAAAATGTAGAAACTAGACAAGGCACAAAGCTCTAGCTGTCTAAAGAAATCAAGAATAGATGACTTCTTGTTACACTAGCTCCCTTTACACAGTATTTCATGTTCCCTCCTGGAAAACATCCACCGTGGTTTCTTTCTTTTCTTTTTCTCTCTCCCCCCACCTCCTTTTTTTT